>CP139505.1:379457953-379633988 GCA_021014915.2 Artemisia tridentata subsp. tridentata
AAGTCCGTTTGGTCATCTCCAGACCAATTAGATGTTAGATTATGCAGTTGAAACTCCTAAATACAGAGCTGAGTAGCCCTTTGTTGGCTTTTGTTTGCTTTTGTTTGCTTTGTTGCCATGCAAATCTATTGCGAATACTATCGATGTTGAGTCAATTTGCTGTATATGGATCTCTGAGAATATCTATGGAGGATGGCCTGGATGATTATCCTGCATTCCTAGTTTATATTTGGGTTGTGACATCATGTTATTAGAATTACCATGAGGGGAATTTATTTTTCAAATTACATTTGTAACTCTAAAAAGAATCTAGCTGTTCTGGGCATACTAAATAAGTAAGATGCTAGCTTTGTAGCTGTTACCTAGTCTCGGATTAGTTGTAGAGGGTCGAAAACTTCAAGACATGCGTGCACATGCAATATCTGATAAAGTATTATTTTTTTAACATATATGAATGGTTTGTGGCATGAGGTGTAATGGAACCTGACGTGTATGTTTGCTTTCCTTACAGTGGATTCTATCAGTTGGGTTTGCAGAGATTGCATCATGTTAGGGTGTTATTGTTTAAGTGCGGATGGGAAGGAGGAGAATCACGAAGTTCAACTCATTAGTGTCAAAGATGGCAATATTTCAAATGTAAGTAAACACATTAGTTTCTTGAGCATTTCATTATCAACATATTTTTGTATTAGAGTTCTATGTTTTTCTTCGGATTCATAAATTTTGTGTCTTGTGTTGATCAAATAATTGTGTTCTCTTATAGACCTCTTCCGATCCAGTGGCATTGACCTTTAGTTCTCCATATCTTTCTATTAAAGAAGATGACATTCCACCTGGAAGTGGACCCTATACTCTTGTGAGCTACTTGGATGAATTGTAAGTTTTTTGCCCCTTGAGTGATGTTTAGACTTTAGACAATAATCTTGTTAGTGTCATTTTGAAATTAATATCTAAGACATTATATATTATATATATATCTTATTTAAAGATGGGAATATTATTATTTTAATTGCTACAGTGAAAAACAGTGTTATGAACAGGGTTTTCACTGTAGCGTGAACAGTACTTTTTTTTTTAAAGAATAATTTCGGAAAAAATTTTTTTTTTTTTTAAATATATTGAAATTTTTTTTTTAAAAAAAATAAAAAAAAATCTTTTTCAAATTTTTTTTCTGCGATAAATATTAACTTTTTGCTACAGTAACTTTTTTTTTTTCCGGAAAAAATAATTTCGAAAAAATAAAATTTTGAAAAAAAAAAAAAAAAAAATTATTAAAAAATATTTTCAAAAAACTTTAAAATTAATTAATTTCGGGAAAAAAAATTAATTTAAAAAAAAAGTTCTAAAAAAATTTAAAAAAAAATCTTTTTCAAAATTTTTTTTTGATGATAAACAGTAACTTTTTTTTTCCTTTTTTTTTTTTTTTTTTTTTTTTTTACAGGAAAAAATAATTTAGAAAAAATAAAATTTTGAAAAAAAAAAAAAACTTATAAAAAAAAAATTTCGAAAAAAAGTTATAGAAAAAAAAATTCAAAAAAAAATATATATATATTTTTTAAATTTTCAAGAACCTAAAAAACAACTATCTAAACACCCCGCCACAAAACATAATTAAAAATAGAAATAACAAAAAAATTAAAAATATAATAAAATAAAATAAAAATTCTACTAAATACATCACAAAATAATTGTGAACCTACAAAACGTAAAACAAACATCTTACAAGAAAAAACAACTATCTGAACAACCCGCTGCAACGCGCGGGCTTCCATGCTAAGACGTTCTATTTATATGTTGGCTGTGAGGTAGCTATCCATTATTACAGGATAGTTACGCTATACCTGGTGGCTCTAAGCTTGGGGTACACATTGGCACTATTATGGACCTTGTTGATGCTCACTGCAAACGTTCCTTTATATCATCTTGTTTCTTGGTTACGTGTGTGATATACTCGAGCAGCCGAGATCATTTATAATCTGCAATATGCTTTCAATATGGGTAGGCAGGGTAGCTCTTCATATTTCTGTTATTGACATTTGTACATGATTGTTCTGGTCTACAACAGTCAAAATTTGTACGCTTGGGCAATTATGTGTTAAGTTGATTTGGATTACAAAAGTTGGAAAGATTTTAGATTTCAGAATTACAAATATTGAAGAAATTTACATAATTTGTAGATGGCTTTAACAGGATACAGATCCTATATGTGACCAAATCATAACTTCTAACCCGACCTAACTTAAAAACTAAAAGGTAAATTTCCAAATAATAGGTTATCTTAAACTGAACAAATTAAGTTTCCAAATAGTAGGTTCTATTTATTATCATGAACCTTGTTACATTGAAGTAATCCATACTTAATTTAGGGCGCATCAGGTGTTTTTAGGACATTAGGCGAGATGCTTGTGGATGATTTTTATTTGTACCAACTTTTGTTATTATATGCGATATTCTCTGCATGATATGTGCTAGGTATGAGTTAATCACATGCTCTTTTTGAATCATACACAGTGAGCTTGCATTTGTTGCTAATAAGAGAGACACATCTGAACACATTTTGCTATTTGTTTGGTCACCGGATAATAAGAATGGAGCTGAAATGCTGGACATTATAGGTAGCGATGCCTGGATACCGACAATTGATCTTCCAGGTAACATTGGCATCTGCCTATAATTTTGGCTTATTTTTTGGAGGATAGATTAGTAAGACTAATTTTTTTGTTGAGATCTATGTGTACACAACTCTTATTGAAAGTTGTTTTCTGCTTCAGCTAATGGTGATGATTCTAATATGATATTGGGGCTCGCCATTGACAAAGTTAACCAAAACGAGAATGACAAACTTGTGTGTGGGGAAAAAGAAACCGAAGTTTCACCATGTTGCATTTTAATGTGCCTTACTGTTGATGGAAAGCTTTTTCTGTTTAACTTTGCCAGGTATTTCTCAATCTTTATTTTCAATAGGTATTTTTTGGCTTGATGATGTGTTGCTTGACAAGATAATGCTTAATTTACTATTTCACATTCAGTGCCGTAGGCCCTTCGGTATTGCCAGAGGAAGTAAATTTTGTTTCTGAGAAAGAGGGATCTACTCTCCCCATCTCTCAACCAATTAGGGATCAGGCTCTTTCCCAATCACAAGCTTAGACAGTAGAAGTGAATGAACCAACGAGAGATGAGCAAACCAAGTCTACAGCATCCTCACAGCTGTTTATAAGTGGTACACAACAAAATGTTCCGATTGTAAGGCCAAATAATAGTAAAGATCAATGGCAACCACTTGCTTCACAGAAGCAGGATGGCAAGTCCGAGCCTGTAAAATCTGCAGCTATGTTTAAAGATTTCAAGGCAATTATTGAATCATCGGGCAAAAAAAACAACCACCACCACCAACACCACAACAACAACCGAAAAGATTCATTGGGCAAAAAACAACCACCACCACCACAACAACAACCGAAAAGATTGTCACTCATTGGACGCCCAAAGAGGAAGAGTTATTAGCCACGTGTTATGTTGCGGTTTCCGAGGATAGCGAAGTCGGAAATGATCCGAGATCACGTCCCCTGTCAAATCATGTCCCGCAAAAAAGTCTAAATCAGAGACCACGTCAGGCACCACGGGGAGTAACACGCAAGATTTTGGGAAGACTTTACTAAATGAGTTTAGACTCAAACGGGAGGCCGCCCAAGAGATGTACGCAGTGAGTAAAGCGAAGGACACAACAATAATGAAGTTGGAAGAATTGAAGTTTCTCGGTACTAGCACCGCGGGGTTATCGGAGGAGTATGCCTTCATCATCAACATGCAAAAAGAAGAAATTCGAGCAAAATATAGAATGAGAAATTAGTTGTCTACGTTATTTTTTTTCTTTCGTATTTTTTAATTTTCATGTATTTTTTTATTTGCCTATTGTAATTTGTATTTTTATTTTAATGAATGAAAAATTAGTTGGTTTGAAAGAAATGAAAAAGAAAATATAGGTTCCAAAAGTGTTGTTTTGGCTTGAGTTAATGAGGATGGTGGGTGAAGAGGAAGTGAAATGGGAAATTGTTGAGGTGGCGTTAAGATGACAGTTTGTCTTGGACCACTTCACCTAATCTCTTAAAACAAACATGACCCTTAAAACAAATCATGATCAACAACTTGTAAGCTAATAATATCAACTTATAATTTTTTTATAAATTAATGGTTGTGTTTGTTAACGAGCTAATTTGAGCTTATAAAAGCTTCTATTTTTGAAACAAGCTAGCTTATAAAATAAGTTTTGTTTGTTATGTAAGCTTATGAAATATTTTATAAGGTATAAGCTTCGATAAAATCAAACCAATAGACATAAGTTCTTATAAACCAGTAGAGCTTGTGATGAGTCAAATTAATTAAACACCATACAAAATATCATGGACAAACACGCAAAAACTTAAAATGTATGTGAAGTTATGTTAGGATTTGAACACTATAAGGTGGTTAAACCTTTGCAACTTTGTGTGTATGATATATTGAGTAAATATGATTAAGTATGCGGAATCTACTTAATCACACTTAGAAGGTTATTATGGTTATGGAAATGGAACAGTTATGTTTGTTATATGACAATGAACAATGAAAGCTTATCACCAAACGATTCAATATTATTAAGATAATAATACGAGTGATTTTGAGTTATCACTAGGGTTACAACCTTGAATCTTATGTTTCTATAACTTGTGATATTGTTTTTGTTTGTTCTATGTTCTTAACAGTTATTACAATTTTAAGTTACTTGTGTCACACAATAACTAGAACTAAACTAAGATATTCTTTTATAGTCCAAGAAGATCTTTACAATGATGTTAAGTCTTGTCAAACTTTATCGAGCTACTTGATAGCTAATGTATGTCAGTAACTAAGATACAACATGTATCTAAGTTCACAACTTGTTCTGAGAGAATAAGATAAGGACTAAGCACATGGGGTAAGATATTATCTACCGTGTATTATTGACTTTAGTCAACCAGACTTAATATCTTGAGCAAGCAGACTTAACTCTGTTAGTCACCAGAATTAACACTTGACTTAACTACCAGAATTAACTACAACGACCAGACTTAACCAGCAGATAACCAACAGACTTAACTTTGGAACTCACCATACTTAACTCTACTGCTACCAGACTTAATCACTTGAGAGATTTTCCCGATACTTAAACTTCAGAATATTTAATTCCCAACAATCTTCCCCTAAACATGTGAATCCATTTCAACATGTTTTCTGAATTAAATGAGGAATTGTGAAGATCTTTCAAACACTTCATAGTCAGACCCTTGGACTGAACTTTCTTCTATTTTGAAAGGTTAATATCTAACTCAGTAACTCATCTGCTTTCTGATCTTTGACTTCAACAATATCAATACACATCTTCATGCTTCAAACATTGACCTAAAAGATGGTGCAATTTCCTTGGATGGAGAAATTATAAGAGGCAATGGTGCTGTGTATCTTGGATGATTGTTTCAACAAGTGAAATCATCTATCAGCATGCCTTTGCAAGTGATGAACAAACGTGGTGAACTGAAATTGAAACTGAAAACTCTCTTCCTTTGACCTAGATAGAACTTTCTCCTTTGGAATGCTTCATCCCTTCTGAATATATATAATTGTAAAACCCTAAAATTTAAAAGCATGCAAAATGACCAAATTGCCCCTGAAACTTTAAAAATTAATTAAAGCTTACATAAAATGCCAAATAAATCTCAAACCTTTGGAGATGAGCAACATATGAAGTAAGATAATTTGTGCATGAGCATTTTAATATTTTACATGTATAAAAATACTTGTCACACACAAAAATACAATATAGGCCGAAAATACATATTTAATTATTTGTTTTATATTTAAAATGTATAAAATTAATGGTAATCATTCAAGTAAATAAGGAAACAATGCAAAATCAGAAATATATCAATCTTGATTTGATTAACCGAAATCACCTCTCCTAATCCCTCTCCTAAAATCTTGACTAATCATCTCTAAACTTTAAGATAATCACCCAATACGGGACCCCAAATCACGTCCCTATTCTCGTTTGGCATTTCTTAGCCAACAATATTAACGTATGCCAGTTGGGACTGCCTTTTATAATCTTTAATAATAGTCTTGTATACTTTAATAATAATACAGTGTAGGAAACAATGAATGTTACAATTATTGCTTCAAATACAGTAACAACCCAATCACGTTCCTATTCTATTCCCTATTTACGTCCCAAATTCTCGGCTCATTCACAGCCATATTTCCCTTCATATTTCAGCCGTATATTCTCACCTCATCCCCACCATCAAACCCTAAATAAATCACCAATGTCGGCTGTCACTTGTGCGCTCAAGAAATCCAGAAGTACGAAGATATGTATACCTGCTATGTAAAACACCGCGTGTGTATATTTTGTAAGTCACGTAAAGCTTTTGTTGTGCACAACTTGTATCGCCTTGGTGTTGTTCGAGTACGTTCGAGTACAAGTGGTGGTCGTTTGCATGTGACTGTGTACGTTGGGGTATGGGTTCTATCCTACCTCGACAAATCTCGGTGCTCGTACCGGTGTCCATACGTGTATGTGAGTACTCCAAGTGGGGTTCGGTGGTGTTTCGTTAGCGGTTCGCGAGTGGGCGGTTGTACCTAGTTGTTCTAGTCGTGGGGTGTGGCTTTCGTACGAGTAAAGGTTTTGGTCTTGTAGCGGGAGGTTCGATCATGTCGCGTGGGTTCGTAGTGATCGGGTTCAAACTGGTCTTGGTGCTTGCGCTCGTATTTGGTTTCGAGTTCGATTCTTGTTTCAAGTTCTGGTCTATCGTCTTGTTTGAAGGTATCTCCATCATTTTGTTTTCTGTCCTATCGATTCATACATAACGCATATAATCTGAAGAGAATCCATGCAATGCAAACTCTGACAATCATACTAATAAAACATTTGTTTGCACCGTGAATCTGTGAGAGAACAACATATAGATGAGCTTCATGCAATCATGAAAGTATGAAGTATATGTGTCGATTTCAGTTTGGTGTAATTGTTTCTAATCTGTTATGATATACGTATTTATTTTGGGCGTTAGAGCATGCATATAATATACACTTTCGACACTAAAATAATCTAGATATAAACATAAGAATGTAAGAAGGGACGTGTATGTTATTGACGTGAATAAAAGTTGAATATGTTATTTTCAACAACACATAGCTTATCATTTACAGTCAGAGTCTAAACTTTGTGCTTTCCTAGCCATTCAATATATATGTGGAGTAACATCTCGTGGCATCTTTATTAGATACACTCGTAGCTTATCACACAGTAAGTAATATCTCAAATACATGTGATATTATATAATATGTTTTGGCTCGTTATATACGTGGGTGTATTCATGTGCATGTGTCGTAACATGTAAGGGTGTGTATGGTGGGGCGTATAGTAAACAAAGCAGGTAATATGTTGTTTTGGCTTAGGATGGAACTCGGTAAATGGGTTAACAAAAGGGTCGATTAGGATAGTGCACAAGAGGGTTACTCGGGTTGTTTAAATGTTGAATTAAGGATTTAAATACACGAAACAAGTTTGTTTTGCATGGGTGTGTCTTGAGTGCATTAAAATCTATAAACACTAGAATTGGTCATATATTTATATAATTCACGGTTAGACTCTGAACTTTACAATAATGACAATTTTAAACCCTAAACTATTATAAACTGTTTTATTAAGTCCTAAACTATATTTTGGTCATAATAAATATATAGGTTGCCTAAATGTCATTTATAACCCTACGAGTTACTAATCCAGGAAACTTACTAATTATGAAAATTTACTTAATAAGGAAACTTACTAAATATGGCAAGTTACTAAAAATAGAAAGAAACCTTAAATGGGAAGTTTAAATAACTATAAGCAGTGAACTTGTAAAATGAGCTCATAAGTAATACATGATCCCTAATGTGTATAGGTTCGGTGAAGAAGGAGTGATTCCCTATGTCCGGTGTTTCCTTATTTTGAATTGTTAATTCGCATAATGTACAGATATTCTGCCCTTCGTTAGTAAGGTGCCTTCTTCTCATGATCTCTTCCATTTTCTGATCTGTTAGTTTCTGAACTGATGCCATTGCTATGATTCCCTTTGCTTTAACCTTCTCTGTTGATCCCATTTGATATGAACCTATGTTATGAAAACCTTTTAATTAGACCATGGAAATGTTTTGAGAAAAACCATTTTAAAAAGATGTTTATAAATGATGCGAAATTACTTTTATATAATGTTACTAACTTTTATGAAAACTATATTTTGAAGACTATCTTTATAAAAACCGTTTCGAAAGATTATTTATGAAAACTACTTTAAAGGATCGTTTTATGAAAATCATGAATAAAGGATTGTTTAAAATGGACCTTTGATAGAAACTTTTGAAAGGAACTTTTGATCTGAACCTTGACTTGATTATTTAATATGAACCTTGATCTGATAAACTCTGATTTGGACCTTTGATATTACGTCTGATATATTTGATATGAACCCTCTGTTATGAACCTATTATTATGAACCTTTGATTATGACACATCTGATTTGATATGATATCTGACTCCTAGTTTGATACCTGAGCCATAACTAGTCATGAGGGTTTCATGACCATGTCATTGATGCACCGATGGCATGACTCTAGGGCAGGAGAGTGATGACCTGTTCCGTCCCTGACTGTATTTTATTTGGTGTGTTGGGAGGTTTATGGCCACCTGGGGCGTATGGATGCATCCTAGAACTGTTACTGTTACTGAATACTAATTACTGTATTACTGGTGACTGATGGTGTGTGCGATACACGTCTTTCACATATATCTGGGAGCTAGCTACTCCACTTGAAGAATGAGGACACCCCTCATACTATCTGATTATCTGAGAGGTCTCCCCTCTATATGATTTGAAGATTTATGGTTACTATATGATATGATCTGTTTCTGGGCTCGTGGTGGATTACTATCCCTTTTTTTTTTCCTTTATGTTTATTCATTGACTTATTCCGTGATCCATATTACATCTGTTTGACCATTGTTTCTGTTATTCTGCATTATTCTCTATTACTGTTTGTTTTCGTTATATCTATTCACTGAGCTCTCGTAGCTCAGCCGCATTTCTTTTCCTGCGGCAGGTTTTTAGTAAAGAGCTGGGAATGGGTGGAGAGTACCTTTGGACTTAGAAGGCTGATAGCTATTCTGGATTTAGAAGTTATTAGAAGTTATTATTATTTCGGAAATTAGTATTTAGTGGAAGTTCATTTGTAACCTTATAGTATCTGTATTTCATTTGTAACCTTTGAGTATTCTTGTATTGCTATAGATGTATGTTTTGTTTGATCTGATATGAAACCATCATTGTGATATCTTTACCCTTGTCGGGTTGGGGTGTTACAATAATACTCCAGAATCAGCTCTATTCTTGTCATTTTCAACTTCCATTTCATCATCTTGTATGCTCTTGTCTTTTCCTCCCTTTCACTGGTTAATCTTCCTTGGGCTTTATTTCCTCCCCTGAGATGCAAATAACATTTCCTCCCCTGTTTGGAAGATCTCTCACAATGTACCAAAATATTTCGCTCACCATTATCTGAGCTATTACTTAGAACTTGTTATCATACAATGTTGTACATGTAGCCATCAATTCCTTAAGAGTTTAATTTGTTGCCCTCATCACTTCTAGGTGTGTTAACTCCTATGAGAGGTGATTCATGGGGCAATAACCCATAATCCATCATTTGATGGTTTTCTGAGTCATTTTTATTCCAAAAATCCTTTTAAGAATTTTTTTGACTTTTAGCATTATGCATATGATTTTATTATGAAAAATTCATACTGCTTACAACCATTTTGAAGGGATTATGTGGAAACCGTAGAGGGGGGGGGGGTGAATACGTTTCCATTTAAAAAACTTAAAACTTTTTGTATCAAACACCCGATCAAGTGTGACGTAATATGAAAAGTGTCAACAATGGTTATGTATCATCTAGGGATGAATAAATTAAACTAC
Source organism: Artemisia tridentata subsp. tridentata (assembly GCA_021014915.2). Classification (NCBI taxonomy): domain Eukaryota; kingdom Viridiplantae; phylum Streptophyta; class Magnoliopsida; order Asterales; family Asteraceae; genus Artemisia; species Artemisia tridentata. Next base: position 379,467,988 of record CP139505.1, read on the forward strand.
AACACAAGCCCAATCAACCATGACACATACATAACATAAGCAACTAGCCACACAAGCATAAACACAATGCAAATATAAACATAAAGCGATAAGGAATAAAATGAAAGTAAAGAGATAAGTTAGAAGGCGCAAACCAGACACGGTGATTTATAGTGGTTCGGTCACGAAGCTCCTCTTCGCCCTACTCCACTCCCCGAGTACCCAACTCGAGAGTTACTTCACTAATCAACAAACTCCCTTCAGGCGGAGAAAACCGTTACACGTCGCTTAACTTGTTTTCCGACACTAAGCTAGATGTCGAGTGCTAATCTTAGCTAGCACCAATCTACCACGATCTACCCGATCTACACCTTACACGTCGCTTATCCTATTTCCGACACTAAGCTAGATGTCGAGTGCTAATCTTAGCTAGCACCAATCTACCACGATCTACCCTTGATCCACATGATCAATCACACAAGCCTAATGGCTTCAAGAGATCTTCACTATCTCTTAAGATCACAATGATCTTGACTCACTCTCTCACAAAAGAAAAATAATCTTGATGTATGCTATGATACAATCAAGAGTGTAACAAATGTTACAAGACCTAACAACTCCAACACTTTGTATCTACTTGGATACTTTGTGTTCTTCTCTTGCTAATCAAGATGGATGACAACACTTTGTATCTACTTGGATACTTTGTGTTCTTCTCTTGCTAATCAAGAGGGATGACAACACTTTGTATCTAGGATACTTTGTGTTCTTCTCTTGCTAATCAAGAGGAATGAAGAGGATCACTTGAGTGGATGATTGGATCACTCTTAAACAACCTAAGACTCTCCAAATGATCAAAGAAAGTTATCTATGTGAAGAGGGATAAGACGAGAGAAAAAGGACTGGAAAAATTAAGTTGGAAGTGTGGAATGGTCCACTATTTATAGGCAAGGGAAAATCTGACCGTTACAGACCCACGGCTCCACTAAATACCCGACGGCTCCGTTAAATTTAATGGAGCCGTCCCTATTTAAAGGTGCCGTAGACGCTCCCTTTTTTGTCTTTAGTGGGGAAGGTTTATTTGGGGAAGTTGGAGCTGTTTTGGGGGGGGGGGGGGAAATGACTGTTGGTAATTCAAAATAATTTGAAATGATTTTTCCAAATAAAACATTTCTTTTTAATTCAAAAATAATTTGTAAAATGTATTTTTGAAAAATGTTTTGTCACATTTATAAAAATGTGAAGTTTAGAAAATTATAATCCTTTGATCATTTGTCAAGTAGTAGATTTGTTTGTCCATACCTTGAGTGATTTATGTCGGGATGGAAATCTACGACTTCGTTGAAGCATACTTGAGACGTCGGGAGGTGTTGATGTAAGTATGCATTGATGATTTGTGTTTACAAGTAACTTGCACATTTTACGTTATGTATTACAAGTTACATGTTTGTCATTATTAAAACCGAAGAAACCGTTTAGTTTAAATATCGTAATATTTGCACTAACAATCTCCCCCTTTTTGATGATGACAAATATGTAAACCGTAAGACATAGTAAAATGTAAAAGTTACCTGTTTACACTTCCTTTCTCCCCTTTTGTCGAATCAAAAAGGTAGTTGCCTCGAGCACTTCCATGGATTTACTTCCTACTCCCCCTTATTGCACTACTATCCTTTCTCCCCCGAAAGGCGAGCTTGCATCATCCCAGTGAAGCCTTCTATCAACACTTGTGAAGACGACTCCATGCTATGTATTCAAATACTCCCGAGCTCCCCCTAGCTCAATGCTCCCCTATGGTGACTTAAACCCCTTGTTTATTTACCTTAGTATCTAGCGGATCCATGGATCAAATTCTTACAAAGACTTTTCCTACATCAAGGGTTAGCTTCGTGCAGCATAATATATAACAGTATAGGAGCAGCATTATAAGGATAGAATACACATAGCAAGACATGCATAGGTTAAACTATGTTAACATGTAAGTGTCACAACCCGACCGAAACCTAAGGTGTAATTGTTCACTCAATCACACTAATCAAGAACGAGATTCGTTCATTGATTGACGCATTAAATGACTTCTTCCAAGTTGTCATTGGGAAGGAAAGTTCTAACAAACCTTTTGAACAACATAATCATCTACCTAAGATGATTGATGTTAAGGATAGTTTGTTAATAAGACATACTCTAAATGATTACTATTATGACAAGTCGTGCCATAAAGTAGACTCGATAGAGGTTATACTTAAATAATTCCATAAGGTGGGAGAGTGTTGGTTGTGGTGACAACAAGGACAACTTGGGTTATGTGGTTGTAGGGGATAAATAATGGAATGACCCATTAGTGGTTGTGGTGAAGGTGATAGTGATAAGGATGATGTGTTGGTGCCAAGTCCAAAGAGGTTTGATGATGATAGGGTTAGTGTGATGGCTAAAGGTTGTGGTGGACTTGGTGGAGGTAAGGGTGTAGGAATCCTAAAGGTGTAGGATGATGATGATGTGGTTGGAGGTGTTGGTTTTGCCCTTTGAGGAAAGGTGGGAAAGGATGGTTTAGGTTAATATATCATTTGCACTGATAATGAGATGCATGATATAATTCAAAAGGGAAGAAGAAAAAGGTGTATGTGATTCTAACAGGATTGTTGGTGGATATCTCTAACGGGGGTAAGGTAACGAGGTTCTAGGTTTCTAGGTTGGATGATCCTAGTTGTGTGTTAGAGATAATTTGGTGCATGAAGGGTTTCATGTGTTTGTGAGGGTTGAAGGTTGTTGAACTAACTATCACTTATCCAAAGTGACAAGTAGTTGTAAGGTTTGAGTGTGATGAGTTGAAGGTTATAAGGTTTGAGTGTGATGTTCTATGGGTTGAAGGTTCTTAGACTAACTATCACTGTCAAGAGTGAAGTGTAGCTAAAAGGGTTGAGTGTGATGATGATGTTAATGTGAGGTTTGAAGGTGAGATGCAAGATAAGCTTGCAATGGTGAGGCCTTATATAGGCAAGAGTTGTGGGATTCGAACTAAAGTTGGTGTTAGAGTCCTATGGTGTAGTGAGGGAATCCTAGGGTGTATGTGAGTTTGCAAAATTTTGCAGGTTTGAGGTTAGGAATGCAGGGATCTAAAGGAAACAGTGAAAATTCGTCAAACATAGGTACGGTACCACTAAATACCACACGGTACCGTTAAATTTAACGGTACCGTGGCCTATTTAACGGTACCGTGACCTGGAAGTCACGAATTTTCCTATGTAGCCTAGTTCTGGGCAGCTAAAGGGAAGTTTTCTAGAGAATAAGAACCACATTTGTGTGTTCTTGAGGGTGTTTGGTGAAAGACTATATGAGTGTGTTTTCACTCCCCCTTAATCTATGACCATCCGGACAAGATGTAAAAGATAAAGAGGAAAACAAACGTTGACGAAAGCGATGAGCTTAGTAACGTCATGACAAGTGGTGGATAGCATACGATAAACTTCACCTTTGAAGTCACGTAGCTCTTCTCAATCATTGTGAATATTCATAGAATATTATGATGAGGCATGCGATTACTAGGAGATATCCTAAGGGTTAAGAAGATAAAATCTTCAGAGTTGTGAGGTTGGTGACAAGGTTCTAGTGGGGTTATCTCAACTTATCCTAGCGGTTCTTCGCTTGAGGTGTGTGGAAGGTGAGTGGGATGCGGAAGCATTGGTAGTGTTTAGTACCATGCGGAAGTGTGACGGAAAAAGGCTAAGGAATCAGATGATAGATACAATCTATTCTGATAGGAGATGGTTTTGGGTTCAAGACTACATTGAGTGGGTTTTGATGGCAAGAGGAAATGGTTTTGGGTTTGTTTAAAAAAAAAGCTGTGCAGAAGAAAAGTGAATAGGCGCGTTTTTCAGATGCACGGCTCCACGGTTCCACTAAACATTAGTGGAGCCGTGTGTCTGATTGAGCCATTTTTCTTCTGTTTTGACTTTTGGCTGATTAATCTTACTTATTTAGTAAGACTTTTTGACACGAGGAAAAAGTTTATACCTAATAAACTTTTTGATGAAAACGACTAGGAGAGATGACATGAAATGACCTTAGTGTTTCCAAGGAAATTGACTAAGTTGTCATTGGATGAGGGTTGACTTCTAATATTTCCCGTGAAATAAATAGAAGTTATAAGTAGTGTTTTGGAGGATGACTATAATATTTCCCATGAAATATTTAATTAGTCGGAATACGAAACGCAAGGAATGACTTAATATTTCCCGTGAAATATTCAAACAGTCATGTGACAAGTCGAAAGGGAATGACTTAGAATTTCTTAGAGAAAATTCTAAAAGTCATGAGACGAATGAGAAAGATGACTTAAAAAGTCATGGGTGATTAGTAGAGAAATGACTTCAATGTTTCCCGCGAAACTTTTGAGAGGTCATAAAGGGGATGAAAGGTTATAAGGTATGACGCGAGGGATGACTTTAACATTTCCATAGAAATATTGAAATAGTCATGAGCGGGATGATAGGAATGACTTAAGAAGTCATATGACGAGACGTGAGAAATGACGTTCATATTTCCGAAGAAATATTTAGGTAGTCATTAAAGTGATGTGAAGAATGACTCAATATTTCCAGTGAAATATTTAAATAGTCATAAGATTTATGGAATAAGTTCCATCATTCCTAGACCTAGACGGAGACGGTTAAGGGATTCTCGGTTGAGAGGATTGGTTGATTTACGGATTTCGAGGTGCTTCGCACGCGAGTGTTTCACGGTGTTTTGAAAGACGTAAAGCTAGGCCTATGGTGCTGATTCGCAGCAAGGTTTGGGATCTAAAGATGTGTATATACACACGAAGATGAAAGGAACTACTAATCACTTATATAGTAACTCGTGAGTCCTTTGTCACCCGAGGGTAGACGTAAGCTTTTAGCTTTTGGATGAGCGTTTTAACATATATTGTTAAAAGGCTTGAATGTGATGTTTCGGATATGACATTTAACAATTGCGATCGCAAGTTAAATTTACTTGAATATTTCGGATGAAATATTTAAGTTGTCAACCCTACTCCGAGTTCTACTGGGTTTGTATCTAACCTACCCATGACAAAAGGGTGTATTGCTTGGAAGAAGGCAAAGGGATGACTAGGGAATTAGGACAACTTCGCGACTACTCTAACTTATGGGTTTTGACACTAGTGTATGACTCTATGACTTCTAAGGGTTCATAGTGATAGGCATACCTAATTCCTAATGTGTCAAAATGACCTAGTGTGGGTGCAAGCAAATCATGTAGAATGCACATAACGAATAAATGCAAACATCATGCAGAACATGATAATCATTTAGCATTTAAGATCACGAAGACATTTAATCATATCTTATGAAAACATGTTATCATTTTGAAACACATATGTGGGATGCAAGCAATCTAGGTTTGCTAAGGAAGATCCTAGTTACTACTTGTTCAAAATGAGATCCTAACGGGAGATAAAGTTTACCGATGTAAACTATCTCTAGTTAAATGTAGGAATGAAAACTTTTCAAGTTAGAGAATGAGTATGAGACTATCACTAGTGGTGCTCAATTAAGGCTAAACACGACCATTTTTACGGGTTATACACCAACCCAACTTCTCTCCTGGAAGCAATCCAACCGTTAGGTCAAATTGAATTTCTAGTGCGATAGATTCTCCAGTAGTCATTCTCATGTTAGAAGAATTTGAATTCCTATATTTGCCTATCGAAGTATAGCAAAGATGATTTTATCTTGTTTTGCTATACATGGCCTAATATGACTTAATTAACCATACTTTGAAAGTAGGTTAAGAAAATGACATGTCTTACACAACTCCTAACAAAGGCAAGCGAGATGTTTTAATTTCGTGTTTGAGATTTAAAGGTTGTTTGATGGAGATGGTTTATTTTATGATCTCTTGGACAACATCTTTGTTTGTTGAGTTGTTACATGTTATTTTAACATGATTTGGTTTCCTAGAACCAAGAGACACTCTAATGTGATACAATGTAGAACCTACTACATTGTATGTGTTTCAAGAATGCTCCTTTGCATATCTTGAGTGAGAATCTAGTGAAGGTTACGTACCTCAATAAATCTTGTAAGCATTTTATTTGAAATGAGACATACTGTTTATTTCAAAAAGTATGCTTTTCTAAGAGGAAACTTATCACTCTTAAGAATGCTTTGTGAAACAAGTATTTTAATGTATGACCAATTTTACTTGTTTATGCAATGACACATGTCCTAATAGGTTATTATTCAACTCTAATATCCTATATTTGTTAACATGATGCAATGTATTCTCTTGTAACATAACCATTCATGTTACAAAGAAAATGAGATGCATAGGATATAAGTTATCCATTGTCAATCTTTTGATAAGAGAAATACATGTGATATTCTCAAGATTGATGACTTACATAATAGTTAATAACATATTATGTGTGACACTTTTACTAGACATGTGACTTTGAGTGTTGAGTCGTTCATGAGCAAAGTTTACATATGTTGTTTGTTTGCTCTTGTTTGGTTTTTTCGGAAATGACACATTTACTAATTGCACTGCAATGTAAATTACTTGTATATTTCGGATGAAACATCCAAGTTGTCAATCCTACTTGGTTGTGTATTTTATGCATCTTTTAAACATGTTAGTTTAAAGTTAGGAACACAACCATTGGACAACAAGACTTAACATAGCATCTTCAACACAAGTGTGAGTTATGATCCGATGCATATTATTTTCGTCTTGAGAGGACGTCATTATTTTCATAACAATCGAGTGTGATCGAGTATGTAGATTCAAGATAATATGTTTCATCATGTTTTGATGTTATCTTGAAGCTAAACAAATAATGACTCCAATTTCATGTCCACACTCGAAAACTTGTCAATTAGATTCGATGATGATATCAATCATAATTTGAATAATGAATTGATATGTACTCGAAATCTTTCTTGACCCTCACGATCACTCCTTTTAAAAAGAAAATAAAAATTTAAGGAGTGTGTTCCATTTATTCTAATATTGCTTGTATGTGTGAGGTTAATGACATATTAAGTTACTACTTCGATATTGTCATTTATTTTTATTTGAGAAAAAACTATTTATATTATTAAGTATAATACTTTTAGTTTTTCGAAACCTCATTAGTATAAAAATAATTATCTTAACTATTTTTATACAACATACGTAAAATACTAAATGTTTAAAACATTTTGTATGTGTGTTAAATCACTGCAAGTTTAATACATTTTCTTTTACTTAAATATTAATGTATTAAAATTACCTTTTATCTTGTTTAGACAACCCATGGTCAAACAAGACAAAATGATGTAACGTTTTAAAGATCATGTTACGGATTTTATGAAAGTGTTAAGTGTTTTGGGGTGATATACATTTTACACTTAAACCTTTGGAAAAATAATTGTGTAAGACAATATCTTTCAACACACATGATCTACCAACTTAGTTTCTATTCCTAAGAAAGTTACTAAACCATTTTAAGAACTTGCAACAAATGCAAGACAAATGGTTGATGCCAATATGCAATGCAAACTAATTACTTAATATAGTGCAAGTGATTTAGCATGAGCCTTATAAATGCATAAACCGAAAAACTATAATAAGCAAATAGCAATTTAGCTTAACACACAAAAATACTTATCGTCATTTTGTGTATTATGTATAACAATTTATACTAAGCTTGATTTTATTTGACAATGAATTTGTTTCCTCCCCATTTCAAAGATTTTTGCTGAGTCACTTTGAAAACATGTCAAGGTTTAAAAGTTGAATCGCCCTTTTTTAGTTTGACCAAAAATTTATGCAAACTGCATGACCAGAAGACCTTTAGTTGAAAATCAAGGACTTTAACATACTCTCATTTAGAACTAATTCATAAAAATGTTTCTGAAATGAAAGTAGACTCAACATCATTTAAAATGATGGGCGACACGACTCGTACAGACTTATGGTTGATTTTATATGGATTTCTGAAAATGAACCAAAAGTGAAAAACAGACAAGCAGATGCAGGGCACCATTAAATGACTCACGGTACCATTAAATATAACGGTACCATACCATATTTAGTGGTACCGTGGTCTGTTTTCTGATTCAGAACTGCATGACATAATGACTCGTTCTGAAAACATGACCGGACACTTAAAAAACACTATTCTTTTAGTGGTTTAAGAAAACCTTCAAGCTAGTATGACAAAGTATACTTAACAACAAAACTTGTAAGTATTAAGCAACTAAATACTTTTCATATTTTATCACATTCATGGGTAATTTGATACATGGATCCTACTCAATTTTGAAAACCATTTGTTTTAAAAATTTGAGCGACGTGGCTCTGGTACCAATTGTGGAAACCGTAGAGGGGGGGGGGGGTGAATACGTTTCCATTTAAAAAACTTAAAACTTTTTGTATCAAACACCCGATCAAGTGTGAAGTAATATGAAAAGTGTCAACAATGGTTATGTATCATCTAGGGATGAATAAATTAAACTACAACACAAGCACAATCAACCATGACACATACATAACATAAGCAACTAGCCACACAAGCATAAACACAATGCAAATATAAACATAAAGCGATAAGGAATAAAATGAAAGTAAAGAGATAAGTTAGAAGGCGCAAACCAGACATGGTGATTTATAGTGGTTCGGTCACGAAGCTCCTCTTCGCCCTACTCCACTCCCCGAGTACCCAACTCGAGAGTTACTTCACTAATCAACAAACTCCCTTCAGGCGGAGAAAACCGTTACACGTCGCTTAACTTGTTTTCCGACACTAAGCTAGATGTCGAGTGCTAATCTTAGCTAGCACCAATCTACCACGATCTACCCGATCTACACCTTACACGTCGCTTATCCTATTTCCGACACTAAGCTAGATGTCGAGTGCTAATCTTAGCTAGCACCAATCTACCACGATCTACCCTTGATCCACATGATCAATCACACAAGCCCAATGGCTTCAAGAGATCTTCACTATCTCTTAAGATCACAATGATCTTGACTCACTCTCTCACAAAAGAAAAATAATCTTGATGTATGCTATGATACAATCAAGAGTGTAACAAATGTTACAAGACCTAACAACTCCAACACTTTGTATCTACTTGGATACTTTGTGTTCTTCTCTTGCTAATCAAGAGGGATGACAACACTTTGTATCTACTTGGATACTTTGTGTTCTTCTCTTGCTAATCAAGAGGGATGACAACACTTTGTATCTAGGATACTTTGTGTTCTTCTCTTGCTAATCAAGAGGAATGAAGAGGATCACTTGAGTGGATGATTGGATCACTCTTAAACAACCTAAGACTCTCCAAATGATCAAAGAAAGTTATCTAAGTGAAGAGGGATAAGACCAGAGAAAAAGGACTGGAAAAATCAAGTTGGAAGTGTGGAATGGTCCACTATTTATAGGCAAGGGAAAATCTGACTGTTACAGACCCACGGCTCCACTAAATACCCGACGGCTCCGTTAAATTTAATGGAGCCGTCCCTATTTAAAGGTGCCGTAGACGCTCCCTTTTTTGTCTTTAGTGGGGAAGGTTTATTTGGGGAAGTTGGAGCTGTTTTGGGGGGAAAAATGACTGTTGGTAATTCAAAATAATTTGAAATGATTTTTCCAAATAAAACATTTCTTTTTAATTCAAAAATAATTTGTAAAATGTATTTTTGAAAAATGTTTTGTCACATTTATAAAAATGTGAAGTTTAGAAAATTATAATCCTTTGATCATTTGTCAAGTAGTAGATTTGTTTGTCCATACCTTAAGTGATTTATGTCGGGATGGAAATCTACGACTTCGCTGAAGCATACTTGAGACGTCGGGAGGTGTTGATGTAAGTATGCATTGATGATTTGTGTTTACAAGTAACTTGCACATTTTACGTTATGTATTACAAGTTACATGTTTGTCATTATTAAAACCGAAGAAACCGTTTAGTTTAAATATCGTAATATTTGCACTAACAGATTAAGTGTATAACAGACACTTAATCAAAATTTCGGTTTAATGCAACCTCTGGTTGTGTGAGAACCAATGTTTTTCAGTTATAAATAACTGCCTGTGTAAAGATAAACCTATTCAAAAGGCTTTCTTGACAGGGTTTCCAGCTCATAGCAATTGTTTCCTCTAACACAAGTGTTAGATTCACTTTTACTAGCTGTTCTTTCTATCAGATGTCCTTAGACTTGCTCATTATATTTAAAAGTATAAAATGATAGAAAGTGAGTTGAATCAGTTACTTTCTGATCAACTAAGTCATCAATTCAATGTGAAATATGATAACCAGGTTTCAAGAAAGATGTTTTAAAGAATTAATTAACTTAGGTTTGAACCTTTGTTAAGAATTCTCAAACTCACTCCATCATAAACTTGTTATGTAAGCAACTGATATAACATTCTGCTGCTTCCATTTCAATTGAAAACTTCCTTTGTGCTCAAATGTTCATACTTGAAATTGTTAGTCTAAAATCAAAAGAACAATGTACAAAGTACTTGTTTTATATTAGAATAAACATATGACTAACTGTATGAAATAACACAATTTTAAAGTAATAGATAGTACAAATTTACAAAGACAACAGCACAAACAAAAATTTAACTACCAGACTTAATTGAGTAATCACCAGAATTAACTGAGTAATCACCAGAATTAACCACACTGGTATACAAAAACACATAGATTGAGAAATTTAAAGATTAAGCATTCCAATACTTGCTACCAAGTATTGAAACCTTCCAACATCAAAAGCTTTTGTTAGCAAATTTGCAAAGTTGTATTCTGAAGCAATTTTAAGAACTTGAATTAATCTTTTCTCATTGCAGTCTCTTATAAAGTGATGTCTAATTTCAATGTGTTTTGTTTTAGAATGTTGTACTGGATTTTTAATTATGAAAATAGTACTACTATTATCAATATGAATGACAGTGTTCATGAAATTGTACCCATAGTCAAGAAGTTGGTTTTGAAGCCATAGGACTTGAGCACAGCAACTTGCAGCAGCTACATATTCAGCTTCAGTTGTTGAAGTAGCCACAATGGTTTGCTTCTTACACTGCCATGAGATAAGTCTACACCCAAGGAATTGACATCCTCCAGTTGTTGACTTTCTGTCCAAGCTGGCACCAGCATAATCACTATCTGAAAATGCTACCAAGTCAAAAGGTGATTCCCTTGAATACCATAGACCCAACCTAGGTTGACCCTTGAGATATCTAAAAATCCTCTTGACTGCTGTTAAATGAGAAACCTTTGGAGATACTTGAAATCTTGCACAAGCACAAACAGAGAACATGATGTCAGGTCTTGATGATGTAAGATACATCAAAGATCCTATCATAGATCTGTATGTGTGTACATCCACATTTTCTCCATCTAAATCTTTTGGAAGTTGTTTCTTAGAATCCATTGGTGTGCTTGCCATTTTTGAATCAGCAAAGTTGAACTTTCTAAGTATCTCAGCAACATATTTATCTTGACTAATAAATATGCCTTCACATGACTGTTTAACCTGCAAACCCAAAAAGAATGTAAGTTCCCCCATGAAACTCATCTGAAACTTATTATGCATAAGCTTCTCAAACTCCAAACACATCTCCTTCCTTGTAGATCCAAAGATAATGTCATCCACATACACCTGCACTAACAGAAGATCCTTCTTGTGTTGTTTGTTGAAAAGTGTCTGATCAATCTTTCCTCTTTGAAATCCATTCTCTTTTAAATAGGAAGCCAGTGTTTCATACCAAGCTCTTGGTGCCTGATGCAGGCCATATAGAGCTTTTACAACTCTGTACACTTTGTCTGGATGGTCAGGATCAATGAACCCTGGAGGTTGTGAGACATACACCTCTTCTTCAATTATGCCATATAGAAATGCACTCTTGACATCCATTTGGTAAACTGTGAAGCCTAAAAATGAAGCATAAGCTAAGAAAAACCTAATTGCCTCAAGTCTTGCTACTGGAGCAAAAACCTCATCATAGTCCATACCTTCTTGTTGTGTGTACCCTTGGGCTACTAATCTAGCCTTATTCCTAATCACTATTCCCCTTCCATCCCTTTTATTCTTGAAAACCCATCTAGTGCCAATTACCTTTGCATCCTTAGGTAAATCAACTAGTACCCAAACTTTTTGAATCTTGAACTGAAGAAGCTCCTTTTGCATAGCTTCTACCCAGCTTGAATCATCTAAGGCTTTCAGAATGTTCTTTGGTTCAGCTTGTGAGAGAAAACACACAAACAAGCAAGAGTTTGAAAACTCATGCTGTTTTGAAGCATAAAGGGCATCAAGAAGCCCTTGTTGGTCTGAAGACATCAGTTGTTGCCTTGTCTTCACCCCTGATTGTACATCTCCTATCACATTGTCTAGGGAGTGGACTTTGTGAATTCTGGTGTGTGGTGTAAGTGGAACATGATAGTTTGGTGGGAGATTGCTCAAATCCACCTCATCGTCTGTTAATTCTGCTTCCTTTGTTAATTCTGCTTCTTCAGTTAAGTCTGTTTCTTCAGTTAAGTCTGTTTTAGCAGCATTATTGATAGCAGAACTATTTTCTTGTTCCTTTGCTCCATCTTCTTTGCTTTCATCTTCAACATCTTCTTTAGCTTTACCAGAAGAAGATTCACCAATTGTTGAAGTTGATTCCACACTTGTACTTGACCATATTGGCATCCACACATAATCTTGATTTGTCTCCTTTTCTAACCTTGCCTCATCTGTTGCTTGTGAACCTGAAAAATCATTAGTTTCTGCAACAACAGGCACATAATTCATTGATTTGGTTAGAGTCTCAAGATCAAATAGCCATTTTGGTCCTTGACCTTCTACATTGGATTTATTCTCCAAAAACTCCACATGTAGGTTTTCCTCTACAATCCTAGTTCTTGAGTTGTATACTCTAAAAGCTTTGCTATTGAGAGAATATCCAACTAAGAAACCTTCATCTGCTTTACCATCGAATTTTCCTAAATGGTCTAAGGTATTGAGAATTGTCACATGACATCCAAAAGGTCTAAGAAATCCTATTGCAGGAGTTCTACCTCTAAAAAGTTCATATGATATCTTATTGTGAGGCTGTACAACTAAAACTCTATTTTGAACATAGCAAGCAGTGTTGACTGCTTCAGCCCAAAAAGTTATAGGTAGCTTAGAATCAGCTAACATAGTTCTAGCAGCTTCTATTAGTGTTCTATTCTTTCTCTCAACAACACCATTCTATTGTGGAGTTCTAGCAACACTAAATTCTCTCCTAATACCTTTTTGTTTGCAGAAATCATCCATAACTCTATTCTTAAACTCTGTCCCATTATCACATCTAATGACTTTCACTTTCTTGTCTACTTGGTTTTCTATCTGTGTAATGAATGTCTTAAGAATGCTAGAAGTTTCATCCTTAGAACCTAAAAAGAAAACCCATGTAAATCTGCTTTAGTCATCAATTATAACAAGACAAAATCTCTTATGCATTATACTACTTACTGAAACAGTCCAAATAAGTCCATATGAAGCATAAACAATGATTGATTGATAGAGTTAAAAATCTTGGGCTTACAAGTGGCTTTGTGTTGTTTGCCTTTAAGATAAGCAATGCATGTTTGATTATTTTCAAATCTTTTGTGAGGTAAACCTCTTACCAAACCATTCTTAACAATTTTATTTATGGTTTTGAAATTAATATGACCAAGCCTTCTATGCCATTTCATTGATTCATCCAATGTGGCCTTTGCAACAAGACAAGTTAAATCCTTTTTAGGAACAATGTTCTTCATGTCAACACTGTACATATTGCCCTTTCTAGGAATTTTAAGAAGTACTTGACTTTCATCAGGCATCTTAAAATCAGGAGAAAGCACAAGACATTCAGTGTCACAGAAAAGAACTTTGTTCTTTTTGTCACACATTTGTGAGACACTAAAAAGATTATAATTTAGCTCTTGTACATAGTACACATCTTCAAAATCAAAATTTCCAGTTTTAATGGTACCTTTACCGGAAATTTTGCCACCAACACCTCCTCCAAAGGTAACATAGCCACCATCTAATGTTTGAAAATCATAAAGATAGGACTTGTTGCCTATCATGTGCCTTGAACATCCACTATCTGAGTATCCTTGATCCTCTTGTTGATCAATTGAATGTTCCTGCACATAAATGAGAAGTATTAGTTTCCTTTGGGGACCCAAGCCATTACTGACTTGGATCTGCCTCTTGCATCAATGTAATTTAATCTTTTTAGAATAGTTGATGCAACATTGGATTTAGTTGAATTCCAAACCCAACATGCTGAGGCCTTAACAGCATTTGCCCTCTTTGCCCAAGCAGCAGACTTAACTACTTGCCTACCAGAATTAACTACTTGCCTAGCAGAATTAACTGCTGGCTTAGCAAAATTAACTGCTGGCTTTGTAGTTGTCCCCTTTTGTTTCCAAACTTGTTTTTAGACCACTGCTTTTGTATGAATGAGCCTTTGAACAAACTTTGGTGCATGTTTTTAAGATGTTTTTGCACCCTTAGCTGTTGATTTTGGGTAAACAGTCATATATGGTCTAGCAGAATTAACTTTATTGAAGCCAGACTTAATAGAGACTGTTTTAGGTTTAGTTCTGTTAACATTAGAACTAGAGTGAAAGTGAGGTTTAGGTGTTTGCCTTTTGTAGTTCACTCTATTGTTTTCATACCCAGATACCCATTTGTTGCAGAAAGTTACAAGATGGTCAAAACTACCACATGTATAACAAGCTTTGTTGTAAAAAGCAAATTCATCACCTAATTGGTTAGACTTGAGGTTATTCTAATTTCTTTGGTTACCTCTGGGCTTGCTAGTGGATCTATATTGTTCACAATATTTAACTGGTTGCCTAACATGTTTAATGTTTGATTTAGGCCTAACAATATCCTTTTTGACCACTTTAGGAACCTTTGTTCCTGCTTTCTTAATTTTTTCAGGTTTAGACATAACCTGTTCATCTTCATCACTATCAGTTGTACAATCCTCAACAACTATAGCATCTCCTTTCTTAACAAAGGACACCTTGTCCTTAGGAAGTGAAGTTTTATTTAAACTCTCACTTACTTTTTCTATCTTAGGACCCTCAGTAGACTTAGAACCATATTCCATAATTAGTTCTTGAAACTCAGCAAAACCTGTGTGTGCTAGGTCAATACCTGGAGGTGAAGGAACACCTCTGTATGTTGGAGGAACAGATTTTTATCCTAAACCAGACTTAGCTTTATTGATTACTTTAGCTTCCAAAATCTTATTAATTCCCTCTGAAGCATAAGCTAAAGCATCTACTGTTATCTTAACATTTTCACTGTTATTTAGGGCTTTAGCTAATGATGCTCTTTCTGAACAAATTATTTCAGCTTGAAAATCTATTTTTCTTTGGAGAGCATTCATGTCATCATTAAACTTAGACTCATTTTCTTGAAAATGTACAAGTTGTTTTTCAACAACAGATATACCTCTTTTATGATTACCTAAGTTGGCTAATGCATCACATAACTGTTCTAGTTGATCATCAAATCTCTTTTTAAGATCTTCATAAGCTTTAAGAGCAGAGCATGATTCAATACATTTAATTATGGAGTTTACCTCTGAATCAGAAAAGGCCATTAGAGCAGTCTCAGTGGCCACCAGTGCAGCATTTGTTGGTGCTTCCACTTCATCAGCCATGAAGCTCCAATCATAGTTAACCCCATCTATGGCTAACATAGCCCTTGGCTCTTCAACTGTGACTTCCTTCTTCTTCTCTTGCCTATACCATGTGCTTCTATTATCCTGCTTCCTTGGGTTTCTACATTCTTTAGCAAAGTGTCCTAACCTGTGACAGTTGAAACACTCTACTTTCTTCTTATCAAACCCAGCAGTTTCATTACCATCAATGGTAATCTGCTTACCAGTTCTCTGCCAGAACTTCTTATCCCTCATGCTAAGTAAAACAACCTGCCATTTGATGTCCATCTCTTCCAAATCATTATCATCCAACTGATCAAGATCTTCATGAGTTAGAGGAGAACCACTAGTTTGGCTAGACATGAATACATAGAATGCCGGATCTCCTAGTCCAGCAGCATTCTTTTGTGAACTAGTAGAAGGACCACCATAGATAGCAGTAGAAACACCTTCATCTTCATCTACCTCTTCTGACTTGCTAATACTAGGAGATGACAAGAGTGCTACATTCCCAGAACTAGTACTATAGATTCCAGACTTCTTTAGACTTTGTTCAACAATTTTAAAGTTGTTGTACAAATCATTGAGTTTCATGGTTTCAATGTCTGGCTTGTTCATCCAGACAACCACATGAGTATGGAACTCATCAGGAAGGCTTCTAAAAAACTTCATGTTGAGATCTTCCTTGGCTATCTCAACACCCAACACAGCTAACTGACTGACAAGCTTATGTAATCTTGAGAACAGCTTATCAAGTGATTCATTGCTATTTGAACTAAAGTTTTCAAATTGTTGTTTTAGCAATGTCTTCTGTGTTTTCTTGGTAGTTTTATTACCACCAAACCATGCACAAATCTCTTCAAAAAGAGTTTTTGCATCTAGATACTTGCTAAAAGATAGCATTTGTTCACCAGGAATGGTCATAAGCAATAAGTTTCTTGCCTTTTGATCATTCCTCTTATGTATCTTTTCATCATCGTTAGATGGTCCAGTATTCCTTCTCCTTTCAGTTTTGCCTTCAAGAATAATATCTGTATAACCTAGTGTGAATGAATCACCATACAAAATGATATCCCAAAGAGGATAATCTTGAACCATGAAATATTGCTCAATTCTCAACCTCCATAACTCAAACTCATTCTGTTTGATCATGGGCAACTTTGCAGCAACATTTGTAGCAGTATCTTGAACATCCATTTCTAAATCTTCTTCTTCTAAATCAATAATATCAGCCTTGCTGTGATACCACTTGTTAGGATTCGAACACACTATAAGGTGGTTAAACCTTTGCAACTTTGTGTGTATGATATATTGAGTAAATATGATTAAGTATGCGGAATCTACTTAATCACACTTAGAAGGTTATTATGGTTATGGAAATGGAACAGTTATGTTTGTTATATGACAATGAACAATGAAAGCTTATCACCAAACGATTCAATATTATTAAGATAATAATACGAGTGATCTTGAGTTATCACTAGGGTTATAACCTTGAATCTTATGTTTCTATAACTTGTGATATTGTTTTTGTTTGTTCTATGTTCTTAACAGTTATTACAATTTTAAGTTACTTGTGTCACACAATAACTAGAACTAAACTAAGATCTTCTTTTATAGTCCAAGAAGATCTTTACAATGATGTTAAGTCTTGTCAAACTTTATCGAGCTACTTGATAGCTAATGTATGTCAGTAACTAAGATACAACATGTATCTAAGTTCACAACTTGTTATGAGAGAATAAGATAAGGACTGAACACATGGGGTAAGATATTATCTACCGTGTATTATTGACTTTAGTCAACCAGACTTAATATCTTGAGCAAGCAGACTTAACTCTGTTAGTCACCAGAATTAACACTTGACTTAACCACTAGACTTAACTACAACGACCAGACTTAACCAGCAGATAACCAGCAGACTTAACTTTGGAACTCACCAGACTTAACTCTACTGCTACCAGACTTAACCAGCAGATAACCAGCTGTTGGGAATTCTGCTAAGGAAGAATTCTACTGATGGTTACTGCTGATGGAATCTGCTGAAGTATTGGATTCTGCTGAAGAGTGTTTCTGCGGAAGTAAAGATTCTGCATAGTTGGTTTCTGCTGATATAGATATTCAGCGTACTTTGTTATTAGTTTGGATATGCACGAGTTTTATTAGGAAATTATATAGCATATTTTCTATTAGTTTTTAGATATACGTTTCTTGTGAAACGGTTTAGGGTTTCTAGTGAAACGGATTTAGGGTTCCTTATCTATAAAAGGAACACGTTATTATGTAATATGTACGGGTTTTAGAAAACCAAGTTCTTAGTATTAATCAAAGATCCATAGAGGATCAATCGTTCTTAGTTATTTGTGTTCTTACTTGTGTTTAAATTCCGCTTTATACAAGTATTAGAGACTTTCTATTAGTGTGTTTGTGATTACATAAACATTACTATCGATCCAAGAGTGCTCAAAGATCTATCAAGGTCTTAGGTTCAACAAGTGGTATCAGAGCCTCGGGAGAGTCTCTGTGATACTAAGAACATCTTTTCTTCCACACCCTATCAAACAAAACAACCAAAACAATGCCTGGATCAGACGATGGATCAGAAGTCAACAATAACAACAACCATAACACCACATCTTCATCTATGCAACAACTCACTCTCACCAACAGCAATGCAAAGTTCCCATATCTCAAGAAGGAAGAGTATGAATTGTGGGCTATGAAGATGCAGAATTGGATCACTAATATTGATTGGAATCTTTGGGAAATTGTCAAAAATGGAAATAGTTTGAAAAGGCACACCGAAGATGCTGATGGCAAGATTACCATCCTTGGTCCTAAAACTGCTGAAGAGTTTCTAGCTGTACAGAGAGAGAATAAAGTTAGAACTATTCTCCTTCAGGCTATACTAGATGATCATATGGGTGAATTTCACTACATAAAAGATGCAAAGGACATCTGGATGGCCATCAAGGCTAGGTTTGGTGGGAATGATGAGTCCAAGAGGATGAGGAAATCGATGCTGAAACAGCAGTTTCAAGAATTCCAAATCTCTGAGGAAGAAGGTATTCGCAAGGGGTATGACAGGTTTCATAAGATTTTGAGCCAATTGAATCAGCTGAAGGCCAGGCCAGACAATGAGGATTGCAATGCAAAGTTCTTGCGATTTTTACCTCCATCTTGGCTGCAAGTGAGCATTGCACTCAAAGCTAAAGGTGGACTGGATATGCTATCTTTTGATGATCTCTACAACAAGCTTAAGACTCTTGAGCCTGATGTTAGAAGTCCCATTCGTGCATCCACTTCCAACTACTCAGCTTTTGTTAGCACCACCTCCAATAAGATGAATCAAGCTTCAAGCCCAAGCTCCTCAGTATCATCTTCCTACACCAACAACAGACCAAATTCTCAACCACAGTCTAGTGGTGTATTGGAAGATGTACTTCACTCTTTTGTTGCTGATTATGATCATCAGCAGCAACTTGCTTTTGAGGATTTTGACCAGTTGGATCCTCTGGATTTGGAAGAGATGAACTTGAAGTGGCAGGTGGCCATGCTCACTTTGAACGTCGAGAGGTTTGAGAAGAAGTCTGGGAGAAAGTTTGGTTACAAGGGAGGAGATCCAGCTAGATTTGACAGAAGAAAGATCAAATGCTATACTTGTGGACAGATGGGTCACTTCAAACGAGAATGCAAGGATAGGAAGGCAGGTGATGAGGTTAGATATACTACCTATCAGAAGAAACAAGTGGAAGCTGGGAAAGCTGGAGCTTTGGTCACTCTGGATGATCATATCAACTGGAATGTGCATGAACCTGATAATGATGAAGCTTCTGGGCAGAGTGGATTGCTGGCATGCTGTACTACAGAGGATCAACATGATCAAGTTGCCTTTATGGGCATCTCTCAGGTACATAATTGTGTTTTTGGTTGTAGTGAGAGATATAATGAACTTAAGGAGGCATATGATGAATTGAAACCTAAATATAATGAATGTTATGTTGAAGTTGAGGCTTACAAACAGGCTTTAAAAACTAAAGAAAGAAAACAAATTTGGTTTCAAGAATCAGACTGCCTATGAAGAAAAGATAGGGGTGTTAGAGAGAGATTTACTATGTACTACAAAAGTACAAATGATTTAAAATGTTGTGAAAAGGAAAAAGCTAAACTAGAGTTAGAGAATAAGGAACTAAAAGAGAAACTAGAGCAGGAAATAGCTTGTCATAAAATTTGGTTAATGTCAGGTGATAAGTTATCTAACTGTCTCTATAATACTCAACCTGTAAACTCTAGTATAGGTTTAGGTTTTAAAAAATATGTGGGCTTAGAGGCTAGGTTTGATATGGGTAAACCTACACCAGCAGGCTTAGCAAACTTTGTTAAAGAAGGAAAATTACATGCTGTGCCTGGACCTATTAGAGGAGAATTTATGCCCACTACCAACACCACCTCAGACTTTGATGGATCACACCATCTTTATGGCAAAAAGTCAAGTGACTTGCCAGACCCTGATTCTAATTCTACTGACTATGTCTCTTGTTCTTCTAGTGACAAGTCCTCTGACCAAGGGTCTACTACCAGTTGTGATTCAAGTGAAAAGTCAGACCTTCCCAAGACCTCACCCAAGACCTCACCCAAGACCTCACCAAAGCCTACACCCAAGACTCCCTACAAGCCTGTTAGAGTTGCTGCTGATGAATCAAATTCAAAGACAGTTTCCTCTGAAGACTTGTCATTTAATTCTTTGCAAAACAATGTTTTTAATTCTGTCAAAAACAATTCTGTTAATGTTAATGGTTTGAATACTTTTGCATGTCATGGAACATCTTTCAATATGAATAAATCTTCTAAAAAGAAGAAATGTTTTGTGTGTGGAAGTAAATTTCATTTGATTAAGGATTGTAATTTTCATGAGCAAAGAATGGGTGTATGTGCTGATCAAAATAAACCTAGACCAATGTGGAATAATGTTAAGGATATACCACCATATGTTCCACAAGCAACTCATAAGACCAGCAATTCTGCTGATAGACATTCTCCATCTGCTGGGAGAAGACCTGTTGCTAGACCATATGTGAGACCAACTAGTTCATACTTTCAGAATGGTTATTGGCCTGGATTTATTGACCCAATGTATGTGGGTAGGGGATATTGGGATACTGCTGTTAAGCCCTCAGCAGGTTGTTTTGAACAATGGTGGATCTTATACATCTACATGGCCTAACTCTTATGATCCATAAGGCAGGCTCAAGTCAGCAATGACTTGAGTCTCCAAAGTGTACTTATATCTTGTATATTTTTTGTTGTTGTTGTAGGATCATCCTCTGAAAAGTAAAGAAGTAGGCATAGTAGATAGTGGTTGTTCCAGGAGTATGTCAGGAAACATTGAGATGATGCATGATTTTGTACCCATTGAAGGAGGAGGCAATGTGACTTTTGGTGGAGGAGATGGTAGAATCACTGGGAAAGGAACCATCAGAACACCTAATTTGGACTTTGAGAATGTGTATTATGTGAAGGAACTGCAACATTTCAATTTGTTCTCAGTATCACAAATTTGTGACACCAAGAACAAAGTATTCTTCTCTGAGGATGAATGTCTTGTGCTCTCTAAAGACTTCAAACTTCCAGAAGATACACCAATTCTGCTGAGAGTTCCCAGAACTTACAATTTGTACACATTCAATTTGAATGATGTTCAACCTGAAGGTGACTTAACATGTTTGGTGGCTAAAGCATCCCTGGATGAGTCTACAAAATGGCATAGAAGGATGGCTCATGTGAATTTCAAGACTATAAACAAGCTTTCTAAACTTGGTCTAGTTCATGGACTTCCCTCCAAAGTCTTCACCAATGAGCACAATTGTGTTGCCTGCAACAAAGGAAAGCAACATAGAGCCTCATACAAAGCTATTACTGCTGTGAGAACCATCTCAGAACCTATTCAGTTGCTGCATATGGATCTCTTTGGTCCAACTCAAATCAGAAGTATTGATCTCAAATACTTCTGCCTGGTAATCACTGATGACTATAGCAGGTTTTGTTGGGTATTCTTTTTGAAAACTAAAGATGAAACATCTCCAATTTTAAAAGAATTTATTACCCTTGTTGAAAACCAGCTAAACAAAAAGGTTAAAGGTATTAGGTGTGATAATGGGACAGAGTTCAAAAATGCTGTTTTAATAGAACTTTGTCAGTCTAAGGGGATAAAAAGGGACTATAGCAATCCAAGAACCCCACAGCAAAATGGGGTTGCTGAAAGAAAGAATAGGACCTTAATAGAGGCAGCAAGATCCATGCTTGCAGACTCTAAATTACCCACTATGTTCTGGACTGAAGCAGTAAGCACTGCTTGTTATGTTTTGAATAGGGTATCCATCACTAGACCTCATTTCAAGACACCTTATGAACTTCTCACTGGGAAAGTTCCTGATATTCATTATCTTAAACCTTTTGGATGTCAAGTGACCATTTTGAATACTAGTGATCCACTGGGAAAGTTTGATGAGAAAGCTGATGAGGGGTATATTGTGGGTTATGCAGCACATAGTAAGGCTTATAGGGTATATAATTTAAATGCTAAAAAGATTGAGGAGACCCTTAACCTGAGATACCTAGAAGACAAGCCTAATGTTCAGGGTCAAGGTCATGCTTGGTATTTTGACCTGGATTACTTAACTGATTACTTGGGCTATACTAGATATGTTGCTAACCAATCTGCAGGTTCTCCAGAGTCTCCCACAAACAAAGTTGGTACCATGGAAGGTGACTCAGATAGTGAGTCTGAGCATGATGAACACACTATTGTTGTACCCTCTTTTTCTCCTAACCATTTTGCAGGTGATAGCTCCAAAGGAACTTCTGATGAGCTTGAAGATGAGTCACACTATGCAGAGGACCTTGCTAGACTCAAGAAGCAGGAGCATGCAGCTAATCAAGAAGCTGAAAGATTTGGTGTGGAGTTAGCACAACCAGTCAGTGGAAACCAGGATTCTGCTGATAGTCCTTCTGTTTCCCCTGACATCACCAATTCTGCTGACAGTTCTCCTGAAGGTTCTCCCATTTCTCCTAGTGTGTCCACAGACTTTGAAGAGCCATATACACGTTTTCCAAGTCCTTCTGATCTTGGGAATCACCAACCCAAAGCTGGAATCTTCAACTCAGCCTCCTATGACAGTGATTTTGGACCCAATGTGAACAATCTTGACACCACAATTGATGTCAACCCCAATGCTACCAAAAGGATCAACATTGCTCATCCCCAATCTGTTAGAACTAGAAGTACTGTGAAGGGTTCTAAGTATGGTCAAGTTGCTTTTCTTTCCTATGTCTCAAATCAGCAAAGGGACAATCACACAGACTTTAAGCATTGTCTGTTTGCTTGCTTTCTTTCTCAAGTGGAGCCAACCAGTGTTGCTCAAGCTCTTGAAGACTCAAGCTGGCTTGAAGCAATGCAAGATGAGATGCAACAATTCAAGAATCAGCAGGTTTGGATATTGGTACCACTACCTGAAGGGAAGATTGCAATTGGGACAAAATGGATTTTGAAGAATAAAAGAGATGCAAGGGGTATTGTGGTAAAAAACAAAGCAAGATTGGTGGCTCAGGGGTTCAGACAAGAGGAAGGAGTTGATTATAATGAAGTCTTTGCTCCAGTAGCTAGAGTTGAGGCCATTAGAATCTTCTTGGCCTATGCATCTTATATGGGTTTCCTGGTATATCAGATGGATGTGAAAGGTGCTTTCCTGTATGGTGAAATTGCAGAGGAAGTATATGTCACTCAACCCAAAGGTTTTGAAGACCCAGATAATCCAAAACATGTTTACAAGGTTGTAAAAGCTCTCTATGGACTGCATCAGGCACCAAGAGCTTGGTATGCTAGGCTTTCTGCATTTCTGCTGAAGCATGGATACAGGAGAGGTGCCATTGACAAAACACTCTTCATTAAGAAGAATTCCAGGGATATAATTCTTGTGCAGGTTTATGTGGATGACATTATCTTTGGCTCCACTAAAGAAGCTTGGTGCAGGGAGTTTGAGGAATTGATGAAGGGAGAGTTTCAGATGAGTGCTATGGGGGAGCTTACTTTCTTTTTGGGTCTACAAGTTCAGCAGAAACAAGATGGTATCTTTATTAGTCAGGATAAGTATGTGAAGGATATATTGAAGAAATTTGATATGGAAAATGTCAGAACTGCCACTACACCTTATGAAGCTCCAAAACCAAAGAACAATCTTGAACCAGATCCTGCAGTGAATGTTCACCTATACAGATCCATGATTGGTTCATTGATGTACTTGACAGCTTCAAGGCCTGACATCACATTTGCTGTGAGTGCTTGTTCTAGACATTAGGTCACTCCACTTACTTCCCATTTGAATGCAGTCAAAAAGATCTTCAAGTACCTCAAAGGCCAACCTAACTTAGGTCTTTGGTACCCAAAAGAGTCTCCTTTTAAGTTGGAAGAATATAGTGATAGTGACTATGCTGGTGCAAATCTGGATAGGAGATCCACAACTGGAGTTTGTCAATTTCTTGGAAGAAGATTGATTTCTTGGCAGTGCAAGAAACAATCTATTGTTGCTACCTCATCTACTGAAGCAGAGTATGTTGCTGCTGCCAACTGTTGTGGTCAGGTTCTTTGGATACAAAATCAATTGCTGGATTATGGGTTTAATTTCATGAACACCACAATCTTTATTGATAATCAAAGTACCATATGCATTGTCAAAAATCCAGTTTTTCATAATAGAACTAAGCATATTGAGATCAGGCATCATTTTATAAGAGATGCATATGAAAAACATTTGATAAAGGTGGTTAAGATTCACACAGATGATAATGTGGCAGATTTATTGACTAAGGCTTTTGATGGACCTAGGTTTCAACACTTAGTTGTCCATATTGTGTCTGTTTTGCAGAAGTATCTTGATGTGTAGTTGCTGATCTTAAGTTGAAGTTCACCAAGATTGGTTATATGGGACATGGTCAAGTAAGCTTAAAGATTGTTTCTGCTGAATGGAAGTGCTGAAGCACAGTTCAAGTGATAATCATTGAAAGATAAAAGAGAAGTTGTTCATTCATTCAAAGAAATTACAGCATACAAACAACTTCAAATTGAAATAAAAGACCATTCCTATACAAGATAACCTACACAGACTCTAGATCCTATCATCATGGTTTCAAAAGCTGTTGGAGATGCATGACCAGGAATGAAGATGCTGAAGAACCTAGTTTTATATCTTTGGTCCTTGGCAACATCTCATCATCACCTACTCCATTTTACCCTTTCCTTTTCCGGTCACCTCTGCACCCTTGCCCTTTCCTTTGTCTCTGTGGTATGAAACACCAGACCTTGGAGCAGGAAGACCAATAACCACCTCCCTTGTCACTGGGAGTGGTGGATTTCTGGTGTGTGGCCTGGCTGTTGCTGCTTCCCTCTCCTCTTCCTCTCTCACCAATCTATTGAAGATTGGCTCTAGACGCTCTGTGGAGTCATCAGAGCCCCTAGATGAATCATTTGGATTCACCACACTATCATCTTCAGATGAAGGGAGAAAGGGGGACTTCAAAGGACGAGGTTCATCCTGATAAGGGTATCGAAATAAAGGACGACTATCCTCAGATGATGATGATGATGATGGAGTTTTGGGTGGGTTGTGTGGTCTGCTTGATGAGCCCACATCATGCTTTCTCTTGCGGGCTTGTTCTTTGGTAAGACCATACCTTCTATGGGAAGGTTGTGTGGATGATTGGGAGGCTTGGTGTGTTGGTGGTGATTGAGGAATGTTATCTCCTGAGTCTGCTGATGACTCAGAAGTGAGATCAACTACTTCTGGTTGGTTGTTCATGGTGTTGATGATTGATCTTGGTTGAATGAGGGTTTGATGGTTACTTAGGGTTAATTAATATGTGCGGATTATGATTTGGGGTTATTTTATAGGTGAAGTCAAGGGTTGATGGTAATAAATGCGAGTTGGGTGGCAATATCTTTACTGAAGATATTATTACTCTTGAGTTGTTTCTGCTGATTGACTTCTCACTTCAGCAGATTGACCGTCATTTCTGCTGAAGAGTTAATTTTGAATGTTGAAGTTACTTTACACGTCAGATACGGTCAAAAATTAGTTCTGATAAATTTTGACCATAATTGGGTAACTTCTATTTATAACCTACTTCATATAATCTTTGCCCAAATCAATTGATTCTCTCTTCGAGCAATTTAAACCCATTTTCCATTCACTTACTTCATACCCTATCTCTCATAAGTTCTTCCATGGAGGCCCTACAATTTAAAAAGGATCATAACAAAGTTGCTTTTCTGGGAAAAGCAAAGGGACACGAAATGTATGAACCTATGGTGGATTTCTTGAAGCGTTCCAAGATTCACTTTGCACTGACTCATTATCCAGATGTAGTACACGAATCTTTGGTCAAGCAATTTTGGGCATCTGCTGAGAAACGTTCTGATACAGAGATTGTTGCAAAGATTGATGGAGCAGAGTATGTGGTGACTGAAGCTTTGATTAGGGAAAGATTACAACTAGATGATGAAGGTGGTGTCTATCACACCAACACTGAAGAGATACTTGCTGGGCTGAGAGCTGCTGGTTATCAAAGTTTGGATACAATTATGTGGCTCAAGAACAAGTTTTTCCCCAAGTGGAGGTTTTTGGTGCACACATTGCTTCAGTGCATCAGTAACAAGTCTGGAGGATGGGATCAATTCTCTACCCAATTGGGTTGTGGTATAGTATGTCTCTCACAGGGTTTAACTTATAATTTCTCTAAGTTTATTTTTGATAATATGGTTGAAAATATTCAAAAGAAAAAGCATAAGTTTCTCATGTACCCTAGGTTTCTTCAAATAATCTTAGACATAAACACCCAAGATAGAGGCCATTATCCCATAGGAGCCCTGAGTGCTAAGTTGTTTGCTTCAATGAAAACTCACTATGTTGGGGAACATAACCCTCTGTTACCAGCTATGTTGCCACATGGCAATGATGATGCTGATGAGGGTAATGCTGCTGGTGCTCCACCATCTCCCAATGCTGCTGATGATGGTACTCCATCAATTCCAAGTGTTACTGCTGATGGTAATCCATCAGTGGAAAGGGATGAGGGTCCATCCACAACTGCTGAAGCACCCATTGTTTCTCCTGACCAACCTACACCTTCACCTGTACATGTTTCACCCAGTCCTATTCCAACACAAACTCATGAAGCTCCTGATGAGCTTGTTCCTGAGGTTGAGGAGACAATTCAGTCTTTTGATACTCATGTGCCTACACCTCTTGAAGATGAGACTACAAGACTGTCCACACCTAGCCCTTTTAGAGACCCAATAGATGAAAGCACTCCTACTTTTGAGGATATACATATTTCTTCTGAAAGGCCCAATGAAGCTCCCTTTACCACTGAGACATCTGCTGGTGGAGCTGAGGACCCTATTACTCTCACTTCTCTGTATAATTTGCTCAACAGGAATGTTCAAGAAATTGAGAAGTTGAAGAAGGAGCTTGCAGATACCAAATCCTCACTTGGTGATGAGATTGTAGTATTGAAAAGGAGGGTTCAGGAATTAGAAGATCAACTTGGGCAGAAAAAGAAAAGGAAGTTTGTGTTTGCCTCTGATGAAGAGCAGGAGGATATTTATTTGGATCATCTTGATTTATTGGTTGAAGCTGCTCAGCAGACTCATACTTCTTCACCCAAAGCTGTTGAATCCTCACAACAAAAAGATCAGATCAAGTTCTATAGAAAGAGGAGAAGACAGTATTTGAGCAAGGACTCTACAATGCCAAGTTTGAATATTGCTCAAGAACATGTTGATGGTGATCATGTTAAGGCAGATGAATCAATGATTAATGTGGCTTCTGCTGATGTCACACCTTCTGAAGTTTCTGCTGAAGTGTTTGTTGCTGGGAGATCTTTTGTTTTGGATACTGCTGCTGAGGTTTCTACTCCCCATGTTGAATCTACCTCTCAACATGTTTCTGCTGATGTTTCCATTGGTGTTTCTACTGAGAATATTGACAAAGTTCCTGTTGTTGATATCTCTCATAATGATTCTTCTGATGAGCATGCTTCTCAAGTTCCTAGTGTTGACATCTCTGGCAATGAGCAAAGAGTGATGGTTGATGAAGATCTTGGTACAGATCTTGTGAGTGAAAAAGAAAGGAAGGAGCAAGCAAGACTGGTTAAAGAGTATGAGGAAATGATGCAGAGTCAAGCTTTGGCACAAAAGATGACAGCTCAATTCACTTCAGATTTGCCTCCAGAAAGGCAAAGAGAACTAGATGAGCAATCAGTTCATTTTACTGATGCACAATGGGATTCTTATACTCAACAAGCTGCTTCCAATCCTACTTTGGCCCAAAGCATTTTAGGAGCTGATTTTGATAGCAACAACTTTGCTGCACAAATGGTAGCTCTTGGTCAACAGAGGAAGAAAGCTGCAGCAGAAAGGAGAAAGGCCATTGCTACACAGAAGGCCAAAGCTAAGAGAGCTAAAACTCAGACTGAGGCACAAACCAAGAATTATATGAGGAATGTGGTTTATCATCAATATACTTCTGTATATAACTCTGCTTTGTCCAAGAAGCAAGTATGGGCCTTATCTGAATCTGATTTGCATCAAACATATAATCAAATTATGAAGGCTATTCACTCACCTCAAACTCCATTGAAGAGGCATAGTGCAAGTATAGATGCTTCTGAAGCTAAAAGAACCAAAACAGCTGAGCTTGGTACTTCATCTTCTGGTGATAAAGACCAACTGCTCCCTCAAGCTGTTTCTGCTGAGGCAACTGCTGAAGGCAACCAATCTGCTGACACCACTACCAAGGCTACTACCATTCCTTCTTCTGCATCTGCTGAACAAGAGGAATCATTTATTTCTAACTACAATGCAGATTTGGTGAGGAAAGCTGAATTAGAAGCTGCTGAGGCTAGAAAGGCCAGAGAAGATACTGAGAAGTTGCTTGCAGAAGGTGGTTCTGTTCACACTTCTTCCATTCCTCCTGAAGATGCTTCTGGTGCATCTGGAAATGTTAGTCCACTGGGGATTTATATACTTGGGAGAAGAAAGAAAAGGATGGCACATAGCAGACATATTGCCATCAGAAGATCTGTGAGGTTAGCTAGAGAGAAGGTTTCTAGAACACCTAAGTCTAAAAAGGGGAGTTCTTCTAAGCCTATGGATCTCAATGCTGCTGATGCAACCTTTATCAAAGTGGGTTCTTTTGAGACATTTCCTGAAGGTTCTTACAATGTGTTGGTCAAATGGACATTGACAGATGGGCAGATAAACACCATTTATAGGCAAGATCATTCCTATATGGAGTTTACTTTCTTGCAAGAAATACTTCACTTGGTGGATAGGCAAGATTTGCATACTCTCTATGGAATGGTCACAGAGTACTATGCTTCTCATACACCACAGGGGGCTGGTTTGTACTTATTGGGAGATCTGCAAGTTCTGTTTGATTCTCACTCTCCTAATGGAAAAGGTTACTCAATCTGGGAGAATTCACACAAATGGAGGGTTGATTCTTGGAGGTTTTACCCTATGCCTAATGTGCATGTTGTTGAAACTAAGTCTGGCATTAGGGTATGTATGTTTTCTGATCAGCATTATCCTTGGTCCATTCCTCTGATGAATCGTATGCTTAAAAGAAAATTGGAAGTTCCTCCTGATCCAGTGGCTAATGATCAGACTCATGCTGAACAGTTGGTTGGGTTAATCAAGTCCAAGCTTCTGCAACACCAAGCTTCTTCTTGATTCTGGTATTGTGTATTATTTTTGTATCTTATCTTTCTTTCTTTCATTTATTTCTTATTTCATTCTTATTTATTAGTTAAAAAAAAATTGTATATTTGTACTAACTTTTCTGCAGGTTTGTTGTATAACTCTGTTGATGGTTATCAACTCACCAGATGTGACTTATGTCCATCAAAGAGTTGGCTAGTCCAAAGGGTACAGCTTTGGTAAAGACACATCAAATCTGTTGATAGCTGTAATAGCTTGCTCAAAGCTATAGGGTACTTCAACTCACTGATGGTTCATTCCTAAGAGTTGAAATGGTTCTTAATTCACCATGGATGTAACCCTTTCTGGGATCCAAATAATTGGCTAGTCCACAAAAGTATGGTTTGTGGTAAAGACATTTGGTATCCATATTTGGTATTCAATTCACCAAGGTTCAGTTGAAACCAAAGAATTGGCTAGTCCTGAGCAAACGGCTACAGGTAAAGACAACTCAAATCCGTTTATAGTTGCTGGTTTACTCAAAATCAGATGGTTATCAATGTACCATAGTTTTCGAACTTAAACATTTGGCTACTCCAGTAGTAATGGCTATTGGTAAAGAGACATCAAATCCATTATTTTCAATGATTCACCTCTCACAGGAGTTTACACACCTGGATGTGATGAGAATAGTCTGAAACTAAATTGTTTTGATGTACATTATGTCATTTGTTGCTGCAAAGACCTGACGTTTAAAGTTTTGCCATTCATAGAGATGTGGTTCCTTTGATTCTTTGCTGATGATGTTCGAATTCAATCCTCTTATTCTGAAGTGTTAGAGATCTATCAAGAATCTTGAACTTAACCATGTCAAATTCAAGATTAGGGGGGATTGTTGGGAATTCTGCTAAGGAAGAATTCTACTGATGGTTACTGCTGATGGAATCTGCTGAAGTATTGGATTCTGCTGAAGAGTGTTTCTGCGGAAGTAAAGATTCTGCATAGTTGGTTTCTGCTGATATAGATATTCAGCGTACTTTGTTATTAGTTTGGATATGCACGAGTTTTATTAGGAAATTATATAGCATATTTTCTATTAGTTTTTAGATATACGTTTCTTGTGAAACGGTTTAGGGTTTCTAGTGAAACGGATTTAGGGTTCCTTATCTATAAAAGGAACACGTTATTATGTAATATGTACGGGTTTTAGAAAACCAAGTTCTTAGTATTAATCAAAGATCCATAGAGGATCAATCGTTCTTAGTTATTTGTGTTCTTACTTGTGTTTAAATTCCGCTTTATACAAGTATTAGAGACTTTCTATTAGTGTGTTTGTGATTACATAAACATTACTATCGATCCAAGAGTGCTCAAAGATCTATCAGGGTCTTAGGTTCAACACCAGCAGACTTAACTTTGGAACTCACCAGACTTAACTCTACTGCTACCAGACTTAATCACTTGAGAGATTTTCCCGATACTTAAACTTCAGAATATTTAATTCCCAACAAGTTAATTATGATAATTTTCTATATCATTTGACAAGTATAAGGGCTAGCTCTAACTACTTATAAGGGCTAGCTCCAACTACTTCATTAAACAGCTCTACAAAAATATAAACTACAACTTATAGGAGCTGCAACAAGGTGTATATTCTCGGATGGCTAGAAAAAGGTACAAAATGGTTGTGGGATTAATCCAATAAAACCGCATACATCTGAGTAAAAAAGATGTACGTGCCGCTAATCCCAAAAATATAATCTATAGTAGATATAATGCGCGGAACACA
Organism: Artemisia tridentata subsp. tridentata; assembly: GCA_021014915.2. Taxonomy (NCBI): domain Eukaryota; kingdom Viridiplantae; phylum Streptophyta; class Magnoliopsida; order Asterales; family Asteraceae; genus Artemisia; species Artemisia tridentata. The sequence goes on from CP139505.1 coordinate 379,499,197, forward strand.
ATGTTAAAAGTTGAAATTTTAGCATAGCAAAATGACTATACTACCCTTGATCATCATTCAATATTCCTGCTAAATTATCTTTGATTTTTCATTAATATTTTTCAGCCAACATTTCATATTTATCTATAGTTTTCTAATTTTAGCCCACAACATAATTTATACCAGATATGTTTTATTTGAGACCAATGTTACAAAGTCATAATACAAAAAATAGAATTATCAATTACAAATACAAAATCTACTTCATCTATTTATGTAACGAGTAATTTTAGCAACGTCATCAATAAGTTTATTATCACAAAAAACATACTTCCTCTTTCCCAAATTAGTAGTTCATGTTTCTCTTTCGGATGTTTCAAGTTAATTGTGCACTACTAAAAATAGATAGAGAAGTTTTATCGAGTTTACCATATTATCCTCGCATGAAATTATTATTACAAGCTTTAAAAAAACACTAATTAATTAGTTAAAAATAAAACTACTCCGTATTATTCTAAAAAGAATAATACAAATAATACTAATTATGTTTTTATTATTTTTGTTTATTTTTTTATGAAAGATAATACTATTACTCGCAACCGCAACACCCATACCAACAATCTACTCGTAAACAAACACCCCCTAATATTTCAAAGAACCCAAAACAATTTGAGCGTAGTCACTAAGCACACACATACATTATACATACACATTAGGTTTTTCACTACCGTATAAATTCTCGCCCAAATCCACCTTCATCATCCCCAAATATCACATCACCAATGGACGTCATCAAAATCTCAACAGAACTCGAAGGAGATCGAGACGGCACATCTAACTACCGTTTCTCCAGGCTCGCTGAACCTGTTCCGGTCACTTCCGATGAGAATTTCAAATTCGATATCCAGTCGAGACCGTTTGCTCTTTCGGCGGGAATGGTAATAGCCTTAAACATGCTGTTTTTATGTTATCAGAAGGTTAATTAGGTCTGTTATATACTGATTTATTGAATTAGGTTTATTTGTAGCGATTATTGAATGATTGAATAGTTAGGGTTTGCGGTATTTGACGGTTAATTAGGTCTATTTGCTTGCAAGTGCTACTTGAGACATGTGTTGTAATGTGAAGGTTTCAGTATTGTCTGTGTGTCGTTATTATCCGGAAACATGATGCGGATAATTATTAATTATCCGGTCACTTTCCTCTCATTTCCACTATATCAAAAAGTTACCTAATTTGACTTTTGACCGGTTGGTCAACCCGCCATTTTGGTACCTGTACTTTTGTAGATACATTGTACTTTGCAGAAATTTAGCCTCACCAAGACGGTCGCTTGCTGTTATGGACTTCACACCCTATGTGAGTTTATAGAGATGCCGTCAAAGGAACCGATCATGGAAATTTACTAGCCATCTCCCTTTTTCTGCTGCAATGATGCTGCCAGTTTGTTAGTATTTAAAGACACATCTTACTTAGATGGGTCCATTTTGTTACGAAGATGGAAGTTTCGACAAATTAATTAACTTATGAAAGGGCCTATTCGGGTTATGTATCATTACTGTGAAGCCACACATGTTGAATAAAACTATCTTAATTAGGAAATGGGTCAAGTTAGTCAAAAAGGTCTATTTCAATGAAATGGGTCAAATAAGGAAATGGGTCAAATGGGACATTAAGTATTTTGGGTCAACCCGGACGGCCGCACCAACATGTATCAGTCGTAACAAAAATTACCCGTTATGACTTGACACACCCATTTTGGAGATCAAGTGTTTTTAGTCAAACTTGAGCATGTAAAGACTTGACTTGAATTGGTATTGAACTTTGAGAGCCTTATATAATTAGGACTGAAGTTTTTTCGTTTTTTCTAACCCATATTCATTCTGCATTTTATTGATCTCTTAAATCGAGGTTGACTAACTAAACCTGGTTTCTAATGAATATTTTCGAGATATTCGAGATTTTAAATTGAGCTCGGATATATCCTGAACCAAGCTCGTCAATAGGTAGTCAGGTTCTTGAGTCGATTTTTATCAAGTTCAAGGTCACATAAATAACAAATATAAGACCAACTTCTAAACATAAAATGAGCCTTGAATGAGTTGTTGCCAAAAATCCTAGAGACAATTCCCATGAACATCACCAAATATATTGTGAAAGTGTGCACATAAAGTATACAAGAATCTGAGATTATTAGATAATTTGGTCATGCCACATTTTCATAAACAAAAATTTAGCAACTGAACTGACAGAAATACATTATGCGCGACCAAAAAGGCCTAAAAGTTACGAGAGTCATAACTGAACAGCCAGCCGTACAACATTAAGAACCATGTAACCAACTAATCAACAACAAAAACCCATAGGCCAAGTAAAAAAAAATCGATATAATGTAAACTACGAGATTTGGAGAATCCAGAAAACATCATTACAAACCATGCAGGAGTGATCCTATGTAGGCCGCCATGGGGTTGGTTTGAAAAACTTCTTCTCGCAATAAAATATCAAATTTCCTCCGATAGTTTGTCCCCTCCACTTTCTTCTTTGGAATAAAGAGCTTCCTATTAACACCCATAAAATCCGACTTCATATCATAGACACTGTAGAGACTGTTATCTAGAAATATCTCCATGGCATATATAACCTCCATAAGGGTTGTGAGTCAGCGGGTTCCCTAATACTACAAGAATATAAACTGCTTGTGGTTTGCGTGGTACGGCATACGTTTTTATCAAAGCACTGATATACCATTGACAATATCCGGTGATCCTGTTCAGGTAAAGAGTAAAACAAACGATACATAACTTTAAAAAATATCTACTTATAGTGCATGTAAACCTCTAGCTAAACTAATTTATTCTGTGTGTGTATGTGTTTAACAGTTTATTTTCTTGTACGTACACACGAGTCATTCAAAGATGATTATGTATCATGTTTAAGTCATTAACCGTGACATGAAATCATCTTTTTGGACTAAGTTGTGCAAAAAAATACTATGACCAAAACGGAAGAACGGAATAAATATATCTGTATAAATATTTTTTTAAAATCCTTGAAACAATTTGTTATATATAAACAGGTTATAGTTATACCATGAAGTGATTCCACAAATTGCTTGACTTCTTTATTGCGAAGGGATTCAATACACTTAAAGGGTGTTAGTCCTTTGTAACTTTGTGTATGTGATACTTTGAGTTAATATGATTAAGTATGCGGAATCTACTTAACCACACTTAGAAGGTTTATTTTGGTTATGGAAATGGAACGATTATGCTTGTGTGAATAACAAGGAACACAGAAAAGTATATCACCAAACGATTAATATTATTGAGAATAATACAAAGGTTTGATATGCAATTTTGTGTTTGTTCTATGTTCTTAACTATTCTTGGAGTTCTATTTTAATTACTTAAGTTAGTCACACTTGGAAAACTGGTTACTATGACTAAGCTAAGATCTCTCTTTTATAGTCCAAGAGAGATCTTTACAATATTGTTAAGTCTTGTCGAACTACTAGCTAGCTTATGTTGAGTGTGTCAGTCATTATGATACAACATGTATCTTAGATTACAACTTGTTCTGTGAATATAACATAATGACTGATCACATGGGGTAAGATATTATCTACCGTGTATAATTGACTTTAGTACACATAATATCTTTCTATACTTATCTTCTCAACAGTAGAATAATCAACAGCTATCTACTCAGCAGCAGAATCATCTTCACTAGTAGCAGCATCATTCAGCAGTAGAATCTCTAACTCTAGTAGCACAATGAAATACACTAGTAGTAGAATCATACTTAGTGAATTTTCTTGAGCAGAACTAAGTTTGTGAATGTGTAGTTCATGATACTAATCTTCAGAACATTTAATTCCCAACAATCCTCCCCTAAACTTGTTGTTTTTCCTAAATCAACATGTTTCTTCTGAATTGAATTTCTGATTGTGAGGATCTTTCAAACACTTCATAGTCAGACACTTGATCTGAGTTATCTTCTGTTCTGAAAGACTAAATATCTATCTGTCTAACTCATCTGCTTTCTTTGACTGACTTTAACAATATCAATACCAATCTTCAAGCTTCAACCAAAGCCTAAAAGATGGTGCAATTTCCTTGGATGGAGGAATTATAAGAGGCAATGGTGCTGTGTATCTTGGATGCTTGTTTCAACAAGTGAAATCATCTTTCAGCAAGCCTTTGCAAGTGATGAACAAACTTAGTGAACTGAGATTGAGCTAGATAGAACTTTCTCCTTTGGAATGCTTCATCCCTTTTGAATATATATAATACTCCAGAATCAGCTCTGTTCTTGTCATTTTCAACCTCCATGTCATCATCTTGTATGCTCTTGTCTTTTCCTCTCTTACATTTAGTTAATCTTCTTTGGGCTTTATTTTCTCTCCTGAGATATTTCCTCCCCTGAGATGCAAATAATATTTTATCCTCTCTGTTTGGAAGATCTCTCACCATCATTCCATCATTATCTGATCTACCAATGTGAACTTGTTTTCAGAAAATGTTGTACATGAAGCCATCAATTCCTTAAGAGTTTATGTGCTGCCCTCATCACTTCTAGGTGTGTTAACTCCTATGAGAGGTGATTCATGGGGCAATGACTCATTATCCATCAATGGATGGTTTTGCTGAGTCCCTTTGAAAATCTTTTTTAAGAAACTTTTGACTTAGCAGTATGTTCATGATTTTATTATAGAAAAATCATACTGCATTCAACCATTTTGAAGGGATTAAGTGTGTAACAGACACTTAATCTAGAATTCGGTTTAAAGCAACCTCTGGTTGTGTGAGAACCAATGTTTTTCAGTTATAAATAACTGCCTGTGTAAAGATAAACCTATTCAAAAGGCTTTCTTGACAGGGTTTCTAGCTCATAGCAATTGTTACCTCTAACACAAGTGTTAGATTCACTTTTACTAGCTGTTCTTTCTATCAGATGTCCTTAGACTTGCTCATTATACTTAAAAGTATAAAATGATAGAAAGTGAGTTGTGTCAGTTACTATCTGACCAACTGAACCATCAATTCAATGTGAAATATGATAACTAGGTTTCAAGAAATAAGTTATAAGGAATCAATTTAACTTCGGTGTTAACCTTTGTTAATGAATTCCCTAACTCAGTCCATCATAAACCTATTATGTTAGCAACTGATATCATCATTATGCTGCTTCCATTTCACTTGAAACTTCTTTTGTTCAATGTTCATACCTGAAAATGTTAGTCCAAAACCAAGAAACAAAATGCAAAGCATATGTCTTATAGCAGTATCATAGATATGACTAACAAATATGAACTTAACAAACAAAAATTTGTACCTTTACCGGAAATTTTGCCTCCAATTCCTCCTCCAAAGGTAACATAGCCTCCATCTAATGATTGAAAATCTGAAAGGTAGGACTTGTTGCCTGTCATATGCCTTGAACATCCACTATCTGAGTATCCTTGATCCTCTTGATCTGTTGATGAATGTTCCTGCACACAAATAAGGAATTAGTTTCCTTGGGAAACCCAAGCCATTACTGACTTGGATTTGCCTTTTGCATCAATGTAATCTAATCTCTTGAGAATAGTTGATGCACCATTGGATTTAATAGGTCTCCAAATCCAACATGCTGAGGACTTAACAGCATTTGCCCTCTTTTCCCTAGCAGCAGAACCCTTAGGTTTCCATATTTGTTTGTGAATCACTGCTTTAGTATGAAAAGGCCTGTTAGCAGCTTTGAGTGCATATTTAAAAGTTGTTTTTGCACCTTGTGCTGCTTGTTTTGGGTTAACAGAGTAAAAAGGTCTGGCAGTAGAATCTACTTGTTTAGCAGTAGAATCTTTTGGTCTAGCAGCAGAAACTGCTTTTAGGCCAGACTTAAATGAAACTGCTCTGGGGGTAGTTCTTGTGTTATTAGAGTGACTTTTAGGTGTTTGCCTTTTTAGATTCACCCTATTGGTTGTATACCCAGATACCCTATGGTTGCAGAAAGCTGTAAGATGGTCAGATTCTCCACAAATGAAACAAGCTTTGACATAAAATCCAAAATCTTACTGGTTGCCTAACATGTTTAACATTGGATTTAGGCCTATCAGTACTATGTTTGACTATCTTAGGAACACTTGTTCCTGCTTTCTTAACCACTTCAGGTTTAGACATAACCTGCTCATTATCATCATCATCAGATGTCCATTCCTCAATGATTGGACCACCTGATTTCCTAACAAAGGACATCTTGTCCTTCGGAAGTGAAGTTTTACTTAAACTCTCACTTACTTTCTTAGGCTCATCAACTACTACATTAGGTTTTGGTTGAACACCATATTGTAGCTCAGGTAGTTGAAATTCAGGTAAGCCTGAATCTTCTAGATCAATCCCTGGGGGTTTAGGGATTCCTCTATAAGGAGGTGGGACAGCATTATATCCTAAACCTGACTTAGCTCTATTATTCACTTGACATTCAATCATGTTGGTTACACCCCTAGAAGCATGTTCTAGTGTTTCTACAGTCAAGTGAATGTTTCCATTTTCTTCTTTGATCCTATCATAAGCCTCTTTCAAAAGCTTAATTTCAGCATCTCTAAAGAATATGTCCTGTTTAAGAAGAGCTTTGTCATCAGAAAAAGCAAGTTCATTTTCTTTGTAATATAGGATCTGCTTCTCTACGGATGCTAATCCACACTTATAATTTACTAAGTCTTGATGAGTTCTGCTTAGCTCTTTCTTTTGGTCATCATAATGTTTGATTAAAGTTTGTAGTTCTTTAAATGCAGTACAAGTATTAGAACAAACTTTATGATTTTGTACCTCAGTAGAGAAAGCCATGAGTGCCATCTGTGAAGAATCTTCTTCTTCATCTGCCATGAAACTCCAATCAAAACCTAAGCCATCAATAGCTACCATAGCTTTTGGCTCAGTAACCTCCCATGTTCTGGATTTGCTTCCAAAACCTCTGTTCTTGCTATCTTGCTGCCTTGGTCTTCTACATTCTCTTGAGAAGTGACCCATCATGTGACAGTTGTAGCATTCTATCTTTGACTTGTCAAAACCAGCAGTATCATTGCTGCTGATTGTGATCTTCTTCCCCGTCCTTTGATAGAACTTCTTAGCCCTCATGCTAAGAAGAGAAATTTGCCATTTTAGGTCCATCTCCTCTAGATCATCATCATTGATCTCTTGGAGGTCTTCATGAGTTAACATGGACCCATCATTTCGACTTGTTAAAAAGGCACAACAAGTCTTCTCATCCAAAATACCCATGGTGCTGCTTGATGAACTAGCAGTACCACTTCCCATATCAACCTTTACATCTTCAACTGGATTTGATGTACTAGGATCTGACATAAATGCCATGTTCCCAGCGCTTGAACTAAAAACACCAGTCTTCTTCAAATCTTGTTCCACAATTTTGAAGTTGCTATACAAGTCCATCAATTCCATGGTGTCAAGGTCTGGCTTGTTCTTCCAGACAATAACATGCATAGCCCACTCTTTAGGTAAGCTTCTCAGAAATTTTGAGTTTAAATCTTCTTGAGGTATTTCAACACCAAGAATAGCAAGTTGGCTCACAATATTCTGAAGCCTGTTAAACATGTGGTCTAAAGATTCATTGTTGGTTGAGGTGAAGTTTTCAAACTGTTGCTTAAGAAGAGTCTTCTGGGTCTTCTTGGTGGCTTCATTCCCACCATACCTTGCAATAATGGCCTCAAATAATGACTTTGCATCTTTGAACTTGCTGAAGTTTAAGAGTTGATCATTTGGAATGGTCATCATCAGCATACTTCTGGCTTTTAGGTCATTCTTCTTCTTTATTCTGTCTTCTGCAGATGTTGGCTTGGTCTGCAGGGTTGTTACCACCTTGCCTTCAACTGTTGATGTAGTGGTTGTAGGCTTGAAAGAGTCTCCATCTTCAATAATTTCCCACAGTGTATAATCTTGCACTTGGAAATATTGCTCTATCCTTAACCTCCACATCTCAAACTCATTCTGTTTGAGCATTGGTAACTTTGCAGCAACATTTGTCTGAATAGCTTCCATGTCCATTTCTTCTTCTTCTTCTTCTAATTCAAAAATATCAGCCTTGCTCTGATACCAATTGTGAAAAGGGATTCGATACACTTAAAGGGTGTTAGTCCTTTGTAACTTTGTGTATGTGATACTTTGAGTTAATATGATTAAGTATGCGGAATCTACTTAACCACACTTAGAAGGTTTATTTTGGTTATAGAAATGGAACGATTATGCTTGTGTGAATAACAAGGAACACAGAAAAGTATATCACCAAACGATTAATATTATTGAGAATAATACAAAGGTTTGATATGCAATTGTTGTGTTTGTTCTATGTTCTTAACTGTTCTTGGAGTTCTATTTTAATTACTTAAGTTAGTCACACTTAGAAAACTGGTTACTATGACTAAGCTAAGATCTCTCTTTTATAGTCCAAGAGAGATCTTTACAATATTGTCAAGTCTTGTCGAACTACTAGCTAGCTTATGTTGAGTGTGTCAGTCATTATGATACAACATGTATCTTAGATTACAACTTGTTATGTGAATATAACATAATGACTGATCACATGGGGTAAGATATTATCTACCGTGTATAATTGACTTTAGTACACATAATATCTTTCTATACTTATCTTCTCAGCAGTAGAATAATCAACAGTTATCTACTCAGCAGCAGAATCATCTTCACTAGCAGCAGCATCATTCAACAGTAGAATCTCTAACGCTAGCAACATAATGAAATACACTAGCAGTAGAATCATACTTAGTGAATTTCCTTGAGAAGAACTAAGTTTGTGAATGTGTAGTTCATGATACTAATCTTCAGAACATTTAATTCCCAACATTTATCATCCTTCATCACATGATAGTAATACTCGCCAGTAGGTGCATATTCATCTCCCCTCATAATATCGATAATAGGGAACGCGTTCCTCTTTGGGTCATATTGCTTAAAGTTTTCCTTGACGTTTCCAGAAATATACTCCTCCTCTGAAACTGAAACAGATGGACTAAAGTTTTCCTCGTGGTTTCCGGACATAAACTCCTTAACAGATTCCCTGACATCTTCTATGTCTTTTGCAGTGATGTCCCCGAATATATAGAGGGCTTTGTTGTCCTCCACCACACTCCACCTTGGGAACACGTGGGTTCCATGTACGTATTATATTCAATGCGCAGATCTGACCAGTTTAACAGACGAGCCAAATTTTCAGTTGGTGAGGTATGAGGAGTAAACGCTTCTGAAAGCATATAATAAAAAAACGTTAACGATTTGATTATAAATAAACAATGACTTTTATTAGCCTAATAATCAAAAACCACAAGTATCTTACTTCCACACACCTTTTTACACCTGATTTCGTTGTGAGGAAATCGAGAGTGGAGACATGGTATATTTGTATACACACTTTGTAACACCCCAACCTGATAAGGGTAGAAGTATTACGTTATGGTGACATATCAAAGCAAACACAAGCATATGACTAAATAATACAAAATGAATTTCAAAGGTTACAAAGGAAAATCTGAAATACAAGGTTACAAAGGGAAACAATAATAAATTCTAAGTCTACAATCGTAATTACTTCTAGTAATCTTTAATCCAGGATAGCTATGAAAGTAAATGTCCTCTAAGTCCCAAGTGCTCACCACTCATAACCCAGCTTCCATCTAAAACCTGCCGCATGGAAAGAAATGCGGCTGAGCTTAAAAAGCCCAGTGAACAGATATATATAACATAACAGGACGGTAAATAAGCATAAGCAACGAAGGAATAAGAATACAAAACGAAAGTATAATTATGAAAGTCATACGAATTTAAAGAGAACTAAAAATCAGGAATGCATGAGAACTGAATAATAATTGAATCGAGAGAAAGAATGAAATAATGAAAAGGTTCATATAAGGATGTGCCATAAGAACTCCATACATAAATCGTCAAATCATACTAAAGCATAACAAGTATACGAAGAGGGGAGACCTCTAAGTAAATAAAAGTGTGAGAAGGAGTGCAAGGCACACACCACCTGGTCACCATAGTCACATAAAACATAAAACCTAGGATGCATCCATACACTCCCTAACATAAGTATGTATGTCAGTACTAGACTAAGCACACACATGCATTAATGGCCAATAGTGATCACAATATAATACATAAACATAAGGGGGAACGTCGTAGATCTATCACACCTCTACGGGAGTGTCATGCCTAAGGTGCCATCAAAGACATGGACATGGTACCTCCATAACTAGGTAAGCTCAGGCATAGATCTATCATAGCATACAACAAATATAATCTAGCATGGCAAGAGAAAGAAGATAGTAACTCAAATAAGCATGGCAAACATAAGCATAACATAGCAGAGACATTTAAATAAATGTCAGAATGAATAAATAAGAATGACAATCATAAAATGAATGTCATGAGTCAATGAGGGAATTATATCAGGCATATGATCTCAAAGGTTCGAAATCAAATGGTTCATAGAAAGGTTCAATTCAAAGGTTTCTATCAAATGTTCATTTAAAGAAATCTTTTAATAATGGTTTTCATATAGAAGTTACATACCGGAGAATTTCATGACCCAACTCATCATGGTTTGAAAATGAAAAATCGACCAAGTGGACTGATTTTCAAAATCCCGAATTCAGTTTTGACACTTGAACTTGTAAAATCAGAAAATGTATCTTCCCGACCTCTAAAAATTACAAGGCTTATATATTCAGAAATCTATTTTCCTGTACTTGATTTTAGACCCAAGAATCACTCAAAAATACGTTGGTATCATCAAGATAGACCCCTTTCAATTCGACATAAATTTCTATCAGCAAACTAGGGCTTATTATTTCATGTGATCGGTTAGGTTTATTCATTTCAACGGTTAATCTCTTGATACAAACGATTATGAATGAGACCAAAATAGATTTAGGTAGACTATATGTGGTTTTAACATGTACTAAACAATCGAAACATAATAATCTCAACAGATCGATTCATAGGGTTTATTTTAGAATCATTATTTTATGTAACCATGTTATGATCTTATGTAGCTTTGTTCTATATTTTATGTGCATATAGATCGACACGAATAACAAAGAAAACGCAACAAGAATCAAGTAAGAAAGTGATATTGAACAAGGATGATACAATTACCCTTGATGCGTGATCAAAGGAGAAGCAAGAAACAAGATTGAACACCACAACTTCCCAGCCGAAACCCTAGCCAAGATCTCTTCGAAAAGCCTCCAAAACCCACGATCAAAACCACCACTTTGAAGCTGTTGGAAACCATGACCAAACCACCAAGAAGGCCACAAGAATCACCTTTTGCTGCTGTGTTTATGATCGAACAGGAGGAGAGAACAATGAAGCAACCGAGCTTGTTTATTAGGGTTTTCAAAAAAATAAAACCTTCGGTATAAAAGAAATTAGGGAACCGAATATTTGAGAGGGGGAATGGGCCAAGGTTTGTCAAGTTAACTTCAAGGATTAAGGCCCAAGGACTAGTACTTGTGTGACAAAGAATTTGGCCCAAGGAACATAAAAAGAAAACATGTAAATGGCTTTTTGTAGAAGCTTGCGTATGTTGAAGTTATGTATTATCTTAATTATGTCATAGCTTAAACTTTTACACAAAAATCTTATTAGTGTTTTAGGGATTTAATAACTTAGGTTCTTGATTTCATAATGTTCTTATAGATTCAAGGTTAGAGGGGCAAATTAGGAATTTCAAATGTTTTAATTTTTAGGGTTTTACAACTCTTCCCCTCTAAAAGAAAATTTTCGTCCTCGAAAATTGAAGTGAAGCAAAACGGAAAGCACAACGGACCGTGAACGGAAATGTGAATGACTTGTTTCTCATGACTCTATCTTGTTGATCAAAATAGCTTCGGCTTCCTCAGAAAAGACATACCATAATGAATCCCGACAAAAGAATAATACCCCAACGTAACAGATGATAATCGCATCCTCTCGGAAGAGATACAGGGAATACGTAGGATTTGACGGATATATCGTCCGTGGAATTTGATTAGACAAAACAGATGAGAACATACCGAAAACAGATTGTTTGATATCATCAAACGGCAGAAAGTTCTACAACAGAACCTAAGATTCTTATCAGAAGCACAGAGGTCAACAACCGCAGGTCGAGTATCCAAACGTGTCAAGTCGCATATTGATGAAGGTCGATTAAACGTATAGGTAGAATGAACCTAAAGTCTCACAAAACACAAATAATCTCAATCAGATATCAGAAATTATAAGGCCTCTAAGGTACTCCTCGAAATATCCTATGATCACAATAAGTGCACGTTATATGATGTAAGTATTATCACGTTGATCAGGCGTCATAATACTAGCATCATATAAATATGCCCTCATGATGGTCATACTTTATCTCAAGTCGTGAACAAAACTACTTATCTTAGTCCACCTAGTCCAACTACAGTCTCAGAGGTCGTCGAAATCAAACATCATAACTAAGAGGAGAACGAAACTACTCGAAAGAGTAACGGAAATCCTAGAATGTCTATCAGAATTAAGGTACGTCGTTAATAGCGTCAATCCTTCATCACTCACCGAAATCAACTCAGCCAATATAAGTGGTTGCTTCAAAATCCGCCCATTCCTAAACATAAATCTCAAGGTTCCTTCCACAATTCGTCAAAATTCGCATAACAAAACCATCATCCAACAAACGCATAATGAACACAGAACGAAATTACTAATAGAGAACCTAAATCATTCAAAGGATCTTATCATCAGGTAACGGAAACTTAAGTAGGTTAAGAGGAAGTGAATTACGTCATCAATGGCTTCATCCTTCACAAAATCAACTCTCCCAAACACAAATGTTCGCTTCAAAATTCATCCATTCAAATACATGATTTCAAATTTCTTCCAATTCCAAGTAGTCTGTCTACGTCTGTCCATATGATCATAGGGTGGAAAGGAATTATAAAATTGAGTCTGGTCCCTCAAGCCTTTGGCACCTCTTCTGGACACTGTGGTGTGGTAACGTGAATTTCTTCTTGTATGCTTCCTTCATGGTCACGCCTGTCACGAACATCTTCTACTACTCTTCTACAAGGTTTCTAACTCTGACAACGGTCTTCAATCTTGGTCCTTTCTGTGGGAAACTCTGTTATCGCAAGATACCTGGTAGTGCTGTCTGCAACAATCTTCGAACGCCAATCAAACCTATTCTTCCAGAACACAGGGGTCATTCTACTTAATACGAAAATGATCTACATATTCCTCTTTCGTCTCTGAGCACAAACACACTGTCATATTATGACAATTGTCCAAAGACTCGCGAAAAACATGATTCTATTAGCCAATACAATTGGCATCCTTTAAAACTCATAATGATCACAACGAGTACGAAGGCCGCTTCAGGGATCGTCTTCATATCTACTTCACATCACTAATCTTCCTCTTCACGAATAAAACTAAATGCTTCGCGGGGTTACTCTCAGTTAGGCTGTTTCTTCTGTCCTTCAAACCTAAATGAGACCATCTGATACGGAGTTTTCAAAGATAGGCCAAATCGATCATTGATACGCGGAAATGGATAATGATTTCGGATAGCGATACGGTTAAGTTCACGATAGTCGATACGCCGCCGCATACTTCTCTCTTTCTTCTTCATGAGCCAACAGGAAAATCCCAGTATAAACACTAGGGTGAAGAAAATCATATTTCATCAGTTCCTTTAATCTCTCAACTTCTATGGCATCATGGTTTCGTCAACTGAGATCAATTCGATGCCAACTCCACTTCCCAAACAGGAGGGAATCCCAAGAGGTTCATCAGAGAACATCGAAAAATTTTCGTACAACAAAATACTTCCAATGCCAGAGCTTTCTAAGGGTGGATACTAATAGGTGTCAGGAGAACTTGACAATCTAATGAGATCGGAATATGTGCTTTCATAGCAACATTAATCTTAACAGATTTAAGCGATTGAGAGTCATCATAACAAAAGTAGGGTGAAGCAGATTGTTAAGAGTCACATTTCAGATACGGTAGTCTATGGTAGCTTTACGAAAGCCATCCAATCCATAACCAAAAGACCTCAAGGTCAATTATATCAAGAGTAAATAGATCCGTAGAACGAATACGATCGTTAAACTAGATGGATAGTTCATATATCAGAGTCAAGTACATGGTTCATCAAAGTGTGGAGATAGATAAGTGAACAGTTCAAGGTGTTGAAATTTTCATTGGTAATACGAACATCGTATAATCGTCAAAAGTGAGATGTATGGAATATTAGTTATCAGCATCATCATGCTCAGTTAACAATTCCGTACTGAGATAGTATTTACATCATATCCTTCCAAAGGAACTGGTTGGCAGGCAAGATTCATCATTCAAAGGGCGGGAAGTAAAACTTCCTATATCCATAGTTAATAATCACCAGAGTTTTCATAGGAGTAGTAATGTATTTTGCAGGACTGAGTAGTATCAGATGATACATTTATATCCAGTACGGTAATGAATTCATAGAATGTGTCAAACACATTAGGGTTAAATGACCTTCGGGATGGTCGGAAAGGTATCAAACTGTTTATCAAACAGATCGGAAGTGGAGATCAAAATCAGGAAGTGAAACTTAAATGGTGCAAGGTATCCATGTAGTTCTCGAGGAATTCCAAACTTACTTGGTTACTAAGCTTAAGTTGCAAAACTTTCTAGCTTCTGAAACAAATGTTCTTATAAGGCTTAGCTAAAGGCAAAGGCACGAATCAGAGTGATGCGAAAGCAATGCTACTTACATAGATGTCCTAGTCTACCCATTCCTCACCGGTAATAACTTAAGTTCCTATGGGGAAATCCTAAAGCAAACTTTCAAAGGTTGTCTTATGAGCGCCTACAGTGGAAACTTAATGGTCCAAACTTCACAGGTCAAGGGTAAGTGTATTACAAGTCGCAGCCTGTCTCTCTGATACCATAATTGTAACACCCCAACCTGATAAGGGTAGAAGTATTACGTTATGGTGACATATCAAAGCAAACACAAGCATATGACTAAATAATTCAAAATGAATTTCAAAGGTTACAAAGGAAAATCTGAAATACAAGGTTACAAAGGGAAACAATAATAAATTCTAAGTCTACAATCGTAATTACTTCTAGTCATCTCTAATCCAGGATAGCTATGAAAGTAAATGTCCTCTAAGTCCCAAGTGCTCTCCACTCATAACCCAGCTTCCATCTAAAACCTGCCGCATGGAAAGAAATGCGGCTGAGCTTAAAAAGCCCAGTGAACAGATATATATAACATAATAGGACGGTAAATAAGCATAAGCAACGAAGGAATAAGAATACAAAATGAAAGTATAATTATGAAAGTCATACGAATTTAAAGAGAACTAAAAATCAGGAATGCATGAGAACTGAATAATAATTGAATCGAGAGAAAGAATGAAATAATGAAAAGGTTTATATAAGGATGTTGTAGTTCCCTTAACACGTTTAGAGTTAACTAGAAAGTTAATCTATTTGTGTTTATGACTAATACAATGTTATGATTAATTCTAACAGTTATAAAATGTGAATATAGAAAACTCAAGATAATTTTCAACGTTTAAATTCTTATTAGAAATGAATCAAAGCATCTATACCCAAGTGTTTTGCGGAACAAACACTTGGGATTGAATAGACAAGGTATGGTGGTGTCTCCTATCTAAACTCAAGTTTTGCTTGAGTGGTAACAATGCGACCTCACTGAGCTATCTCAGGGATACGTTACTCTTTGTAGGAGAGAAGTTGTTTTGCAAAAGTCTAAGCTTTAATTGTACAAAACACTCCCAACTTCTCTCCTTCTCAATCTATTTATACACAAGTAAACTGAGTAAAAGTAATTAAAATATTACAAGTTGTTGAGCAAGCGTGTCTGACAATTACAACAGTAATTGTCATTTCCAAGAACCAATAGAAATGGCCTATTAAGTCTTTAGGAGTGGTTGGTCTGACACTCCAAGACTTTAAGCCGTCTTAGTTAGGATTTCTTCCTGACAAGATAAGATTTGATCTTATCTTAAATCCTTCCTAGATATTTCTGCCTTTCTTCTCAGGCACTTAGTTCTTCAGGACACGCTTCTTAGTTATCACTCTTAATTACTTCATTGTTGTTGAGAAGACTATGGTTCAGTGTGTTCTTGTCAAACACTTACTGAACCATCATCTTCTTCTTTGGCTTAAGTGCTACATCAGGGAGTACCGCCTTCCTGAGTAGTGAATCCTTCTACTTGAATTCGCCTTAAGCATCCTGAATGTTAATACAAATATCGTACTAAAAACGTTATTTATATTTTACGATCTTTGCTTAAGTTTTGTTCATGACAAACACAAAGTATATCCCTTAAGCAAATTATAAATACTAGTTAAAGTCTTTTTCAAAACACATCTTTCATTTAACATGATCACTAATATTATATTGTATGCATATACATAAGTATTTCCTTAAATGGAAACTTTAAATTGAAAATTACAAAGTGACATCATGGTATACATCACAAATACAATCTTGGTAAGATTGTGTGATATCTTGATTAGATACTCAAGTTATATAGTTGACATTGGAAGATATTGATTTGACAACACAAGAATATGGAAAGATTTGAGAAGATCTCTTGTGCAACATTAGCTGTCAAATCCACGGATCCAAATCTATACACAGACGGATCCCTTCTGAGGGATCCGCCGGATCCGTGGGATGTCTACCAGGTTTGCCTATAAATAGCAGACTTGGCATTTGAACTAATCATCCACTTAGAAAAGAAAAACACATACATTCACTTTAGTTACTAACCACAATAGTTATATATATATCATTGATGTTTCTTTTGTAGCAAAGAAGATCAAGTCAACAAGCTTCAAACAAGCAGACTGTTTGGAAATTGTAGTATAGGTTCTGTGTAAACACTTTAAGTGTTTCTTATCATTTGTATCAGTTAGATCAGTGAGTGTGGTTAGTGCTTTAGTCCTCAAAGCACAAAGATAGTAGGGAGTGGTTGTACCCTTGTAAAGAACTCGACATCTAGCTTAGTGTCGGTAAAGTAATTAGGCGACGTCAGGTTGGTTCTACCTTGTGAAAGAACCCGGTGTTTAGCTTAGTACCGGAAAAGGAAGTAAGCGACGTGTAAAGGTTTTCTCCACCTAGAAGGGAGTTTGTTTCTTAGTGAAAGATATCTCTCGAGTAAGTAACTCGAGGAAGTGGAGTAGGGCAAGGATAAGGATCTCTTGCAAGCCGAACCACTATAAACACTTGTGTTATGTGGTTTGATCTTTCATCTCTTTACCTTTAGTTTATATTGTGTGATAACTTAATTTGTGATTGTTTCCTTTGAACTAACAAATAACAAAACAAATTAAACTCGAGAAACGGTGAAAACTATTCAACCCCCCTTCTAGTTTTCCACACTGAAGATGACTCACTGAGAGACTGTTCTCTCAGTGACTTGAATTGTTCTCGGTTTAAGTTAACACTTAGTTAATTTGTTTCCAAATCATGTTTTAAGTATTCTTGGGTTTTTCCTGACCCAACAATCTCCCCCTATTTGGATATAAATTATTCCTAAGTGTTTTGATCAGTTATGAGTGAGCTAATGACTTCTACTCATACTGAATGTACTAGAATGTAAATAAGGACACTGAAATAATAAAAACATCATCTTATTAGTATTATTACAAGTCCTAACAAACTAAGTACAAAAGGGATAATGGGGGTATTCAGGCAGATTTATCAGTTCAACTTAATACCAAGGGCTTCAAGCTTGGGCTTCTTTGACTGCAGCTCTTGTTGGTCAGGGTGCTCACGGATTTTCCTTTTCAGATCTTGACAAAACTTCACATTTTCAGGACTCTTGAGTGGAGAGGCCATCATTAGAAAACCAAGCATAGCTTTGATCCCTGACAAATCGATATCACTCCACCTCTGGAAGGCTTGGTCTCCGAACTCATCAATGAAGAACAAACCTCTTTCAGGTTGTTTAATGACCACATTGTTCCTGAAAGGAACACCTTCAGGGAGAGCCCTATTGCAGTCAAGACCAGGAACCTTGATCTCAGGCTCAACTTCAATCTTCTTTCTTTTTCTTGAAGAAGAATGAGAGGGAGCTGGTTGTGCTGAATAAGGAAGAAGAGATGGAGTGCCAAGTTCCTGAGGTGCAGCTGCCAATCTTTCATACCTCAGACTCAAGGACTTCAACAGACTAGGGACCACAAAATTTGATTTCTTTGCTATTAATGGACCCAACTCATCCAATTCTGTGATCCCAAAGTTAGCGAATCTGAAAGGTTGATGAACCTCAAAGTCTCTTTTGTCAGCACTTCTATAGACAGTGACAACGGCAGGATTTGTGTTTCGATGAATTTGAACATCAGTGATTGGTTCTGGCTTCAACCTGTTAGTCATATACCACTGATATTTCTTAATCCTGTTCTGCCTGATCTCTTCAGCCCTTTTATTCATTTTCTCCCTTTTCTTCCTGAGAGTGATCATCTCCTCAGTCTGAGCTTTTACAAAAGATCTTAACCCAAAATGGAAAGCTAAAGCAACTAATATTGAAGATTCTATGGATCATTCAAGGATGACACTGGACGAGCTCATAGGATACCTCAATGTTCATCTTGCAACAATGGAAAAAGATTCGGAGATACCTAAAGGCAAAAAGGAGATAATAGCCTCTAGCACTATAGCCAGATCTAGTGAAGGTAACAAAGACATGCTAAATGACAACAAAGTGGATCTTATGGCTAACAAAACAGAAAAGGTACCCTCTGACTCTTCATACATGTTTAATAACTATGACACATTAGATATAGAACACAATAGATTGAGTAAGCTCATTATAAACGTCATAAACAAAAATAAGATCTTGAAAACCAAAGAGGAATACTTGATAAATAAAATACATAAGTTGAAAGAAAAAGTTAAAACAATATGGAAACTAAATGTTGTGCATCATGTCAAGAAATAAAACTTAAATTAGAATTGCATAAACTCACACTAAGCAAATACATAAAACAAAATCTCAAGTTTCAAAGATTCAATGAACACATAAACTGTGCAGATGACACTATGAGAATTCTTAAATCATCTCATGGTAGCTTCAAGCCTGATTTCATGAAAGATGGTCATTTAAGTGATTTTGAAAGTCACACGATAAAAGAAAATAAAATCACACCAACTGAGTTGGTAACCCACGGATCCAAAACTTTGGATCCGCGTAGTATTAACAAAGGATCCGTGAGTACAGTTGAAAAACAGAAAAATCAACATTCAAGAAAGACTAATTCTAAAATGATCAAAGATAGAGATGTAGTTAAAACAACAGTAGAATCATCTTCATACATAGGAAATGAGCTTAGTAAACAAATACCATTTGACTGTCTCGGAGATATTAGTGAACCATGGTAATATGTTGTTTAACCCAAAACGGACCCATGAGATATTGGGGACCAAACACTCAAGTTTTCTTTAGGTATGCTTAAAAGGATTTGGTCTTTATAATCTCACTTAATCCCAAGATACATTGATACAATGGTATCTTCTCAAATCACAAAAGTGCTCATCTCGATCAATAGCACTCTTGGTATTAATCATCAAAAAGGTATGAACTCTCATAACTCTACTCATGATGATTATTCTCATAGATAATTCATGATTTCATAACTATTTCTTTGTGGTATGATTAAATATTACTACCTATGTGATAATAGAAATTCTATGTATATAAGATAGTATGATTACTAGGAAAAGGTTTTTAAGCCTTTGCTAAAAACCGGATATATTATCTTAAGACTAATGTTGTCTCATATTCTTGTACTTTATCTCAACACTTAGGTAATACCCATACATGGATAAGTTCAAAGAACTTGCAAGGACTCTAACCAAGATAAAATTTAATAAACACACTTGTAATTATCACATCCATGAAAGTTCCTAAGTAAATTATTCATAACCTTGAGATATCTTGAAAGTACTTAGGAAGAAAATTAATTTTAGGAAAATCTCACCATATTATAAAGGTTTATCTTTCCAAAACTCATAAAGGTAATACATAGGTCTAAACAATGTTGTTTGTGATAATGTTCAAATCCCATCCATTAGAAAACATTGAGATTAAAATAATTTAGTTTTTCTCTAGAATCTAAGTAAGCTTGAAATTCTAGAAATAAGAGCATAAATCAAAGCTATCTAATTAAATTTGAAAAATTAATTTACGAACATATAGGAAAAGCATATTCTCCTATTCACGTACACACTAGCTTGAGCAAAACACCTTAAAGTCATGAAACAAACTTAGTAGAACCCACTCTTCGTTAAGAAAAATTTCATCTCCTTATCAAGATATGCTATGATCAAAAATCATGTATGATAAGTAAAACTTCATTCTAGAACTCTAAATGCCTAACAACTAGGAATAAAGATGTTTTCACTCATCTCAAATCATTCACATGTAAAACACTCATATTAAGGATCAAAATAGTAAATTCATTAGATAACCTAAAAAGTAGTGATATATTAAGTAGAATATGCTGTCATATAACTAGAACACCAAACCTTGTGTGTGACTATCCTTCTTAGATCATAAAATCATAACAATTAGGTGAATCTCTAAACATGTTGTGTACCAATGTAAGACATTGTACCACAAGTCACTAAGAAACTAACGTTCCTTGATACTTAAGTGGTTGAGGCAAAGTGTGGAGAAAATACCTGTAGTTTATAACTTTAGTCTCTATTACCAATCTTCTTCTGTTTCATCAACCTTGCAATCATTCATCTCAGCTAATACTTAGCTCAACTGCTTTATCTTTATTTCCGATTTGAACAGTGGATACAACATGTTGTATTGAGAAAGTCTCTCAAAAAGGATTACAGTGCTAAATCCTCATACAAACACCTCATGAAAGCAATCTCCGTTCCTTATAAAACATACCAAAATTTAGAAGCACTCAAAACATTCGTTCAAATCTTAGTTTAACCAAAAACAAAAATATCATAACCTTGTTCTGATCCTGCGGATCCAATTAATAACAAGGGCGGAACCCTTTTGAAGGATCCGCCGGATCCGTGAGTTGTTAAATCAGATCATGAATTACCAAACACTCCCTACTGCACTACACACTTAATTAAACCTTCAATATCAACTCATAGTCGACTCTCACCATCCCTAACTCAAAAATTAGGTCCTTCATCTCATATTAACTCGTGCTTGATCACTCACTGTAAGTTCACTAATTCATTTCAATTAGGGTTCATGTATTTCAATAATACATTATTATTAATTAGACACTACAGATGCCTTTCTTCTTAATAAAAGTAAATAGGTATTCCATACTTGTTAAACCTTTTAACAAATCAATACAACCTAATTTTCTAAACAATTAAAATAAGTTTTCTTGCACATTGTAATAATTTAACAAAAACCCATGAAAAATCTTTTCAAGACTAGGTAAAATGAATTTCAAACATTGCTAATACAAAATCAAAACGTCAAACAGGAATGTTTGGGGTATAAAGTGTTTTGTCACAAAACGTGTATTTTTCAAAACATCATAATAGGTAAACACACCTCCATATTAGTCCACATTTCATGTATCTTAGATTATTGTAACTAAAATTATAAAATTGTCTATGACTAGGAAAATCATGCCTCCTGCCACTAATTACGATCACAAGAAAACTAAGAAGTACCTACCCAAACATCATCAAACAAAAGGACTCACAGAAGCGCAAGTCAAACTTTTCAAAGCTTTAGAAAATCGGTATGTTCATGAGGGTAGAACCGTAGACCCTTCATTTTTAGAAGAAACAAACATTCGTAAACAAATGGCCACCATTCAATTTGACTCACTTCTCGACATAGATGAACCTATCATTCCTCGATTCATTCTCGAATTTTATGCCTCAGTAAAACTTGTTTTTGATGACAATGGATCATTTAGCATCAACTTCAATGTGAACCAAAACTCCTACAATTTTCCTTTAGACCATTTCGGGAAAGTGTTACGCATTCCAAGTGAAGGAACATGCTTCTACTCTGACAAATGGTCCCTAACCATTCTTAATTCAAACCTAGGACGGGAACATCCATATGACACTCCCCTAACTCCTAAAGAAATTATCCGAGATCATCTTTTCAAAACTAGAACCAATCCAATTAAGAAACTTCGAGGCAAAGATGTCAATCGAGATCCATTTGCCATGGAACTCAATGAACTCAAACCTGAGTTTAAGAGACTTGAAGAAATTCTAAGATCAAATGTCATTAGTACTATTGGTAACAAAGATCACGTGAATGCTGGACTATGCTATATGCTGTATTGTATTTCAACTCGTCAAAGATTCAATCTTGCTTACTATATCGCCAAAAGGATGGTTGATATACGTGTCCTAGGGAAAACCACATTGCCATATGGAATGCTACTCACTCGTTTGTTCAAAGCTTCCACTCCTATCCTTCCAAATTCTGTTGGTTTTGTCCCAGATTACCCCGAAATCAAACACACCTTTGTTTCTCTTAGTGACCATAGAGTGGCAGTAGGAAAAGGGAAACGAGCTTATCTCTCATCTTCATCTTCATCATCTTCATCAGCTAGTGACGAAGATGGACTACCTAACTCAAAGCTCCCGCTACTAGACTACTTGAGTCAACTTCCATCTCTAAATAATGAATCTGCGGAAAGCCGACAAACAAAGGGAGTTCTAAAGTGTGCAGGACGATGGATGATGAAACTCCGAAAAGATCAAAAGAAAATACTCAAACTATTAAAAGATAAGCGAGAATAAATGATTGTTTGGAACAGTTGTCCTTTAGATCCTATATGGTCATATTTCTATGTTTGTTAAGACATGTCTTTAGTACTTTATACTTATGTGTTTTAGCTCTACTCAAACTGATGATAACGCTCATGGTTATCAATTTTCCAAACTTATGCCACTGTTTGGCTTAACATCGTTCATGATGATGTTTAATGATCAGGTCTATTTTCATACTTGGTTGTGTTTTATTTTGTGTATGTGAACTAATTGAATATTGCAGATTGATAACACTAGGGGTTATCAATTTACCAAGTCTAAGCCTATGTTTGGCTTAACTCCTACTACGGTAAGTTTCTAAGAACGGATTAATCTATGATCAATCATGTGTTAATATTATCACATTTAGTTGTTTTGCTATACATATTAGATGTTAAGTAAGGTCTAGGTGAATTTTCGGGTTTTCGTCGAAAAACGCGAAATATGACAAGTCTTCTGTTTAGTTTTAGCAATTAGGACATGGATCCGGCGGATCCCAAACTTTGGCTCCGCCAAGGCTTATCGTTGGTTCCGCCATCCGCCTACCTGCGGATTCGGCGGATCCCGTACTTTGGATCTGCAGGTCCCCAGCAAAATTCTTAAACCTTTTCGACTCATCACGATTCTTAAAACTTAGTGTTTAGTATCATTTATGATTCATTCACTGTTAATAATTCATCTTAGAATCATTTATGAATTCTTAGAAACTTAGGAACAAAATTTCCCACCAAATTTAAATTTTTGAATTTTAGGTGTGAGTTACCAAACTGATACAAAGAAGGAACCCTTTTTAGGGATCCGTCAAATCCGTGGAAATATCAAATCATAAGATTTTCCACTATCAACTTGTATTTACTGCAAATCCACAACACATTACTCAACCCAAGCTCAATGGATTGACTTCCTTGATATGACCTGCACAAATCTTTGTTCCAAACTATTAGAAACCATCATGAAATTCAAAGAATATTTCCAAGCAAAATTTGATTTATCTGTTCTGTCCCATCACACACAGACTGCACTTACTCCTATTGAAATCTGTGAATCAATCAAATTTAACCCTTTTAAGTCATTTTTCTGCACACTCTTATGTCAACTCCATTTCTATGGTTTGACTTTGTCAATAGGACAAACTACTTTATCTTGTCTCAAGTCCTGGATATTCACACTCATTTAATCCAAACACCAATTTTCATACAATTAGGAAGTATAAATTAGAACCTTAGAGATGATCATAGCACACTAAACTCCCCACATATCATCTCCAGGAAGTCTCCAAACAATCTCACATGTCTAGACCGTACAGACGAACGGCTAGAATTAGCGTCAGACCTTATTGGTATGCAAACCCACTTCGTAATGTAACCTTTCCTGTCATATCCACAGACACCACAACAACTCCTATTATGACTCCCATAGTCAACATATCCTCTTCTTCAAGATCAAATTCATCCGCTACTATTTCATCTAGTACAACAACATCACCCATACACAACACTTCATCTTCTAGAATCACATCAATTATCACTACACAAATTGCCACCACACCAAGTATCTCTTCATCGAGTGTCTTCACAACAATTGTCTCCTCACCACAATCATCACCACCTAAAGAAAGAATCTCATCCCCATCTTCAAGCTTACTAGATGTTCCATCACATGACATAATTACCACACTTCAACACTTGGATGAATCAATGTGGATCAATAAAACAAACACTCAAGATGACAACAATCTTGACTCTAACCTCTACGACACTAGTGACTTAGAAACTAAATGGCTTGCCTCTATCATGTCATCATCAAAACAAGCAAATTCCACTCCATAGAAGTTTGTAGTATCATCACAATAATTACTCTTAAGATTTTATCGTCTCTAGAAATCTTCATGTGTAATCTTATGTTTGAGACTTTTGTCACAAACAAATTTTCAATGAATGATTATGCTTTAATATAATTAATAGTTATCTAATAATATCTTGTTTTGACACTAAAATTGATTAATCATGACTCAAGCTTGCTTACAATTTTTTTAGGCATACAAGATGAACACCTTAGGTTTCATTAAGATTAGTCAATACTATCATTAATACTCGTGCACAATACTTTTAAATCAAGAATCACTTCTTTCACCACCACTACTCCTCCGCTCGGTAATCTCTTCCATGATTTTAGCATGTGTGAAAGAACCATCCACATAGCTCAAAGGACAAACATTTTTGATGCACAAGCTCCTAAATAAAATGAGGTTCATTTTGAATCACATTCTTGAGCATCTTAACGTCATATATCATCCTCCTAAATATAAGCTTTCTAGATTAGTTATTTAGGACCTTTTACATTGTTGGTTTAGGACTTTTTAGGATGTCTTTTTAGGACTTTTTAGGATGTCTTTCGATACTTGTAACATCATTGTGACTTTTGTCACAAAATTTTCAATATATATGAATATATTGAAAACCTTTGGTTATGAGTGATCAACATATTGCATATTATCATTATCCTTATATAGCTTGTTGTACTTTATATCATCGCTTTAGGTACAAATAATGATCAGACACTTACTTTGACTTTTTAAAGTCAAAACATTTAGAAAGGTTTGTTTGGAAGAACACTTCAAATGCATTCTACTTCTTCATTGAAGTTATTCATTACTAACACCTCATTTGCAGCATATCATACCCTTCATAAGTATACGTTGGTACTCGAATAATGGGGAGTATACATCGAGGGGGAGCATTTCATGAAAATTTCATATTCTAACCATTTGTTTTGTAGGTTCATGCATCATTTACTTGTAACTCCATTTAGGGGGAGTATAAAACAAGGGGGAGCTATTAAAGTTCTCAAAATCGCATTCCGCTACGCACCTCTTCTTTTTGTTTCGACAAAAAGGGGGAGAAAGGAAAAGGATTAAGTTTGCATAAATAGATTCATACTAAGTTATTCATAATAGTAATCAAAATTTGAATAACTTAAAACTTAATCTATATTTTTAAAAGGACTTAAACTATATTTACTTGTTTGCTTAAAAATATACTTTAGGTTTTGTCATCAACAAAAAGGGGGAGATTGTTAATACAAATATCGTACTAAAAACGTTATTTATATTTTACGATCTTTGCTTAAGTTTTGTTCTTGACAAACACAAAGTATATCCCTTAAGTAAATTATAAATACTAGTTAAAGTCTTTTTCAAAACACATCTTTCATTTAACATGATCACTAATATTATATTGTATGCATATACATAAGTATTTCCTTAAATGGAAACTTTAAATTGAAAATTACAAAGTGACATCATAGTATACATCACAAATACAATCTTGGTAAGATTGTGTGATATCTTGATTAGATACTCAAGTTATATAATTGACATTGGAAGATATTGATTTGACAACACAAGGATATGGAAAGATTTGAGGAGATCTCTTGTGCAACATTAGCTGTCAAATCCACGGATCCAAATCTATACACAGACGGATCCCTTCTGAGGGATCCGCCGGATCCGTGGGATGTCTACCAGGTTTGCCTATAAATAGCAGACTTGGCATTTGAACTAATCATCCACTTAGAAAAGAAAAACACATACATTCACTTTAGTTACTAACCACAATAGTTATATATATATATATCATTGATGTTTCTTTTGTAGCAAAGAAGATCAAGTTAACAAGCTTCAAACAAGCAGACTGTTTGGAAATTGTAGTATAGGTTCTGTGTAAACACTTTAAGTGTTTCTTATCATTTGTATCAGTTAGATCAGTGAGTGTGGTTAGTGCTTTAGTCCTCAAAGCACAAAGATAGTAGGGAGTGGTTGTACCCTTGTAAAGAACTCGACATCTAGCTTAGTATCGATAAAGTAATTAGGCGACGTCAGGTTGGTTCTACCTTGTGAAAGAACCCGGTGTTTAGCTTAGTACCGGAAAAGGAAGTAAGCGACGTGTAAAGGTTTTCTCTACCTAGAAGGGAGTTTGTTTCTTAGTGAAAGATATCTCTTGAGTAAGTAACTCGAGGAAGTGGAGTAGGGCAAGGATAAGGATCTCTTGCAAGCCGAACCACTATAAACACTTGTGTTATGTGGTTTGATCTTTCATCTCTTTACCTTTAGTTTATATTGTATGATAACTTAATTTGTGATTGTTTCCTTTGAACTAACAAATAACAAAACAAATTAAACTCGAGAAACGGTGAAAACTATTCAACCCCCCTTCTAGTTTTCCACACTGAAGATGACTCACTGAGAGACTGTTCTCTCAGTGACTTGAATTGTTCTCGGTTTAAGTTAACACTTAGTTAATTTGTGTCCAAATCATGTTTTAAGTATTCTTGGGTTTTTCCTGACCCAACAATCTCCCCCTATTTGGATATAAATTATTCCTAAGTGTTTTGATCAGTTATGAGTGAGCTAATGACTTTTACTCATACTGAATGTACTAGAATGTAAATAAGGACACTGAAATAATAAAAACATCATCTTATTAGTATTATTACAAGTCCTAACAAACTAAGTACAAAAGGGATAGTGGGGGTATTCAGGCAGATTTATCAGTTCAACTTAATACCAAGGGCTTCAAGCTTGGGCTTCTTTGACTGCAGCTCTTGTTGGTCAGGGTGCTCACGGATTTTCCTTTTCAGATCTTGACAAAACTTCACATTTTCAGGACTCTTGAGTGGAGAGGCCATCATTAGAAAACCAAGCATAGCTTTGATCCCTGACAAATCGATATCACTCCACCTTTGGAAGGCTTGGTCTCCGAACTCATCAATGAAGAACAAACCTCTTTCAGGTTGTTCAATGACCACATTGTTCCTGAAAGGAACACCTTCAGGGAGAGCCCCATTGCAGTCAAGACCAGGAACCTTGATCTCAGGCTCAACTTCAATCTTCTTTCTTTTTCTTGAAGAAGACTGAGAGGGAGCTGGTTGTGCTGAATCAGGAAGAAGAGATGGAGTGCCAAGTTCCTGAGGTGCAGCTGCCAATCTTTCATACCTCAGACTCAAGGACTTCAACAGACTAGGGACCACAACATTTGATTTCTTTGCTATTAATGGACCCAACTCATCCAATTCTGTGATCCCAAAGTCAGCAAATCTGAAAGGTTGATGAACCTCAAAGTCTCTTTTGTCAGCACTTCTATAGATAGTGACAACGGCAGGATTTGTGTTTCGATGAATTTGAACATCAGTGATTGGTTCTGGCTTCAACCTGTTAGTCATATACCACTGATATTTCTTAATCCTATTCTGCCTGATCTCTTCAGCCCTTTTATTCCTTTCCTCCCTTTTCTTCCTGAGAGTGATCATCTCCTCAGTCTGAGCTTTTACAAAAGTCATACCACCCTCTCTTCCTGAAAGAGCCTTAGCCTCAAGACCAATCTTCTCAGCCTCTTCATGAACAACCTTAATAATAGCAGGCTTGCTCACCTTTTCTTCCTCATTTAACTTCTTCTTTGCTTCCTCTTTCTCCAGGTAAGCACTGAGTTCATCAGCTGAGAAGTGGTGAAGAACTCCATCAATTTCATACGGGATCCTGGCTGGTGATTCAGGATCCTTTGCTACCAAGATTGGTGTTGGTTGAGGCTCAGGATCAGTGAGGATGCCTTTGCTTTTATCTTGATGGGTGGAAGAAGCTTCAGGAATCTCCCCTTCAGTGTGATAAGGAGGTTGCTGGCTTGTGGAAACTTCAGGGACTCCAGTGTCTTTCTCCCCCTCAACTGTTGCTTGAGCCATGGTGATAGCAAGGGTTGGAGCCACTGGAGCAGTAGGACCCTTGAAAGCCTGATAGATCTCAGTCATCATTGATTTGATGTCCGAGGTGTCTTTCTGAAGAGTTGAGATCTTATCCTCAAGAGATGCCTGAGAAGCTTCGATGCCTGACATCCTTAACCCAAGAGACCATGCCAAGGATGTTGAAGATTGTGCCCAAGTACCCAGATGGTTTTCCTGAAGACCCAAAGAAGTCCTGATTGAGTCCAATGAAGAGCTGAGACCCTGAATATTAGAATCCTTCAGTAAGCTGAGAAGATCACTGAATTCAGCTGATTGCTTCTGGTAAGTCTCAGCAGCCTGAAGGACCTTCTTGTTGAGTTCCGGGTCATCCTTGACAGCTGTTTGAATAGTTCCAAGGCTTTTGGTGATGCCTTCAAGAGTAAGATTGAACTTCCTGAGATGAAGATCAATAGCTGTCAGGGAGTTATTGATATCAGAATGTATCTCGTTCACATCATCATGATAACTTTCAACATCTGCCTTCAAGTTGGCAAAGTGAACAGCAGCTTCAGTGTGATGATCGAACATATCTTCAGTGAGACAAAAGATTGAGAACCTGACTCTTCACTTTGGTGAGGGGAAGAGAGTCATCATACTTTTTGAGGATGTCCCCAGTATCAGAAGAATCAGAAGATTGAGAACCTGACTCTTCACTTTGGTGTGGAGATGACTGATGTGATTGTTCAGGTTGTTCATCAGTTTCCATATCCTCACCTGCCTCAAACACTTCTTCGTAACACCCCAACCCGGCAAGGGTAGAAGTATCACACTAATGGTTTCACATCAGATCAAAACAAAGCATACATTTCGAGTAATACAAAAATTCTCAAAGGTTACAAATGAAATACTGAATACACAAGGATACAAGGGATACAAAAGCTAATTACTAAGTCTACAAAAGCAACTCCTTCTAATGGTCTCTACTTCAAAATAACTATCGAAGTCTTCTAAGTCCGAAAGTCTCTTCACTCATACCCAAAACCCGTCGTCCTGCTTATTACCTGCCGCACACGAAAAGAAAACGTGCGGCTGAGCTTAAAAAGCTCAGTGAACAGATACATATACAAAGCAAAGGATAACGAAACAGAAATATAATAAGGGCAATGGGAATGTCATAAGGTATAAAAGAAATACATGGATAATAAGAGAAGAATAGGATAGTCATCCACCACGAGCCCAGAAACTCAAAGTCATAATCTCAACATCATAATCTCAAAGTCATAATCTCACAATCAGAGGGGATACCTCTTAGGCAACCAGATAATATGAGGGGTGTCCTCATGTATCAAAAAGGGTGGAGTAGCTAGCTCCCATAAATGTGAAAGGCGTGTATTGCACACAGCACCAGTCACCTCAAAGTCATACTCAAAGTCATACTCAAATTCACAAACAAGCCTAGGATTGCAATCCATACGCCCCCAAACTCAAAGTCAATCTCAAAGTCAAGTAGCCATGGCAGATAATATAAAAGGGACGGTGTGAGAAATCACTCCCCCACACAGGAGTCATGCCAGTGGTGCATCACAGACATGGCCAGGTTACCTTCCTGGCTAGGAAAGTACAAAAATGGCTCGGGTATCAAACTAAGAGTCATGTCTCAAAATCATAGCTCAAGGTCATATATCAAAAGGTGCATCTCAAAGTCATATCAAAAGTAATACCAAAGGTTCATTTAAAAGGGAACATAGCAATGGCTTGGAAAATCTTAACTGAATCATATCTCAAAATCAATGTATAAGAATATAAGAACCCTTACTGAAACAAGGGCAGAGTATCTGTACCTTAAACCGCCAGAGAAACACACACTAGAAACATAAGGATCGGAATAAACTCCTTCTTCAGCGAATCTACACGAATTCATGATTGTCTTATTAATAACTTATTTTAAATCAGATTACTCATTTTAGCGGCTTTCCATTTTTAGTAACTTTCCTTTTATAGCAGCTTTCCAAAAATAGTAAGTTAGGATTACATTCATAACTAATCAAACTTTAGGGTTTACAACCGATAATAAGTAATGGCTTAATATGACCAAAATCATGGTTTAAGGTTTAATATGCCATTTAACAAGGTTTATGGTTAAATGTGTAAATTTATCAATGTTTAGGGTTTATTTACGTCGAAAGTTTAATATAGATTTCATAATAACCAATTTAAGACTTAGCCGAATTTTATACGCCACATTCAATGTATTTCCGACTTAATTTAGGCCCAAGACAAACGCACTCTACACATCTCGATCACCCACATACACATTCACACCCTTCGTTATACACATGTACCAATTAATTCTTTGATCCCTTTTAAACGTACCGTATAAAATTAGTTGTTCAACACTTACTCAGTTATACACCAATACCAAAAGTCTACACCTAAAATCTTACAAATGCCATACCACACATATGAAAATTAGTCCCCCATGCCCCATGACTCTCGCCCATACCCATTTGTACAATGTTTCAAAACTGTTACAATTCCCACGCCTGCATGCACACTTCTTGTTAACTTATACACACCTAAACACATTTTACTTTTGTTTAGAATTCGCCTCAGGACCCACACTCCTACACTGACCAGTTTTCTTCACTTACCCCACACAGTTAACAAGAAGTAATTAAGTTTGGATTTACAGCCCTCACATTGGACCAATCAAGACTTGCTTACACACATATATACGTCACACCATATTCATACTGGTTTCACAAATCTGGTCATGCACACATACACTCACATAAGATCCTAAAATCTTCATATTAAAACAGCCTATACGCCCCTCTAAGATGAAGCATGCAAACGACACACCCACACCAAAACACAGCCTCATGTCGACACAAATGACGGGACAAAACGGTTACGATTTGGTTTATGTTTCTCATGCATACAAGACACACTCATGCAAAAATACATCATCAAGTTTAGTCATGGTCTGGTTATATAAATCAGTATGCAATTTATTTTAAAACACACATGAACCCTTCTTTTAATGCTTAGCTGCAACAAGTTAATTAACAGGTTTTAGACCTTTGAATACAAAACATAAAGACGCATGATAGTCCACATCAAATGACACACAAAATAAGCCCTAATCTCACGTATACACCATCGAACAGACACAAAACCAACCATGAAAATCAATATTTTCGACCCAAACCCTGCCCATCTACACGACCCATTCTGTTACACAAACACACCACCACGACCACATAACTTCACCCCGTTTGGAACTCGACACAGCGACCATAAACGACCCTTGTTCCCAAGCCAAATGCAGCCCATATCCGACCCCCTTCCCACAGTCATACACACTACCAAAGCAACACACTCGACGACACCATCCCAGCCCATACACACACACACACAAAGTCACTCGAATCAGACCCTAATTCTGCCCTTCTCAACCTACTACACACGACCCATTATACGACACAACTGTGCATGTAAAACCTCTTTATTCATACGTATATAATCTAGGGTTCTTTTTAGGTATCTAAAATAGTTCTAACCTCATGCTGAAAATCTGGTTTGAATAGCCATAATCAACCGTCTGACGACATGTTTATATGCATTATTTCATACGACCCTCATCTAGGTTTTACACCGTATATTAGTGATTAAACAGCATTTTGTTTTATTTATTTATTTTGGATTCTAAAAATCATGCAAACCCTCATTTGGTGAATTCTATTTATATATATACTGGTGTGAATTCATGTGACTTTATATGTTTTAAACAAATGTTAAAGATATACCTCAAAGCTAAGAGGAGGCAGATCAATATCGAAAATGATCACGAACATAAACACCAGAATTTAACGGAACGCGATGGAACCCAAAACCCCATCGAACATGGACAGCCGAACGCAACCCAAAACTCTGCCAACTCGCAAACCGCTAACAAAACTAAAACTTTAATCCCACTCGAATCATTCCATGATCAAAACATTAATAAACACCAACGATCACGATCACCACCTTCTTCCTTTGCATCGTACTTTGATTCCTCTTGAAAAGATAATAGAGAGGCTGTCAATCTCACTTTGTATTTTTTTTTTTTAGGGTTTTATGGTAGATATCGATATATGGAGAGAAAAATGTTAGGCTGCCGTGTTTCGAGATATGAAAAGTAGATATGATTTAGGGTCGACATTTGGGGAAGTTGGCTGAGTTAAAGCGTGATTTAAGGGATTTTTGATATCACAATCAATGTGACAGCAAGTTGCAAAGAAAATCAGTTTAATATGCATGGAAATGGGACGTGTAATGTATAGGGAATATCATGCATGACCCTTTTTAGTTGTAGCTTAGGATTAGAATATCTTCATTTATTTGCACATATTAATTTACAACATATGGCTTAACTTAATATTAGTTCCAACTTATAACATATAGTTTTAATTGTCAAATGTTTATTATCGAACTTAGGTCATAGGTTCATATTGTGTGATCTCGCGTCATAACACGTTATATAAC
Organism: Artemisia tridentata subsp. tridentata; assembly: GCA_021014915.2. Taxonomy (NCBI): domain Eukaryota; kingdom Viridiplantae; phylum Streptophyta; class Magnoliopsida; order Asterales; family Asteraceae; genus Artemisia; species Artemisia tridentata. Next base: position 379,532,257 of record CP139505.1, read on the forward strand.
TCAAATTTTAATTTATAGCGTATCTTATAAGTTCTTAAGAGTTCAAATTCGATGGTATTTTCGTCATTTCGGATTATATAAATTTTGGGGTTTTACAACTCTTCCCCTCTTAAAAAGAAATTTTCGTCCTCGAAAATTGAAGTGCGAAGTCGAAATGAAGTCGTAGTAAATCGCAAAAGATCATCACAAACATTCTCATGCCCGAGTAGGTTCTGCTAAAAAGATCTTCAGACCAGATAGTTTCTCATGACTCGAATCAAAATGAGATGGGTTCAAATTTCTCAGAGGAGGACAAAATAAGTTGATTCTGATCAAAAGGTCCATGCAACATAAAACGGACGATAGGCGAATCTTCTAGAAAGCTCATATGGAATACGAACAAGATTTGAAATCAAATTAACTGTTTCAACGGTAGAAAGCTCTACAAAGAGTTCAAGATTTATAACTGATGTCAACAGAATGCAAAACGAGAGTCTGAACTCATCCAGATATCTATTGAACAAAGGCAGAGTATACGCATAGGTAGAATGAACCTAAAGTCTCACTAATCACGGATAATCCAACGGAGATCAAATTCTAAACTTCTTAGGTACTTCCCAAGATATCCTATGGCCACAATGAGTGCACGTTATATGATGTAAGTATTATCACGTTGGCCAGACGTCATAATACTGGCATCATATAATTATGCCCTCATGATGGTCATACTTTATCTCAAGTCGTAATCAAAACCACCTATCTTAATTCGCCTAGTAATTCTACAGTCTCAGAGGTCAACAAAATCAAATGCCATAGTCAAGAGGAAAAACAAAACTATTCGTAAGAGTATCAAAATCCTAGATTGCTTAGCAGAAGTGAGGTACGCCGTCACAAGCATCATATCTTCCACAATTTGTCAAAATCTCTCAAAACAAAGCCATCACCGAACATACGAAAAATAAACACGAACTGAAATGCTTCTAAGGAACTCAAATCACTAGAGGGTCTTATTACTTCATCACGAAACTTAAGAGATTCAACGGAAATGAGATTCGGTCTTCATAGAATCAATTCCTCCAAACATAAAGGGTCTGTTTCAAATATCTGCTCATTCAACACACCTAATCTCTTCAAGTCTGGTTGATCTGTCTTCGGCTGTCCATCAATCGGGAAGTGAAACCAAAATCGGAAACTTGTGTCTGGTTCGTCGAGCCTCCTGCAGTTCTTCTTGGAATGTGATGGAGTAATGTGGATTTCTGGCACGATCTTTAAATCTCTTCATCATCCAGTCTGCTTCCGCTCTCAATTCATCTTAGTACAACCAAGATGAATAGGGAAGTGAGACTGCATGTCTTCATCAGCTCCAGGTTCGCCATCTTGACTAGAATTTATTCTTCTGCATCGCCAACACTTCTGCCTTGTAAGGAATGTCTTCACTCTTCAGGGTAGCCACCGTTGTTGTCAACTCCAGGTCATGCAGTGAAGTAGTTCTTCTGATATGCTCCTAGTTTCCTCAACAAACATTAACCTCTCAGAATGCACAAATGATCGACGAATTTCCTAACAAAGTGCAAAGATGATTTTCATGCTCTTCCTCGTCTCCGAACGTACTATTAAGTCATACAATGACCATTTGCCCAAGTACTCACGAGAAAACATCATTTATCAAATTCACAAAACAGTCAGAGCTATAGCTAATACTATTAGCGTCACTAACCGTCACAGCAGTCGTTTACGAATATAGGGGGTCGATTCCAAGAATAGACTCGATTCATCAGAAAGGAAAACTCCGCGCTCTGAATTTAAACAAAACACATAGTCGTTCCAGGGTAGAGGAATATCGGCTCCTAACAGTAACACGGTTCAGCTATCTTCGGTCGCCATCCTTCTTTATCGCGAACGAAACTAAAACACGCCCAGAAGATACACTTAAGTAAACTCACTTCTTGGTCTTCGGTTGCTGCTCTTCCCGGTTGCTCCAATCAATTGGTATGATCCGAAAGACATCTTCGTTTAGTGACTTGAAATCTCTCGGTATCATGTCAAATCCTACTTCATGCTCCGATGGAAAACTTGGTGGTTTAACCAGGAATCAAATTCAGAAAACTCAGGGTGCCAAATAAAGTTCAATACAAGGTTCATGCTCAGACGATTCAAAGTGCCAAATAGCTTCCAAGATAAGGTTCATTCATTGGTGTACGAAATGGTTTCTAAGAAAACTTTACAACCGCGAACGTAACACACGAGTCTCCAGAATAATAGTGATAGCAAAGGGTTTAACAATCGGTAATCGTAGTAGGGAGTTCAAAATTGTTGCAAACGCCAAAGGTGAGACATAAAAGGGTAGTTGTCAATATTTGACTGATCACTCAACAAATTTCTTGTCAGAATAAAATCGAATTTAACTATCCAAAGAAAGACGGATCACAAATCAAATCTTTATCATTCAAAAGTGAGGGGAAACATTCTTATACTCGTGTTTACACACCACAAGACTTCTCATAGGGACAGAGATGGGTGAAACGAAATCAATTAGTGTCGGAAGATTCATAGATATTTATCAAAAGCAAAAGACAATCAAAACATATCCAGTACGTTATCGCCATGGAGGTTCTCAGAGTGCCCGAAGAGGCGTCAAAATGATTAATGAAAGGGTCAGAGTGCAACGTGGGTCTTTATCAAAATGATTAACAAAAGGAAACTGAAGATAAGGATCAAATAGTGTCAGGCAATTATTATGAAATTTCTCAATGTCTTCCAAATTTAATCAGGTTCAAATCTTAGGTGATGCAAAGCATAAGCTTTCACTTTCCAAAAGTGGTATCAACAGACTCTAACCAAAAGCAAGACACGAATCAGAGTGATGCGGAAGAAAGATACTTAAACAAATGCCTTATAGTCTACCCATTCCTCACTGGTCAAAACTTACGTTCCTATAGGGAAATCTTAAAGCAAACTTTCAAAGGTTGTCTTACGAGCGCCTACAGGGAAACTTAGTGGTCCTAACTTACACAGGCCAAGGGTAAATGTATTACGAATCGCAGCCTGTCGCTCTGATACCATAATTGTAACACCCCAACCCGGCAAGGGTAGAAGTATCACACTAATGGTTTCACATCAGATCAAAACAAAGCATACATTTCGAGTAATACAAAAATTCTCAAAGGTTACAAATGAAATACTGAATACACAAGGATACAAGGGATACAAAAGCTAATTACTAAGTCTACAAAAGCAACTCCTTCTAATGGTCTCTACTTCAGAATAACTATCGAAGTCTTCTAAGTCCGAAAGTCTCTTCACTCATACCCAAAACCCGTCGTCCTGCTTATTACCTGCCGCACACGAAAAGAAAACGTGCGGCTGAGCTTAAAAAGCTCAGTGAACAGATACATATACAAAGCAAAGGATAACGAAACAGAAATATAATAAGGGCAATGGGAATGTCATAAGGTATAAAAGAAATACATGGATAATAAGAGAAGAATAGGATAGTCATCCACCACGAGCCCAGAAACTCAAAGTCATAATCTCAACATCATAATCTCAAAGTCATAATCTCACAATCAGAGGGGATACCTCTTAGGCAACCAGATAATATGAGGGGTGTCCTCATGTATCAAAAAGGGTGGAGTAGCTAGCTCCCATAAATGTGAAAGGCGTGTATTGCACACAGCACCAGTCACCTCAAAGTCATACTCAAAGTCATACTCAAATTCACAAACAAGCCTAGGATTGCAATCCATACGCCCCCAAACTCAAAGTCAATCTCAAAGTCAAGTAGCCATGGCAGATAATATAAAAGGGACGGTGTGAGAAATCACTCCCCCACACAGGAGTCATGCCAGTGGTGCATCACAGACATGGCCAGGTTACCTTCCTGGCTAGGAAAGTACAAAAATGGCTCGGGTATCAAACTAAGAGTCATGTCTCAAAATCATAGCTCAAGGTCATATATCAAAAGGTGCATCTCAAAGTCATATCAAAAGTAATACCAAAGGTTCATTTAAAAGGGAACATAGCAATGGCTTGGAAAATCTTAACTGAATCATATCTCAAAATCAATGTATAAGAATATAAGAACCCTTACTGAAACAAGGGCAGAGTATCTGTACCTTAAACCGCCAGAGAAACACACACTAGAAACATAAGGATCGGAATAAACTCCTTCTTCAGCGAATCTACACGAATTCATGATTGTCTTATTAATAACTTATTTTAAATCAGATTACTCATTTTAGCGGCTTTCCATTTTTAGTAACTTTCCTTTTATAGCAGCTTTCCAAAAATAGTAAGTTAGGATTACATTCATAACTAATCAAACTTTAGGGTTTACAACCGATAATAAGTAATGGCTTAATATGACCAAAATCATGGTTTAAGGTTTAATATGCCATTTAACAAGGTTTATGGTTAAATGTGTAAATTTATCAATGTTTAGGGTTTATTTACGTCGAAAGTTTAATATAGATTTCATAATAACCAATTTAAGACTTAGCCGAATTTTATACGCCACATTCAATGTATTTCCGACTTAATTTAGGCCCAAGACAAACGCACTCTACACATCTCGATCACCCACATACACATTCACACCCTTCGTTATACACATGTACCAATTAATTCTTTGATCCCTTTTAAACGTACCGTATAAAATTAGTTGTTCAACACTTACTCAGTTATACACCAATACCAAAAGTCTACACCTAAAATCTTACAAATGCCATACCACACATATGAAAATTAGTCCCCCATGCCCCATGACTCTCGCCCATACCCATTTGTACAATGTTTCAAAACTGTTACAATTCCCACGCCTGCATGCACACTTCTTGTTAACTTATACACACCTAAACACATTTTACTTTTGTTTAGAATTCGCCTCAGGACCCACACTCCTACACTGACCAGTTTTCTTCACTTACCCCACACAGTTAACAAGAAGTAATTAAGTTTGGATTTACAGCCCTCACATTGGACCAATCAAGACTTGCTTACACACATATATACGTCACACCATATTCATACTGGTTTCACAAATCTGGTCATGCACACATACACTCACATAAGATCCTAAAATCTTCATATTAAAACAGCCTATACGCCCCTCTAAGATGAAGCATGCAAACGACACACCCACACCAAAACACAGCCTCATGTCGACACAAATGACGGGACAAAACGGTTACGATTTGGTTTATGTTTCTCATGCATACAAGACACACTCATGCAAAAATACATCATCAAGTTTAGTCATGGTCTGGTTATATAAATCAGTATGCAATTTATTTTAAAACACACATGAACCCTTCTTTTAATGCTTAGCTGCAACAAGTTAATTAACAGGTTTTAGACCTTTGAATACAAAACATAAAGACGCATGATAGTCCACATCAAATGACACACAAAATAAGCCCTAATCTCACGTATACACCATCGAACAGACACAAAACCAACCATGAAAATCAATATTTTCGACCCAAACCCTGCCCATCTACACGACCCATTCTGTTACACAACACACCACCACGACCACATAACTTCACCCCGTTTGGAACTCGACACAGCGACCATAAACGACCCTTGTTCCCAAGCCAAATGCAGCCCATATCCGACCCCCTTCCCACAGTCATACACACTACCAAAGCAACACACTCGACGACACCATCCCAGCCCATACACACACACACACAAAGTCACTCGAATCAGACCCTAATTCTGCCCTTCTCAACCTACTACACACGACCCATTATACGACACAACTGTGCATGTAAAACCTCTTTATTCATACGTATATAATCTAGGGTTCTTTTTAGGTATCTAAAATAGTTCTAACCTCATGCTGAAAATCTGGTTTGAATAGCCATAATCAACCGTCTGACGACATGTTTATATGCATTATTTCATACGACCCTCATCTAGGTTTTACACCGTATATTAGTGATTAAACAGCATTTTGTTTTATTTATTTATTTTGGATTCTAAAAATCATGCAAACCCTCATTTGGTGAATTCTATTTATATATATACTGGTGTGAATTCATGTGACTTTATATGTTTTAAACAAATGTTAAAGATATACCTCAAAGCTAAGAGGAGGCAGATCAATATCGAAAATGATCACGAACATAAACACCAGAATTTAACGGAACGCGATGGAACCCAAAACCCCATCGAACATGGACAGCCGAACGCAACCCAAAACTCTGCCAACTCGCAAACCGCTAACAAAACTAAAACTTTAATCCCACTCGAATCATTCCATGATCAAAACATTAATAAACACCAACGATCACGATCACCACCTTCTTCCTTTGCATCGTACTTTGATTCCTCTTGAAAAGATAATAGAGAGGCTGTCAATCTCACTTTGTATTTTTTTTTTTTTAGGGTTTTATGGTAGATATCGATATATGGAGAGAAAAATGTTAGGCTGCCGTGTTTCGAGATATGAAAAGTAGATATGATTTAGGGTCGACATTTGGGGAAGTTGGCTGAGTCAAAGCGTGATTTAAGGGATTTTTTTTGATATCACAATCAATGTGACAGCAAGTTGCAAAGAAAATCAGTTTAATATGCATGGAAATGGAACGTGTAATGTATAGGGAATATCATGCATGAGCCTTTTTAGTTGTAGCTTAGGATTAGAATATCTTCATTTATTTGCACATATTAATTTACAACATATGGCTTAACTTAATATTAGTTCCAACTTATAACATATAGTTTTAATTGTCAAATGTTTATTATCGAACTTAGGTCATAGGTTCATATTGTGTGATCTCGCGTCATAACACGTTATATAACTCAAATTTTAATTTATAGCGTATCTTATAAGTTCTTAAGAGTTCAAATTCGATGGTATTTTCGTCATTTCGGATTATATAAATTTTGGGGTTTTACACTTCTTCATCACTCTCCTCCTTGAGCTCATCATCAGACTCAAGAAGAGCCTGAATGTCCCCCATGGACTCAATACCCAAAAATTCAACCAGCTCCTCTTCATAAGAAGACTCGCCTTTGTTTTGGCCAGGTCCTGACCCCGTTGTCATAATAACTGAGTGGGTTTGCTCAGCTTGACTAGCCATAATAACTGGGGTAACACCAGCCTGGCTTTTGGGGGCAGTTCCTGAGAGAATCGGACCGCCTGAGGGGTTTATGGGTTCCGTATCAGCGGGTTTTTTCTTTCCCTCTGAGTCTTTGTCCCCCTTAGCACCTTCAACCACTGATGGGTGTTTTCCAGTGGTATCACTAGGTACTGATTGTGAAAGTTGGTGGACCCCCTTCCCATCAGGATTGTGCTGTCCTTTTGGGGATTTAGGGTCCTTTTCTCCCTGAGATCCTGAGGGTGATTGCTCAGGAACATTAACGGGATGTGAATGTTTGTGGGTCCCCTTCTCAGTAAGGTAGTGCTGCCTTACCGAGGATTTAGAACCCTTTCCTCCCTTGGGAACTGATTGTTTTTTGACAGTTCCTTCATCGGGATGTGAGGGGGTGTGGGTCCTCTTCCCAGTAGGGTGGTGCTGCCCTACCGAGGATTCAGGACCCTTTCCTCCCTTGGGCACTGATTGTAATTTATCAGTACCTTCATCGGGATGTGAGGGGGGAATGGTTCCTGATCCCTCTGACTTGTTTATGTCAGTGGAATCATGTGGAAAGGGTGTGCCCGAGGTCACTGAGGATGATTGCTCAGTGACCTCCGTTGGCCTTTGTTTTGTGGTTAAGAGGGTCTCAGAAATGGGTGTCTCAGAGGTCTCGGCCTTTTTCAACCTCTTTTTAAGGTTGAGTTGGTTTTGAGGATCAGTCTCAGTGGCGAGTGGCTTGGGTCTAACCACCTGGCTGGACTGACCCTTCTTTGTCTTCTTCACCTTTTTGATCGGTGAAGGAACTGGTGAGACAGCGTCTTTACCTTGAATGACTGATTGAATGTATTCAGTCAGGGCAATATGTGTAACCTCACTGATGCCACTAGTGAAGTTTGACTTGTACAGGACGTCAGGCTTCGTACCTTCTGCATCAGGCCTCACGTAGTCAGAACCAAATAGGTCCTGAAGCACACAGGAAACAAATCTAGGGTAGGACATATGCCTTTGCCTATGTTTTCCTGAGAGCTTGGCAACAAGGTCTCGGAAGATTATTCCTCCGATGTCAATTTTTTATACCCTCAAGGAGACTGAACAGCATCAATTGTTGCGATGAGTTCAATTGTTCCGTAGAGGATTTATTTCCACCCAGGACCTGAATGACAAATGTCATCAGTATCCTCTAGATAGGATGGAACCATGTTTTGACTACTGGAGCTTTCTCCAATAAGCCTCCAGCAGACGTTGTAGGACGTCTGGGGTCGTGGGGTGCTAAAAAGATCAGTTCATTCTTTATGTCCTGATCAGTAGGGTTGGGTGCAAACGCTTCAGCAAAGTCAAGGCCTGTGGCTTTGATGAAGGTTGAGTAGCCAAAGGAGAGGGTTCTGCTCCCATTCATCACCGTGAAGGTGATGATTGACTCTTTGGTGTCTTTGGGGCTGGTAGCCACAGTCGTGCACCAGAATTCCCTCAAATAGTCATGGTAGATGACTAAGGGGGTGTGGGTGAAAGCCTTTGCAAGAAAACAATTACGAAGAAATTTCATAACGTTCTTGTAGGCTGGGTAGTTTTGTGGATAAGAGAAATTTCCTACCACATTGTTCTTTGTTAGGTCAACGTCCCCAGTGAGGAATTCCACATTGGGGGCGTATATGATAGCTTTAGAAGAAGCCATTTGTGGGTAAGTCTGGGTTTGACTAAGGTTTCTGGGTTTCTAAAGCTTAATAATACACACACAATTTGTTTTTGAGAATTAAAAATGGCAGAGTTTTGCTTAAGATTCTATAAAAACGTGTGTGTGTTTCTTTTGGTTGGGTTATTTATAGGGAAGTGGAGATGGGGGTGTTTTAGGCATTTGAGCGGTTTCTATTTAATTCAAAAATAAGTTTAGAAATTATTTTGAATAAAACGGTTTGAGATCCGCATTAAATGCCACCACTCCACTTTTCCTCTTTTTTCACAACTGTCAAGGTGAACGGTTGAGCAGTTTCTGCAAAAGGAGAAGTTGCAGAGTTTTCATCATCACACAGTGTTTTGTGTAAGAGAAGGCATTAAATGCCAAGTTGGGAAGTGGGGGCCCATAGGTGCATGCCAGAAAGGCAAAAAGAACAAATATTCTTATTTTAAATAAGAATTCAGTTACCAACCTAGGACATTTACTAACGAGATACTTAGAGCATTCAAGTTAGTATTTAATGTCCTTTAAGGGCCCTGAATGATTTTTTCATTCATGAGGGCTTCAGGGACTTGGGTCTAGTCACTGATTTTTCAGTAATGTGGATTGATTCCTGAGGAGCAAGGATTCAGGAACTTTGGGTTTTAGTTCCTGAAGCCAAAGATTTCAGGAACTTGGGTTTAGTTCCTGAGGTTTTTAGTGATAACTATCACTGAAGTACACATTGACTCAGGGACCTGAGTTCTCAATACCCAACATTCCTAGTTCAGCCTTCAGTCTGGTGAAAGTTGGTTCATCCAGAGGCTTAGTGAATATATCAGCTAGCTGATATTCAGTAGGAATGAAGTGTAATTCTATGTCACCATTCATGACATGGTCCCTGATGAAGTGATATCTGATATCAATGTGTTTTGTTCTTTGATGAAGAACAGGGTTGTTTGATATGGCAATTGCACTTGTGTTATCACAAAAGATGGGAACCATCTTGTACTGAATTCCATAGTCACTGAGTTGACTTTTCATCCATAGTACATTTGCACAACAACTTGCTGCTGCAACATATTCAACCTCAGCTGAGGACAAGGCAACTGATTGTTGCTTCTTAGCACTCCAACAGACTAGTTTTCCACCAAGAATTTGGCAGGAGCCTGAGGTGCTTTTTCTGTCCATGTTGCATCCAGCATAGTCAGAGTTTGAGTATCCTTTAAGATCAAGCCCTGAGCACTTTGGATAGTATAATCCAAGGTTTGGAGTGCCTTTCAGGTACCTGAATATCCTTTTCACAACAGTGATATGAGATTCTCTTGGGTCAGATTGATATCTGGCACATAGACATACTGAGAATTGGATATCAGGCCTTGATGCAAGTAGATACATCAGTGATCCTATCATTCCTCTAAAGAGAGTTTGATTTACTGGTTTACCAGTGAGATCAGGACCAAGGTTGTTTGGGGGAACCATGGGAGTCTTGACTGAGGCACAGTCACTGAGTTCATACTTTTTCAGTAAATTCTTAACATACTTCTCTTGACTGATAGTGGTTCCTTTATCAGTCTGCTTGATCTGAAGACCAAGGAAGTAGGTTAATTCTCCCATCAAGCTCATTTCAAATTGCTTAGCCATTATTTTTTCAAATTGTTTGCAAAGCTTGTAACTTGTTGAGCCAAAGATGATGTCATCAACATACACTTGTACTAGTATGACATCAGTATTTGTCTTATAGATAAACAATGTGTTGTCTATCTTGCCTCTGACAAATTTGTTTTGGATCAGAAAGGCTGAGAGAGTTTCATACCATGCCCTGGGAGCTTGTTTCAGTCCATAAAGGGCTTTATTAAGCTTACAGACATGATCAGGAAACTCATGGCTTTCAAATCCAGGAGGTTGCTGAACATAAACTTCTTCTTTCAGTGAACCATTTAAGAATGCACTTTTAACATCCATTTGGTACACCTTGAAGTTCATGTATGTAGCAAAAGCAAGGAAGATCCTGATGGCTTCCATCCTTGCTACTGGTGCAAATGTTTCTTCATAGTCAATGCCTTCTTGTTGATTATAGCCTTTGGCTACAAGTCTGGCTTTGTTTTTAATGACTATGCCATTTTCATCAGTTTTGTTTTTGAATACCCATTTCATGCCAATGACTGAGACATTCTCAGGACATTTGACCAAGGTCATTACCTTGTTTCTGTCAAATTGTTCCAGTTCATCATGCATGGCCTGAACCCAACTTGGATGTGTAAGTGCTTCTTTAACACTTTTGGGTTCAATTGTGGAAATGAAGTCCACAAATAGGCATTCATTGGCTGAGGCTGCTCTTAGACTAGCAGCCATGCTCCTGGTGAGCATGCCTTCAGTAGGCTCTCCAATAATATTGACAAGTTCAATGTCCTGAGACCTAGTCCAACTTTCCTGAGGTCCTGGATACTGATTTGAACTTGTGGAGGCCTGATTGGGTAGAGGGGTTGGTTCTGGAGTAGACACATGATCATTGATTGGATCTTGAGTGTCTACCTGATCACTGAGATTGTTTGGTTCTTGAGCATTTTGAACAGACTGATTAATTTCATCAGTGTTTGCATGTGCCTCAACAAACTCAGTGATGGTTGGGTTAGGTAGGTTGTGAGGGATTATGTAATAGGAGATGTTAGCATCATCTTGATACTGAGTAGAAGGATTGTTTTCAGGAAGATATTCATCAGGAGGATATCTTGAAGAGTTATCAATTCCTATCTCTTCTACTGAGGCAGTTGTGAACCTGATTGAATCAGTGCTCTCATCAAAGGTAACATGAAATGTTTCCTCAGTCTGCTGTCTCCTTGTGTTGAACACTCTGAAGGCTTTTGAGACAAGTGAGTATCCTAGGAAGTATCCATCATCAGCTTTTGCATCAAATTTCCCTAAGTGATCCTTGTGATTATGAATAAACACAGGACACCCAAAGACATGAAAGTAGCTGATGTCAGGGATTCTTCCTTTGAATAACTCATATGGGGTTTTCCCATGTCTCTTGACAATGATGGATCTGTTTTGTGTATAACAGGCAGTTTTGACTGCATCAGTCCAAAAATGGTTGGAAAGGACTGATCCACATAGCATTGTCCTAGCAGCTTCAATGAGTGTTCTATTTTTCCTTTCAGCAACACCATTTTGTTCAGGTGTGTATGGAGAGGAAAAGTTTTGGGAAATACCTTTCTCATCACAGAAACATTCAAGTTCATAATTTTTGAACTCAGTCCCATTGTCAGTTCTAATCTGTTTGACCTTAATGTCATTTTGATTTTCAATGTTCCTGACAAAGGACATGATTGTTTCAGCTGCCTGATTCTTTTTGATCAGGAAGAATACCCAAGTGTATCTAGAGTATTCATCCACTATGATCAGAGTACACTTCTCATGGTTAATAGACCTTGGACTGACAGGTCCAAATAGATCCATATGGAGAAGATGTAGGCAGTTCCTGATGGAAAAGTTGGTTTTGGTTTTAAAGGATGCTCTGTGATGTTTACCTTTTTCACTAGCTGAGCATGGTTTATCCTTTGAAAACACAAGAGAAGGTAAGCCAAGGACCTTGTTTTGTTTTACAAGATTGTTTATGTTTTTAAAGTTCAGGTGGGTGAGTCTCTTATGCCAAAGCCAGTTGAGTATATCAGTGGCCTTAGCAAAGAGACAAGTTCCATCCTGAGTTAGACTGGACATGTCTAGTACATAAACATCTTGTCTTCTTGGTGCAATGAGGACAATTTCCTTATTTTCATTGAAGATGGTTCCTTGCTTATCATCAAACTGAACTATGTATTTTGCATCACATAGTTGACTGACACTGATCAGATTGTACTTAAGACCATTTACATAAGCTATCCTAGTAAAGACAATACCATTGCAGTTTACTGAACCATAACCTTCAGTGAGACATGATGAATTATCAGCAAATATCACTTTGGGTCCTGGTTCTTCCACATATTTGTGCAGACACTCCTTAACACCAGTCATGCTCCTTGAACATCCACTGTCTAGATGCCAAACAGGATCCCTGGCATGCTTCTGCACAAATAGTAAACTGGGTCAGTTCTTTCTAGGACTCCATTTCATGGAGGGTTTGGTATTGTAGGTCTTTATGAAAGTATTAATTGATTCATGGTCAGTGGTTGAGTGGACTGAGCTACCACATGTTTTGCATTTAGTCGCAGGGGTAGCCTCAGTAGTCTGAGAGGATTGTTTATTCATTCCTCTTCTTGACTGAATGACCCTCTCTTTTCCTGAGGATTTCTGAGTGGAACTTCCACTAGATTCACAGTGTTTGTCATTTTGACAATCCTCAGGATGATGGTCATTGAATCCACACAATGGGCAAGGTGGAAAAGGCTTGGCCTTTTGCTTCTGTTTCTGCTTAGAATCAGAAGGGTAGTTCAGGCACTGAGCCTTAAGTCCTGAAAAGTTTGACATGACTGAGCATTTTTTATGATCAGAGGTCCTGTGATCTTCCTTTTTGCAAATCATGCAATAAAGGACTCTATAGCAATCATCAGTGAGATGATTTGTATAGTTGCACAGTTCACATCTTTTCAGGGGTTTGGTTGGTTTGGGTTTGGTCTTTGAGGAAGCTAGTTTTTGTTCCTTCTTTAATTGAGAAGGTTTTTCAGAAGTTGTAATCTTCTCACTTAGCTTCCTGACCATTTCAGTCAACTGATCAATTCTTGGATCAGGACTTTGGGTTGCTACTTCAGAAGGGACTGAAGTTGATGAGTCATCAGTATTTACTGAGACATCAAGGGGTGGTCTTCTCAGGAGGATTCTACCTTTTCCTGATCTCTCCTTTGGAGAGTGTGGGGAGTAGACCAATGGTGGGAGGTCTGAGCTTGGTGCAGCACCCTGAAGGGTATTTAGTGGAGGGAGTGGAGGAGTTGATTCTGATTCAGGCTCACTGATTGGATCAGAAATACTGAGTTGGTCAAAGAGTCCAAGCATACCTTTCAGAGCCTGACTTTCAGGGAGCAAGATGTTTCCAGTCTCAAAGTTTGGCAACTTACTGACTGGGTTGTCCCTGACAATCCAGTCATTTGACTTGGGTTCCATCTCTTGCTCAAAGGATATGCCAGCTGGAACAAAAGTCATTTCACTGGGACTTTCACTGGAGGTTTCAGTGAGGTGGTCAATTCCTATAGTTATCTTAGGAATTAAGCCCACAGAATCAAAGACCTTAGGGTTCTTTTTGGTCCAGCTTTCAATAACAGCCTTTTCTTTCTTAAGTTCTGTTTGAAGGGCTTGGTTTTGTTTCAAAATTTTAGTATTCTGAATTTGTAGAGTAATAGATTCTAATTTGGCTTGTTTTAGTGCAAGCAGTTCATCTCTACATTTATTCAATTCTGATACAATATTGTTATATTTTGAAAACAGGTTAAGCCTTTGTTCCTCAACAAACTTTAGATCAACACAAATATAATTCATGTAAGACTGCCAATCAGAATCATCATCCATAGAAAGTAAAGTATTTACCTTCTTCATGGTGATGTTGACCCACTCTTCATTCCTAGCATGGCTTTTTCCTACAGCCACATGATCCTCTTCAGAAAGTGCCATCAGTGCACTAACTCTTATTTCCTCATCTGAGGAAACCTCTTCTTCATCCCACAATCATATGCTTCAGCTACTAATACCTTGTTCTTTGTCTGAATAGGTTTAGATGTTTGAGCAGCCTGAGGCAATATGGGGTTAGTTTCAAGAAGTGCAAGTTTAGCTTTGATTTTCCTATATTTTGTTTCAAAATCCTTTTGACCCTTGTTTTGAAATTGTTGGGTGGACTGAAACATTTTAGGTTGAAACTTGCTAGTTCCTGAGAATTTGTAAGAGGGTTCTGAGATAGTTTTAGAATAACAGTCCCTAGCAAAATGACCTTTTTTACCACATTTAAAGCATTCAGTGGTCTCATTTGCTTTTGGTTTTGTAAAGTTGGACTGATTTCTTTTGATGAAACGTCTTGAACTAGCAAGGAGTGCCCTTTCTTGGAATTCCAAGTTCAAGTCGTTCAGGTACTCCTCACCAGTCCTTTCATCAATTTCTTCTTCAGAATCCTCTTGAATATCCTGCACAACACCATTAGAATAGAAAGCAGTTGATATGGGTGTGGAGGTTAAGGCCTTTTTGGACTCAAGAGCTTTTGAGTCAGGGTATCTCCTTGAGATCAAGTTGTCTTCATAGACAAACTTCCCATAAATTTCAGGGAGCTCAAGGGTCTGAATGTGGTTAGCATTCCTCAGGCCTTGTGAGAAGTTGAGCCACTTCTCAGGGAGACTGTTGACAAAGCCAACATTTGTCTCATGCTTAGACAGTACAACACCATCATTTGATAATTCATTTATCAAAGTCTTGTATCTGGTGTAGGTCTGTGAGAGACCCTGAAAGTATTATACTCAAGTTTAAGGTCCATGACCCTATTTTCCTTGGTATCTGAGGGACCCTCAAAGCTGTTTACCAAGTCATCCCAAGTTTGCTTGGCTGTTAGACAGTTGATGACTGATTCCATTATATCGTCAGGAAGACATGATATAAGGATGCTTTTCAGGCGTTGGTCTTGATTGACCACCCTCCTCTCATCAATGGTCCATTGGGCCTCAGGCTTGTTTAGCCCTGCGGCTGTCTTAGGGACAAATGGGCCATCCCTGATACAGGTGATGTAGTAGGGTTCCATACCGGTAAGATAGCAAATCATACGCTTCTTCCATTTGCTAAATTTCCCAGCTTCAAGTCTGGGTGCAACAGCGGAGTAGCTGCCACCCTTTTTGTCGACTAGCTGGGGTACATTGATATCAGCCATAGTAGGATCTTGGTTTTAAAAACCTAGAGCACTCTTGGTTAGTTTAAAAAGATTTTATAAACCAGAGGCTCTGATACCACTTGTAGTTCCTTTAACACGTTTAGAGTTAACTAGAAAGTTAATCTATTTGTGTTTATGACTAATACAATGTTATGATTAATTCTAACAGTTATAAAACGTGAATATAGAAAACTCAAGATAATTTTCAACGTTTAAATTCTTATTAGAAATGAATCAAAGAATCTATACCCAAGTGTTTTGCGGAACAAACACTTGGGATTGAATAGACAAGGTATGGTGGTGTCTCCTATCTAAACTCAAGTTTTGCTTGAGTGGTAACAATGCGACCTCACTGAGCTATCTCAGGGATACGTTACTCTTTGTAGGAGAGAAGTTGTTTTGCAAAAGACTAAGCTTTAATTGTACAAAACACACCCAACTTCTCTCCTTCTCAATCTATTTATACACAAGTAAACTGAGTAAAAGTAATTAAAATATTACAAGTTGTTGAGCAAGCGTGTCTGACAATTACAACAGTAATTGTCATTTCCAAGAACCAATAGAAATGGCCTATTAAGTCTTTAGGAGTGGTTGGTCTGACACTCCAAGACTTTAAGCCGTCTTAGGAAGGATTTCTTCCTGACAAGATATTTCTGCCTTTCTTCTCAGGCACTTAGTTCTTCAGGACACGCTTCTCAGTTATCACTCTTAATTACTTCATTGTTGTTGAGGAGACTGGGGTTCAGTGAGTTCTTGTCAAACACTTACTGAACCATCATCTTCTTCTTTGGCTTAAGTGCTACATCAGGGAGTACCGCCTTCCTGAGTAGTGAATCCTTCTACTTGAATTCGCCTTAAGCATCCTGAAGATGACTCACTGAGAGGCTGTTCTCTCAGTGACTTGAATTGTTCTCGGTTTAAGTTAACACTTAGTTAATTTGTGTCCAAATCATGTTTTAAGTATTCTTGGGTTTTTCTTGACCCAACAGATGTGCCATAAGAACTCCATACATAAATCGTCAAATCTTACTAAAGCATAACAAGTATACGAAGAGGGGAGACCTCTAAGTAAATAAAAGTGTGAGAAGGAGTGCAAGGCACACACCACCTGGTCACCATAGTCACATAAAACATAAAACCTAGGATGCATCCATACGCTCCCTAACATAAGTATGTATGTCAGTACTAGACTAAGCACACACACGCATTAATGGCCAATAGTGATCACAATATAATACATAAACATAAGGGGGAACGCCGTAGATCTATCACACCTCTACGGGAGTGTCATGCCTAAGGTGCCATCAAAGACATGGTCATGGTACCTCCACAACTAGGTAAGCTCAGGCACAGATCTATCATAGCATACAACAAATATAATCTAGCATGGCAAGAGAAACAAGATAGTAACTCAAATAAGCATGGCAAACATAAGCATAGCATAGCAGAGACATTTAAATAAATGTTAGAATGAATAAATAAGAATGACAATCATAAAATGAATGTCATGAGTCAATGAGGGAATTATATCAGGCATAGGATCTCAAAGGTTCGAAATCAAATGGTTCATAGCAAGGTTCAATTCAAAGGTTTCTATCAAATGTTCATTTAAAGAAATCTGTTAATAATGGTTTTCGTAAAAATGATCTTTAAGAATGATCTTATGTAAAGTTTACGATTTCTAGTTTTCAAACAAAAATATTTAAACAAATATCAATAATAGCATAATATCCAGCAATCCAAAGCTTCGAAAAAACATACGAAACAACCAAACATTAATCTAAAATATAAAATACATTTCTTTGCGGCTTTGCACTTTTCGCTCGCAAAAACATTCATAGAAAACTATTGCTCCAAAACAAAGATATAATATATATATATATATATATAACAAATTTGAAAGTATAGATAATAAACAATACTTTTGCTTTTTTTTAATAGATAAAGTTGTATACTCAAATCTTTAAAATTAAATAGCAAATCTCTTATATAGATAAAAGTATATAAAAATATATTTAAAGGTGGGGCGGGGTGGTTTTTTCGGTTCGGTTTTTCTTATGAAACCAAAAACCGCCCCAAACATTTGGTTTTTATAAAATTCAAAACCACCACCATCGGTTTGTCAAATTGGCCGGTTTTTTCGGTTCGAATTTTTTGGTTTTTTTGGCTTCGATTCGGTTTTTCGATTTTTGTGCTCACCCCTACTCTAGACTCCCCATAAATCTTTACCCGCTAAAATGTTTTTCAATTGGCTAAAATACTTGGAGTACTATAGTGACAAACAGTTATAATTTGGATATTGAGATTGAAATAAGGATCGAAATTGGGAGCAAGATTGAATAAATCTGTAAAGAGCATCGTTATATCCTCCTACAATTTATTCTTTCTTATCCTCTTACCAACAAAAAATATAGCACCAATAAATTAAAAATCACAATCATATTAATCTCATTTTGATTTGAAACTTGTTCAACAGTAACATCAACATCTTTCTGATCATTTATTTTCATACAGAAGTGATAATATGATGTCTTATATAGTAGAATTTGTGCATAATTTTTTATAAATTATTAATGTTGGGATTAAAAAAAACAAACTTTTTTTTTTTTCTTTCTAAAAACTACATTTGAAAAAAAGTTGTCAAATGTTGTCATACATATTTTTAAATTTTCGGTTGGAACATTGTTAAGGCAATCATTTCATTAAGAAAACATTGTTTGAATTTTTACGTGAGAAAGTAAACACATTAAATTTAAGTTTTAAAAAAGTATTTTGAGGATTGAACATTACACATTTACATAAGTTTTTTAAGTTTTAAGCAAAAAAAAATTATTTTATATGTAGTAGAGATAAAGTGAACATTTATTTTGAGATATTTAAAAAAAACGTATGAATAATTATTTTGAGACGAAAGAAGTATAATTTATAGTTCTGTTTACAAAAGTTTATGTGTTATTTTCAATTAGTTGGCAATAATTTAGAATTAAAAAGATACTTTATTATTTAAGAAAAGTAAATAATGTAACACTAAGATTGTGTTTGTTTATTTCAAAACAAAAAGTAATTTTTCTTCTGTTTGCACGCGCTTAAACGTTTTTTAAAAAGAGCATTCATTTTCTTAGTGTAGGCGTGCATACGTTTGTGAATAATAGTGTTTTTTTTCCTCTTATGCATATGTTCTTAGTTGTCTACTTTTCCACATACGAGGCAGAAATGACTTTTTATCCCTTCATTTTAATTTGATTTTATTTAAGTGTGTATGTGTCATATTTCTTAAAGACTAAATATTCACCTTTCTCTCGCATATATATAATTAGAAATCACACAGACACTATATTTAAAAAACAAACACGGTGTGGTTAACGTGGCTTTAACGCACCAAAGTGAAAGTTTCACCCACTTGGTGCGTTAAGACACCGTGTGTTCTTACTGTTTGCACATAACCGCTTAAACACATTCAAACACACACACAATTTTAATTCCTATAACCTTGTTGTATTTCAGAAATCTCAAAAATGTTCATAAGTTATGATTTTGTAATTAATGAACTTAAACTTTCCTTATTTAACCATTTAAAGTAGTTCTATGAGGGCACTCGTTAAACAAACCCTTTAAAAAATGGGTCATGACATTAGGTAATTTCACGTATCATCTTATATCCTTAATCTTCTAGTTTTCAAAATAAGTGTAACACAAAAAGCTTACCAAATTAAAGTTAAAAGTAAAGTTAGAGAAAGTTAACAATAAATATCCCAAATTAATCTCATCGATATTAGGAGAAATGCATTCAAAGTTGTGAAACTAGTGATTACCAAATATGAGTAAAAAAAGCCAATGGTTGATAAATGGTGCATAAAATTTACTCCCATATGAGGTTTGGCGAAAGTTAAGTCATCCTCAATAAATCGGCTTCAACTCGTGGTGGGAATATTCTTAGTCAGCATTGCTCTTAGTAAACACTGCGGTTCCATTACTGTGAGCTCGGGGTGAAGATACTCATAGTGTGAAAGTTGAGTTTTTTTTTTTTTTTTTTTTTTTTTTTTTTAATTAGAAAGTGTTTTTCAGTTAAATTTTGAGCGTGAAAACTATATTTTAGTGAAAAAAGTGACTAGTGGTTAAATTATTCTAGATAAAAGTGGTAGAATAGTAGCTAAAGAATTTTATAGATGGAGCATGCTTTTTATCATTTTCACCAAACAAACAAACCAACAAACCAACCTTGTGAATCTCTGATACGCCCCGGGCTTTATGTCATGTTATATTTATTTAGGATATGTCTTTGTGTCGTATTAGGAAAATGTCATTGTTTATATATGTCTTTATGTTTGGCTTGTTTTACAAGCTAGGGTTATTCGGCTATATATACTGAATCATTATTATGAATGAATAAATCAAAGTTTAAGATAAACAAATCTCTAGTTCTTCTCTCTATTTTCTTACGGAGCTCGTACACGCTAAAAGTGGTGCCCTATCCCGATACAACCCCTAAAGGGTCGTATCAATTGGTGCTTTCATTGAGAGCTCTCGTTGAGAGGGCTTACGATTAGGGTTCCAATTAAAAAAAAAAAAAAAAAAAAAAAAAAAAAAGTACTGTTCGTTCGGTATTTACCTCAATCGCAGCTTCTAATTAATTCGGTTGTTGCATCAATCTTTGTTACGTATATATCACATGCTCTCTTTTGTCATCTACTGCATGTGCTAATCTTCATATTGGTTTATTTGTTTAAAGTTTCCTTTATTCGATCTATTCAAGTTTATTGGATCTGGTGCTACTTTTAGTTATTGATTTCTACAATCATTCAAGTTAAAGAATTTAATCGATCTCATGGAGGAGCACACAATTCGACTGTTGTGCAAAGAACAGGCTACTAAAGAGTTGATTCAGGTCGCAAGTCCCGATCAGGGGAATGGTGATGACGCCTTTGCTTCGACACTACCACGTTTCATCCGATTGGACGTGCCAAAGTTTTCGGGGTCCAATCCTTATAGTTGGATCTTCTCAATCACGGAGTACTTTACTCTTCTGAATACACCGGTCGAGCAGCGACTACGTGTGGTGGGGTTAAATCTCGAAGGAGAAGCGGCAGAGTGGTTTCGTTGGATGACGCGAAACAATTTAACCACGACTTGGGATGTTTTTTTGGAGAGTGTTCGTAATCGTTTTGGACCATGTAAGTACGAGGATCCGCAAGGCGCGCTTTCTAAGTTGTTGCAAATGGGGACGGTGGCACAATATCAAAGTGATTTTGAAAACCTCATGAATAGGGTTACGGATATCTCCGACACTTTGCTCATCTCTTTCTATATATCAGGTCTTAAACTATCTCTACAACGAGAGTTGTTGAGGGCAAGACCAACGTCTCTTGGGGATGCGTTTTCATTGGCTCGTGTCGCGGAGGCACGTTTAGAGGGTCAAAGGTTGTCTTCTTCCAGCATCAAAACCAAGAACAACAATGAGGGTTTTTCTAGGGTTTATGAAGTCAACCATACGCAACATGCTCAAGATCCTGCTGAAGATTTTTCTAATATTGTTCCGGAAGCTTTAGATGAACTAGTCCCAGAAAAGGCTTCTATTCGAAATCGGCAAGGTTATGAGAAGCAAACTTCGGTACAGCCAGCATTAATTTCAAAGCCAAGATTTGCAAAATGCAAACTCAGTTCTGAGAGTCAGGATCCAATGGGGTCAAGTGCAACATGTTATTCTGTACCCCTTGAAACGGATTTAGATTGTTGCAACAGTTCTAAGGATGTTTCTTTTCCTAGACTCGTTATGTGTTTGGCTCACCACCTAAAAGTTGCATGGAATATAAAATGGAGACTTTTTTACACTTGTGCTAATCTCAAACAGAGAGTGGGCTACCTTGGTGTCGTGCTTGGAAGTGGAGTCCAAAGCATTCCTCTAATAATGGAATGGTCAACGGAATCTCTGCATGATCTTATTTTGGCTAGTTGTCATGATGAAATGGTTGCTCTATGGATGTATTATACAAATTCTCCACTAGAAGATAGAAGAACGTGGGATCCGGGAATCACGGTCGTTCGAAGAAACACCTTGAGGACAAGGTGACTTTGAAGGAGTGGGGAATGTTACGCCTGCTAGTTAATTATCTATCTTTGTTATTTAAGTCGTATTTGAGTTTGAATAGGATTGTGTGTCATGTGAGTCATTGTTTATCAGGAATAAGTGTTCGGGCTCAAGCCCGGTTTAGGGTATTGATGCGCGTGATGTGTCGTTGCGGTTTAGCAGTTTTAATGCCTACTCAAGTTTTAAATTTATATTTAGCCGACTTATCAATAACACACACACTTAACGAGCAGTGTACCCGGTCAGTATGAAGATAATGGTAAGTAGAGTGTCGATCACTAAGAGTGGAACGTATAATCTCGTTAATCTAATCAGTATTTTAATATCCTAACGCAAGGGGGTTTCAGCCTGAGAGACTGGCACAGTTTTGTTTGCAATTAAATAATAAAATAAACAAATAGGCACGAATCAGCAAGTAGCACACACGTACACAGATAGATACTAGAGACAATAAGAGGGCTGTCCTTATGATTAAGTAGATTGTCACTTGTTTTATTGATAGCTTTATATGAAGTGTATGTAATTAACCCTTTCTCGTTGGTCCTATTCTTATCGGCGAGTAAACCCTTAATGACGACTTATGTCTAAAAGTTATTCCTAAGTGATCAATTTAGAAACAACCGTGGGAGCCACACCTTGTCCCGCAGTCGGGTGCCCGCAAGCCACTAATAAACACAGAGGTGGTCAATGCACTAATAAGTAGTAACCAAAGACATCAACATATAAACTTTAATTGATGGGAAAGCAAGTATTAAAGGGAGTGCAATCTTTCCGTTGTCACATTACACAAGCCACCAATCCTGATGAATTAAAGTTTGCTAAAACAATAAAACAAAACTACTTAATGAATTAAATACATGCAGCACCTTCTTACAGCTCTTGTATCTTAGATTTGGGTGTGTCTTGTGCTGCCTTCTTGACTGAATTCGTCCTTCTCTTCTGTTCGGTCTTTAGGTTTTCGAACTTCCGAATCTTTTTAATGCGTCTGGTCTACGGGGTATTTATAGTTTGTGTCTGAGGGAAGATGCGGCGCATCTACTTAAGTAGATGCGGCGTATGTACGTAACTTCGCGTGGGGTCCAAGATTATAATATTCAGGAATATTCGTATACCGCCAGAAGATGCGGCGTAACTCCATGATTAGATGCGGCGCATGTCCTCTTGTATCTTGGATCGTATCTGGTGATATCTTGATATAGATGCGGCGCATGTTGATAGTGAGATGCGGCGCATCTGGAGCAGATTAGTCTTGATCTTCTTCATTTCAGTAGACTCTTCACTTTATGCACGTTTTGCTCCATTATTAGTCCAAAATCGCCAAGTTTCACCAAATGCTTGTTTTTACCTGAGAATTACAAAAGTAAACGATTAAGTATCAATCCTCATACATAATATAGTAAAACAAGTCAAATTAATAGGATAAATGATAGTAATAAAATGTACTTATTTGAGTTCATCAAATATCCCCCCACTTGAACTTTACTTGTCCCCAAGTAAACCTTAGATTAAATCTCATGAAAATGTATCCTAAAAGATGTTAGGATTTATTTTTATGTTTAAGCATGTATTCGTTTATTTCGTAATCACACAACTAAACACTTAACGAATTAGAAGTAAAATAAAATAAGTCGATAAAAGCAAATCTAATCGTTTAACTGTCCAGTCGCGACGAATATTCTATCATAAGCTTGGCAAGTATACACATCTCCACCACTAAAGCTAAGGAATAACAAGTCTAAAGCGGTAAAAAGGGTTTTTAGGCTTAAGGGTTAATTATTCTTATTTCACTATCGATCTCAAATTCCAGAAAAGGCGACAAAATCACAAATACATGATCGAATCCACGAACACGATACTTGCAATTGCTCAAATCCTTAACTCGAATAGGCTAAAGATAGGTCCAAACTTCACCAATAATAATATATCAAAAAGGGCGACAAAATCATAAATACATAGCCGAATCCACGACTACGATACTTAAGATTGCTCAAATCCCTAATCTCAATAAATCAAAGGTTCGGTTGGATAAAGAATAATATAGGGTATGGATAATAATTGGGATATAAATTGGTGTAAAAATAAAAATAAAAATAAACAAAACAAATAAATTAAAATCCTAAGTGTGGTTAATCACTATCCCAACCATCCCATGAATAAGACTCATATCATTGAATAACTCACGCTTTAACACTTGAAACACACGCTTTAGGTAGACACGAATTATACTCAACAAAATCTTAATCAAAGAATAAACCTTAATTGGCGTTCCCATAACTGCCAATTCCCATTCAATCCATAGATATAGTACAACAAATAGTGGCCATATGAACCACTTACATAACTTTACATCGTTGGCTTAAAATAAACATCCAACTCTTTTTTCTTTCTTTTTCTTTTCTCATTTTTTTTTTTTTTTTTTTTTTTTTTTTTTTTTTTTGAAACATAAACATAGATGTGTAAAATTTCACCACATCACTACAACTTTCTTTCCGGATAATTTTTATTCATACTTTTCATACTTTCAGAAATAACGCTAATAGTGAAAGTAGTAAACACACGAAAAATAAACTCTAAAATATACAATATTTACTTTCACTCCAATTTGCATTGTGCAATTTCCCGACCTAACCATATATAATGAATTACGCACGCGAACACAGGTAATGTAAGGAAACACACTCTGCCTATAGCAATTAACCAACCACGGACTTTAATCTACAGGGTAGGCTAAGGTGTAAGGGTGTAACGAAACATTTTAAACATAGGTGTAAGAAACGAAAGGAATGGCTCTGAGGGTTTTTCTAGGGGTATCTTACTCTAAAAGTGAGAGTAACAAAAGGGTTTATACGGGGGTTAACTAACCAGTGTAGCTAGTTAATATCACATAACATATAAAGGCTATTTGGTGTAATCCTAGAATTTTACCAATTTAGACAAGTCATTCCAATTAAATAAATAATACTCATTATGGTGGTCTCGAATAGTATACAAGCCAAGTTCTAAAGTTTACAAGTCACCGGCACACTCATAGATTTGTGAATTTTGGAAAAATCACAATTTTTGAAAATAACGTCATGTGTGCAGCTATGTAACTTAGATCTTAAACAAAAACATGCTAAAAAAAAAAATTTAAGTTTGATATATTAAGCACATTTTAAGCATAATTTTTGAAAAAGTTTAGGACAAGTAATTGTTAAGTGTTCTAATTCTCCTATCCCCCCACTTAAGTTAAACAACGTCCTCGTTGTTTGTATAAAAGGTTAAAAACTGGAAATAAAAAGAATTAGAACGGAAAAACTCCCCTGAGATTTGCTCGGTATGATCCTCCATTAGTATATGAGCAAAAATCAACTTCTTGTGGATTAGAACGTTAAAGCTTCATACTTGATTTATCCACAGGAAATCCAGGAAACTATAATACCACCAACACTTTAAAACACACCTAAGATAAGAAAGGTTCAACTTGCATAATACATTAGTAGTTAGGAAAAATAAAACTTAAAAATTAAAACTGAAAATCATCAGGTCAATCGATGCGCCGTATCTTATTGAAGAAGATACGCCGTATCGATCCTGGAATAAATACGGATCAGAATAAAGATGCGCCGCATCCTTAACCAGGGATGCGCCGCATTAAAATAAACTGATAAATAGTTTTAAAGTCGAAAAATAAAAATGCAGAAAAATAAAATAAGATATGACCATTGCAGAGGATGCGTCGCATCTCAGGACTGAGATGCGCCGTATCTTCGTGCGGCCTGGACTGACTCGACTCAGAAAACAGAATAATAAAAGATAAATCCGGGTTGTCTCCCGGTCAGCACTTGTCTTTATTCCAGAGTCTTCAAGTTAGACTCACGTTCAGCTCTTTACTCGGTCCTTGTCACGGTCCATCCTTCTTCCTTCATCCGAAAGATTTTCCCGTATATCTCTGCGACGTTTTCCTCCGTTCGACTTAATCTAATATAACTTTTGGTCATCACAGCAGTATATTCTTCATCAGGACCCAAAGAATATTTGATGATTTTAAATTTTTCAGAAATAATCATGGGTGGCTCATTGTATGGAATCCCAAGTAGTTGACACTTTCTTTTGGTGAACTCTTCTTCGTCCTTGTCAACAAACTTAAAATAAGGATCCTTAATCAAATAGTCATCTAGTTCCTCAATCAACGACTTATCATTATTATCATCTTGAATCGCCTCCCATTCTCTTTCCAAATCATATTGTAACCGTCGACTAAGCTTTGTGAAATCATCAAACTGTTTATGCACCCATTCCCAGAAAGTAGTATCCGATGTCCCCTTAAGTCCTTTCAAGCGTTCAATCCTGCCCTTTTCTTGTAAAGCATCCGATTTTCGTGGGCAGTCTTCAACATTATCGTACCACTCATAATCTTCAAAGGTTACATCGTTTCCAACTCTTTTCATCCCAATTATACTTCCCCCATTACAGGTTCCGTCACTTTTATAATCACAGGTTGGCCAAACACTACTCCCGTCTTTGAAAACGAAGGGTGTACAGGTATGATTAATGTGCTCAAATTCCCATGGTTTATCCGATACCCATGGTACTTGGTCATTCCATTCATAGTACCAGGTGTTTTTGAAATCGTCATAAGTCTTAAATCCTGGTAGATCTCCAGTAAGCACATCATCGTCGACTTGAAGAAGGTAGTTAAATTCCTTGAACTGCTTGCACAAGGGTGTCTCATATTCTAACAAATCAATGTCAATTCTGAAAAGTTCTTCAATGCCCTCATTGATTGTTGAATCATGATGTGACAACCCATAATCGCTTTCTACTTCTTCGTCTTCTCCTCTCATCCAATATACCCATAATGTATCCTTAGTAGCTCGATCCATGCTCTTATGGTTATTAAACTTACTAGCTAACCATTCTGAAAAATCAACATCGTTAGGGTCATGGTTAACGTCAAAGCAAACCTTTCCAATCATATTCTTTTTTATCTCCATGAACTCGTTAAATTGCTTCTTAAAACTCCGAGTCAACCATGAAGTCATAATCTCCTTGACTTCGTTTGCAGGGGCAAATTCCGGACTACCATATTTGAGTTCTAACCAATCATTGAGGGAGAGGTCTATCAATCTTACTATCCTGCCATGAAATAGTAATTCCGCCAAAGCATAATTCATGTCATTATCCTGATAGTTCTCATCTAATCCCTTGTACCACTCGAAATAAGGCATGTAAGAGTTTTGGGTATCGTCTCCACCACAGTTGTTGTTGCTTGAGTCCATGTATGCAAGAGAGAATTTCCCATCATCCTCTTCGATAGTAGTCCAGTTCAATCCTTCTGCTTCAATCTTAGGCCATAAGAGCGACAATTCTTCTCCAGTGTACCTCACAAATACATCATAAGAGAATACCTCTTTGTCAATGTTGCATAAACGCATAAATTCCTTAAAAGCTGCTTCAAGAGGAGTCTCCCAGGAGAATAAATCTGCATCGATCATGAGTACGTTGAATGAATCTGAAAACAAGCATTCCTTAGCAAGATATCCGTTAATTGACATGTCTTCCATAGCAAAATCTGTCATCCAAGGTAAAATCATCAGTAGGATTTGTTCGCTAGAAGAGAAATTAATGAATATAGAAACGGATATAAGAATAAAAATAGCTGATATCTGCAGACGATGCGCCGTATCCAAAGAGTTGGATACGCCGTATCTTAATACGTTAAAATTTAATCAGATTTTTATTCAGAAAATAGATACGCCGCTTAGAATTTATGAATGCGCCGTATCGAATTAATCAATCAAAAATCAATTTATCTAATTAAAATTAAATGCGTCGTATTAACGAAAGTTAATGCGCCGTATTTTCGTTACGTTTAAAAATAAAAGATTTTTGATTCAGTAAGATGCGCCGTATCGACGGAAATCGATACGCCGTATTTGTTTAATAATTCGCAAACTGTTTTTAATTAAAATAATAGATACGCCGTATCTGCGAAAGCAGATGCGTCGTATGGCGTTAACGTTTAGAAAAAAATTTTATCAAAACAGATACGCCGTATCTACAAAAGCAGATGCGTCGTATTACTTTATCGCTTAGAAAAATTTTCTTGTTAAAAACAGATACGCCGTATCTTGGGGAAAAGATGCGTCGTATCGAATTAATTAAACGCGTTGTATATAAAAAAATTAAACGCAATACGCCGTATCTGAGAGATCAGATGCGCCGTATCGTTTGATTTAGCACAGTACAACGATAGCAGAACAGAAAAATACGAAAAATAAAATAAAACACACGAACAAAAACAAATAAAAGCAAAAATAAAAGAAAACAAATAACACACAATACAACAAATATGCAAAATAGTACAATGATGCAATTTAATCTAATAAAAAGAAAAACAAATCAAGATACACCACGAGTATTTTAATTAGGTTTTTCTATTAAAATACTAAATCAAATTAACAGATAATAACAATTCACTCCCCGGCAACGGCGCCAAAAACTTGATGCGCGTGATGTGTCGTTGCGGTTTAGCAGTTTTAATGCCTACTCAAGTTTTAAATTTATATTTAGCCGACTTATCAATAACACACACACTTAACGAGCAGTGTACCCGGTCAGTATGAAGATAATGGTAAGTAGAGTGTCGATCACTAAGAGTGGAACGTATAATCTCGTTAATCTAATCAGTATTTTAATATCCTAACGCAAGGGGGTTTCAGCCTGAGAGACTGGCACAGTTTTGTTTGCAATTAAATAATAAAATAAACAAATAGGCACGAATCAGCAAGTAGCACACACGTACACAGATAGATACTAGAGACAATAAGAGGGCTGTCCTTATGATTAAGTAGATTGTCACTTGTTTTATTGATAGCTTTATATGAAGTGTATGTAATTAACCCTTTCTCGTTGGTCCTATTCTTATCGGCGAGTAAACCCTTAATGACGACTTATGTCTAAAAGTTATTCCTAAGTGATCAATTTAGAAACAACCGTGGGAGCCACACCTTGTCCCGCAGTCGGGTGCCCGCAAGCCACTAATAAACACAGAGGTGGTCAATGCACTAATAAGTAGTAACCAAAGACATCAACATATAAACTTTAATTGATGGGAAAGCAAGTATTAAAGGGAGTGCAATCTTTCCGTTGTCACATTACACAAGCCACCAATCCTGATGAATTAAAGTTTGCTAAAACAATAAAACAAAACTACTTAATGAATTAAATACATGCAGCACCTTCTTACAGCTCTTGTATCTTAGATTTGGGTGTGTCTTGTGCTGCCTTCTTGACTGAATTCGTCCTTCTCTTCTGTTCGGTCTTTAGGTTTTCGAACTTCCGAATCTTTTTAATGCGTCTGGTCTACGGGGTATTTATAGTTTGTGTCTGAGGGAAGATGCGGCGCATCTACTTAAGTAGATGCGGCGTATGTACGTAACTTCGCGTGGGGTCCAAGATTATAATATTCAGGAATATTCGTATACCGCCAGAAGATGCGGCGTAACTCCATGATTAGATGCGGCGCATGTCCTCTTGTATCTTGGATCGTATCTGGTGATATCTTGATATAGATGCGGCGCATGTTGATAGTGAGATGCGGCGCATCTGGAGCAGATTAGTCTTGATCTTCTTCATTTCAGTAGACTCTTCACTTTATGCACGTTTTGCTCCATTATTAGTCCAAAATCGCCAAGTTTCACCAAATGCTTGTTTTTACCTGAGAATTACAAAAGTAAACGATTAAGTATCAATCCTCATACATAATATAGTAAAACAAGTCAAATTAATAGGATAAATGATAGTAATAAAATGTACTTATTTGAGTTCATCAGGTATCTAGGGTTTCGTCAAGTCTATTTAAACAATTGTAATCAATGTAATCGTATAAGTTTTCAGCCAATAAGTTAATTATCTATCTTTGTTATTTAAGTCGTATTTGAGTTTGAATAGGATTGTGTGTCATGTGAGTCATTGTTTATCAGGAATAAGTGTTCGGGCTCAAGCCCGGTTTAGGGTATCTAGGGTTTCGTCAAGTCTATTTAAACAATTGTAATCAATGTAATCGTATAAGTTTTCAGCCAATAATATTCTAGTTCTCCAATCTTATTCTTAAGGAGCTAGCGCCCGCTTGAAGTGGTGCCCTATCCCGATACAACCCCTTGCCGGGTCGTATCAATTGGTGCTTTCATTGAGAGCTCTCGTTGAGAGGGTTTTTGATTAGGGTTCCAATTAAAAAAAAAAAAAAAAAAAAAAAAAAAAAAAAAAAAAAAAAAAAAAAGTACTGTTCATCGGTGGTACTGTTCATCGGGGACTATTCATCGGAGTACTGTTCATCTCGGGTACTATTCATCGAAGAAAAAAAATTTTGAGTTATTAATCGATTGAGTATTATTCATGGCATTAGGCGGCAGCGATCAGGACGCGGAATACGCACTCTCTAAGCTCTTGCAAATGGGTACGGTGGCCGAATATGAGAGTGAGTTTGTGGTACTTGCAAATCGAGTAACATGGATCTCTGAATCTTTACTTACATCGTTTTATATCTCCGGACTTAAATTGACGTTACAAATAGAACTGTTGAGGGCAAGGCCTACAACTTTAGGAGAAGCCTTTTCCTTAGCCCAGATAGTCGAGGCTCGTTTTGAGGCAATTGAAGAGAAGGAAAAAGAGCATATAATTGAAAAGAAATTAGATACCATTCCATCATTACAAAGTGAATTCGCTTCACCTGAGATTAAAAGGTCGTTAGATGCTGATGAAAATATTGGTGTTGATGTGGTTAATAACGCAATAGATGGTGTTTTCGATATTGGTGAGAGTAATGAAGATCATAGCAAGTTTGAAGAATTTTCAGAAAATAAGAAAAGAATGAAAGAGATTGTTGTGGGTGGTCGTGAATTTGATGGTCGTTTGGATGAAATAAATTTGAATTTAAGCGAGGAATTAGCGGACTCTCAATCTGCATATTCTTCGTATCACCTTGAGGGCAAGGTGATTTTTGAAGGAGTGGGGAGTGTTATGGCATGGGTAGCGGAAGACGGAAGAATGGTGTTGTGTTATGTCCAAGGTAGTGGAAGGCGGAAGAGGAAAAGGTGTTGGTTGCGGTAGCGGAAGGCAGGAGAACTACGGGAGTGGAAGATATGACTAGGATTAGGATTATGATATGGGATCCCGGAATCAAGAGAAATTTTTCAAGACCACACCTTGAGGACAAGGTGATTTCGAAGGAGTGGGGAATGATACGCCCCGGGCTTTATGTCATGTTATATTTATTTAGGATATGTCTTTGTGTCGTATTAGGAAAGTGTCATTGTTTATATATGTCTTTATGTTTGGCTTGTTTTACAAGCTAGGGTTATTCGGCTATCGGCTATATATACCGAATCATTATTATGAATGAATAAATCAAAGTTTAAGATAAACAAATCTCTAGTTCTTCTCTCTATTTTCTTACAGAGCTCGCACACGCTAAAAGTGGTGCCCTATCCCGATACAACCCCTAAAGGGTCGTATCAATCTCTCTGCTGGAAATGGCGACCAAGAAGATGATGTATCGCTCAAATTATGCTCTCAACTCTTTCTTCAAATTTAATATGAGAGGTAATTTCTTAATCACCAACTCTTTCCTTGAAACCCCTTTTTCATTTTCTTCTTCTTCTTCTTCAAATGTTGATGATTTTGAACAACATCCTCAATCTAAGTACCAAAAAGTTTCCAACTTGGATGATGCTCTGAACCTGTTCGATCAAATGTCTCAACGACGACCTTTTCCTTCCATTATTTACTTCAATCAGTTGTTGCATTCTCTTACCAAAATGAATCATTTTTCTCATTCAATTGACATTTTCAAACAAATGTGCGCCCTTGGTGTTCCTGTTGATAAATTTACAATGAGTATTTCCATCAAGTGTTGCTGTCAGTTGTATCGCACCAATGACGCTTTTGCGGTCCTAGGCTTTTGCTTCAGACGATCTATTGTATCTGATGTGTTCATTTTCAGTGCGCTTCTAGATGGACTCATCCTAGAAGATAGGATTCTTGAGGCTGAGATTTTCTTCAAAAAATTGATTAAAGATAAACTTTGTGAACCTAATGTGGTTATGTACTCCACAATGATTAAAGGGCTTTGCAAGGTAGGGAATAACGTTATTGCCATTCAATTGCTTAGGCTTATGGATGAAAAGGGTTGTAAACCTAATGTTGTTACATATAGCACCATCATTGATAGTCTTTGCAAGGACAAAATGATTGATGATGCTTTCAAACACTTCAAAGAAATGGTTTTCCAAAAAGGCATCTCACCCAGTGTCATCACTTACAGCTCTTTGATTGATGGCCTTTGCAACTTAGGTCGTTGGGATGAAGCCTCTAAGATGCTTCAAGAAATGTTGGATGTTGGGATCTCTCCAAATGTGCATACCTATAATATATTAGTTGATGCATTTTGCAAAGAAGGTAAAGTAGACGAAGCAGAGGATGTCATTGACTTCATGATTGAAAAAGGTATTGTTCCAAACATAGTGACATATAGTACACTTATAGATGGTTACTGTTTGCGTGGTGAAATGAGCAAAGCAAAAACAATTTTTGATTCAATGGTGTTTAGAGGTCTTGTCCCTGATGTTGTTACATATAGCAGTTTGCTGAATGGGTATTGTAAGAGTTTGAAAATAGATGAGGCGATGGATCTCTTTAATGAAATAACCAGAAAAGGTTTGAAACACAGTGTAGTCACTTACAGTACCATGATACAAGGATTGTTTCAGGTTGGTCGATGTGGAGATGCACGGAAACTCTTTGATGAGATGCATGGAAAAGGTCAAATGCCGAATCAATTGACTTATGGAATTATTCTAGAGGGTCTTTGTAACAACCATCAGATAGAAGAAGCATTATCTTTGTTTCATTTAATGGGTGATAGCAAGCTAAATACAGATATTGTTGTGTACAATATCCTCATTGATGGTGCAAGTAAATGTGGGAAGCTTGATATTGCAAAGGCTCTTTTCCATGACCTAAGTGTCAAATTTATAAAACCTAGTGCTCGCGCATTTACAGTGATGATTTCTGGGTTTTGTGTGGAAGGTCTTGTGATTGATGCGAAAGAGTTGTTTCTTAAAATGGAAGAGAGTGGTTGTCCGCCAGATAAGGTTACTTACAATGTTCTTCTCCAAGGATATCTAAGGAATAAACACTTTGATGATGTAGAGATGCTTTTACATGATATGGATGGGAGAGGTTACTTTCTTGATGTTTCAACAATGTCTTTGCTAATTGATTCAATAGCAGCTGGATCAGTGGATATAACTATGTTTAAGTTGATTCGTAAGCTTGTACCGAAAGAATTGATGGACGCTCTCTGTTTTTCTGCTTAGACAACACTAGGTGGATTCGAGTTCTTTTGTTGGAGGAAAAACGAAGACAGTACCTGCAAAATGTGGAAGTAGGAACTGGTATTAACTATTAAATGTCATTTAGGATTCATCTGGTTGGTCATCTGACATTTTAACTATGTGGTAGTCAAATGATGTTTTTGTACCCCCTCTGGTTCCAAAACAAGCTTTTAGTAGACAACATGAAGTAAACTTGCATTTAAACCTGTTTTCATTTTATAACATCACCAGCAGCACTTATTTACTTTACTTTGTCCACTATATTGTAAAATTACAGGTCACGATATGAATGAAAACAACTTTCACTGATTTGGTAATTGTTGCCAATGTTTTCAAGGGTAGTTTTCTCCTGTTTAACAAATCTTTTATAAATAGTTAGTACGAACTGTTATTAAGGTCTAGTCTATTCATTAACTACGAGTATTAGGTAGCTGATTCACTGCATGTTGACAGCTTCTTAGCTTCTTTACTTGACGGTGCCACTCTCCGGGTTTGAATTTTGGCATTTCTTAACTGATGATGTGAGCACTTCAGGCTACACATTAAGAGAGTCGTCGAGTCAGGATTGTTAAATGAACTTAATCGAACTTGACAATTTGACAAGTCCTTTTGAAACAGGCTTAAGGCTGTGTTTTGGACGAGGCTTTTAGGGGCTTATTTGAGCTTAAGCTGCCAAAATAGGCTAGTTTATAAAATAAGCTTTGTTTGTCACACATGCTTATGGAACATTTTATAAGCCATAAGTCTCCATAAGGACAAGTCAATTAAAACAGGGTTATAGGGGCTTATAGTTAGTTAAATTACTTAGATACCTTTCAAAATATAGCTGATTATCAAGCAAAAGTTGTAAACATATTTGAATTTAATTTGAAGTATTTTTTATGCGATTTTACATTAATGACTGTAGACCACCGATTTGCTTTTTTTGTTTCCTCGCCCACACGTGAGAACAACACATCCTTAATAGTGTGACCACACATGAATTCGGAAAATATGAGAGACCACGCGTGGTTTGTGTAGTCTTTTTACATCTAGTTTGATAGTCACACGCTTCCTTACCGTTTACCTATACACCACTCGAAAATAAACATACCACACAACACATTCAAAGAAAAAGCCTTTCAATCGGTGGTCACCACCACAATTCACCAAAACTTTTGTACAAGTCGTATCATTGTTTACGTGTGGTGTTTGAGGTTTCAAACATGGCATTGGTACACCGAATCTTATAGCATAAAATGAGCATTAAATATTTTTCGTTTATTTATGTTTTTTTAATGACTTTCCGCAATTACGATGATTCTTAATTTTGATTGAAGAGGTAGAGTGTGAGTATATGTTTTGGTTGGTGAAATATATTGGTAAATACATAGGAAGAAAAATTGAATGTTTTTAAAATTTGAATTTGTTAATATATATTTGTAAAGTAGATGGTTGATGCGTGGGTTTTGCAACCTTACAACAGGTTTTACCTCTCGAGGGATCTCAAGAGGCTTACAACCCCACCAGGCAGTGTACCTGACCGATGTAGTATAGTGTAGTGGTAAGTACGGGGGATTGATCGTTCTCCACAGGGAATAGTGTTCGTTAGGTGTGAAAGGCTACTCTAATTAGGTCTAAGGGTTGAGGAAGATTCTTTTTATGTTTTTATATTTTATAAAAGCAAGTAAAATCTCGGGTTTTGAAGGAGTGGGCGGAATTAGTTGCTAGTCAACTAACCCAAATTACTACAAATGCAAATAAAATAAAATAACAAAAATGAAAAGTGGTGAGAAACTTATGTGTAGAGAAATGTGTTTACTTAGATTTCCTTACTCCCTAACTATCTTTTACCGGTTAATTAGTGTGTATTAGTCGCGTGGATGACGGGTGTATTCCTTAATACCATTGGGTGGGTGGCGTACTTACTTCCCCAAACTCTACAAGCTCCTACTTCACTCCTATGTCGAGCCGGCTAGGAAGCTCCTAACATGGGATCACTAGAATTCGCTTGTGCATTAAATACAACCATAAAAACCTTTAGTACGCGTTTGGTTCATGTTTCTTAAGACGTTCAAGCAAGTTACCGAATAGGAAGTTAGCCAGTTTTCTTAAGCCTAACATAGATAAACAATCATCCAATACAACTAACAACACACTAACAACCAATAATCAATAGCTAGGTTTCATTAGATCTAAGCAAACACAAGATAAAATTAGCCTAACATGTTAAACAAAAGACAAGCATAAGATAGAATCAAACAACACATAGACATATTGAATGATTAATTGATAACTTATCTTTCAATGAAACATGGAAGATCTCAAGGCAAGAAGCCCTGAAAAAGTAGCTAAAATCGTCTTAGGGTTTTATCCCAAAATTCCACACACTAAGCTCTCCCCAATGACAAAAAATTAGAAAACTATATATAGACTTTGACATCTGACGGCGTCACCTTATGCATTGTGACGCCGTCACCTCGCCGCTTTTAGGGTTCCCGGATGACCATCTTGACGCCGTCCCTCTTTAGCTCTTCAAAAATCCATTCTGGCTTATCAAGGCTTGACGCCGTCGGATCCTGAACGTGACGCCGTCCCCTTATGATTTAAGCCGTGACGCCCTTGATTTAGTTAAAGCGTGACGCCGTCAGAATTCTCATGCAAACTCACTGGCCCGTCATGAGTAAATTTCACATCCAACTTTTCTTGCCAAGGCATGACGCCGTCCCATGTTAATTGTGACGCCGTCAAGAGTAACTTTTAGCCGATTCTTGAGACTTTGCCGTTTTCTTCACTTTAATGCTCCAAAAACGTCCAAAATGCCTCCTTTTCCAGATTTCTCCTCAAAAGTACCTAAAATGACAAAAGGAACGATTTAGGGCAATATTTGAGCAAATAAATACGATTTCGGGCTTAAATGACCCCTTAAAAGCGGTACACTTTTCGCCTCATCATATATATTTGTAAAGTAGATGGTGAAACAATAATCTTAAAAATGAGGCTTCTTAAGAATGATGCTTTATAAAAAGGCTTTTAGATGAAAACCAAAAGGTCTTTAGTCTAGCTGTGTTCATATGAAAGGTATGTTTCAAACCAAAAGGCTATGACTGTTTAGCTTGCTAAGTCATAGTGGACTTTTGTATGTTGACTTCTGCTTTTGTATATATTGATCATACACCTGATACTTGTAATGAATATTTTA
This sequence comes from Artemisia tridentata subsp. tridentata, assembly GCA_021014915.2. NCBI lineage: Eukaryota > Viridiplantae > Streptophyta > Magnoliopsida > Asterales > Asteraceae > Artemisia > Artemisia tridentata. Next base: position 379,568,451 of record CP139505.1, read on the forward strand.
CACAAACGTTCTTTCTGTTTATCGAAAATTAAACTTAGTATTAGTGATATGAAGGCGTAAAGTTGTTGGACGTCATATTTTGTTTTGAAACAATAAGCTCCTAATTACAAAAAGCTTTGTTTGGTAATAGATAGTAGAAGCTTTTAATTTTGCTAACTAGCCCCAAATTAAACGCTGGTGAGACAAGCGTTAGAAAATTTTGTAAAGCGTTTTCGGTGGAAAATTACATTTATACCTTTAATTATCTACAAAGTGGCAGTCGTTCTATTCTTTGCATTGTTGTTTCATTTGTGATTTGTCCTTTATATTGTCATGAAATGAGAAATGCCAAATAATGTAGCGTGTTAATAGTTATCAAATCTTCAACAATTTAATTCTTTCAAATGTTTCAGTATGTCAATTCAAATATTTTTGTACATGTATATATGATAATTTAGATGATGGCATGAAAAGATTGATTTATATTTTGCTAAATGTTTCGAGCTCAAGTTTTGGTTATCGAGTCGATTTCCAACTTGACAATAATTTTCTTGATTACAACCATACTTTGAAGGAAAATATCGAACACAATGAAACATAACCGTCATGATGTTGTTACATTAGTATTAAAAGCACGGCGTAGATGATGATTGAGAGCAAATTATATTGGGCAAATGATTATAAAAAGTATCATACTTGACACTATTTGTTTTTTAGGGTATCGAACAAAAAAAATTTGCTTTTGAGAACATTTTTTTGTTATTTTTGTCTTTTGGAGAACATTTTTTTGTTATTTTTGTCTTTTGTGGGTAAAATCTCACCCTCCCAACCGGTTGTGTCCAGGTGTACCGGTTGAGTGCCAAATCATTAGCGCTTTACATTGTTACATCCAGAACACTAAAACCTGTTCCATAATATGCCCTTCCATGGACAAAATAGGGCATCATATATAGTGGCATCAAGTGCAGTACTATATCAGGTTCTTACCATTTTGTTACATCAACTAAACTAGGCCTTTCAGTGGACAAAATAGGGCACAATAGTGGCATAAAGTGCAGCACTATATCAGTTTCTTACTACTTACTTACACCTAATTCAGATCCTAGTAGTTTTAAGTTTTAGCACAAAATACAGATTTCCCAAAATATGTGCTAACAAAGTCTTGCAGGAAATTAATCTAAGACTATTTCATTCTCCATATTGGATCCTGGACCTGTAACTGGAACAAAAAGTTTCTTATGGAGAATTCTTTGACTCTTCATTCTTAGTGGAAGAGGTTGTGGTTGTGGTCTTGCTCTTTCTTGCCTGGGTTATGGTTCAGCAGATGTATCTCTTCTTGTTTCTTCTCTTGCTTGTGGTTCAGCAAATCTTGATTGTGTCATGCTGCTTCTTCTAATATCACTTCTTGTCATTCTTCCTCTTGTGACTGATGTTACACCTCTTTCAGACCTTGTTGCAGCTTCATGTGATGTCCCAAGTTATAATACCCTAAAGCATGGTTCCTAAAATCCGTGGTTAATTAGAACTTGAACTTGAACCCGATTATAACCTAAGTAGTTATGAGCTATACCATGAGAATTTGCAAAACATGAAACCCATAATATAAGCCACATAAAATTCGATATACATGATTTAATATGTACATATATCACACATGGAACATGTCCTATGCTAGGTCCAAAATAAATAAAAATCTTGTACATAACTTTGGTATAGAAAAGTCTAGAATTATTTAAAATTTGAATTGATGAACTTGGTCTTTCCCTTAGCCCCAAAGCTCGGCTGTTTTCCTCCTATATCCCCCCCCCCCTCTTTCATTGTTCAACCGAAATTCTCATCCAAAAGTACACCAAAAACCCTAGAACAGAAATAAGTGGCGGCAGTGGCTCTTTTCTTTTTCCATTCGAGTAAAAGGGTGTTCATAAGAGGTGAGAAAGGTGTGCAAAGTGCTAATAAGAAGGTGTTTCTGAATCGTGGTTTACACTGTGTTAAAAGGCATTGGTTTGGTTCGATTAGGGTGATCTTGTGGGTTCGATTTTAGTTCCTTCCTGTCCTTGTTTGTTCTCCTAGTCAACACAAAGGTATAACCCTTCCTTGTTCTTGTCTTATCTCGACTTGAAGCATAACATTATGAAGATAACAACCAGCATACAATCGACTATTAATAATCAGAATGAAGGATTTTATATAGTACATAAAATGATAGAATAAAGTAACATAAAATGATGAGAGTATAAGTCGATATAGTCCGAATATGCTATTCGATTCTTTTCATAAAGAAGATAAAACATGGAATAGGTTACACATGAAATAATAGATTTAAAGGCAGGAAAAGGGAAACATCACATGGATCGACCTAGGGTTTAATACGATGTTGGTGTATGTGTCCGAACGGCGCGTACCGTTCATCCATAAAAATATTATCTAAGTATTGCACCATCAGTCTTCAACCGATACTACAATACTAGGGGAGGGGGGACATGTTGGTGTATGTGTCCGGACATCATACTTCGTCCGGACCCTTCGGCCATACCCTCCACCCTATACCCTTCGGCCATACCCTTCATCCCTACTGTTTATCCGGTACCTTCATCCCTGCTGTTCATCCGGTACCTTCATCCCTACTGTTCATCCGGTACCTTAATCCCTGTATGTGTCCGGACATCATACTTCGTCCGGACCCTTCGGCCATACCCTACACCCTATACCCTTCGGCCATACCCTTCATCCGGTACCTTCATCCCTGCTGTTCATCCGGTACCTTCATCCCTGCTGTTCATCCGGTACCTTCATCCCTGCTGTTCATCCGGTACCTTCATCCCTGCTGTTCATCAGGTACCTTCATCCCTGCTGTTCATCCGGTACCTTCATCCCTGCTGTTCATCCGGTACCTTCATCCCTACCATTCATCCTGTGAAGGGCGCGTATACTTAAGGCGCGTCTGAATGAAGGGCGCGTGTATCTACCACCTAGGTTTTAAGGAGACATGTTCCCTAGGCTGACATCATCTACAGTAACTCAGGTACTATATATACACCACCCTTGGTGGTTGTATAGGGAGAGATTCTCCTACCTCTCTCTACTTTCTCTCTCTAGAATTACATATATAGTAGAGAACTGACTTGACCGTCGGAGGGTGGTCCCGGGGCTCCGGCCTCGAGACTCCTTCTAACGGGTTCTTTCTTGTTTGTAGCAGTTCGCAAGGTCCGAAGGAGTCACTCCAGAGGACGATACATAGAAGTGGGACCTTCCTACAAGGTTTTACTTCAACAAATTGGCGCCATCCGTGGGACTCGTCATTCACTCTACCGGAGTTAAGAATGATAGGTCTCGCTTCCAATCCACCCTTTCGGAGGTGGTTCATCCGTCACCCTCAGTTCGGTATGGTTCATTCGAAGTTGGTTCATCCGTCACCCACAGTTCGATATGGTTCATTCGGAGGTGGTTCATCCGTCATCCTCAGTTCGCATGGTTTATTTGGAGTTGGTCCGGTTCAGTATGGTTCATTCGGAGTTGGTTCATCCGTCATCTTTTGTTCGGTATGGTTCATTCGAAGGTGGTTCATTCATCATCCTCAGTTCGCATGGTTTATTCGGAGTTGGTCCGGTTCAGTATGGTTCATCTGTCATCTTCCCTTTGGAATGAGCTCTTCTCCTGCCCTTCGGCATGAACCCTTCTTCTTCTCTTCGGCATGAACCCTTCATCGGGGTAACATGTGGCTGGAAAATAATATGCAAAAATGGGCCTTGACAAGAATCAAACCCGGGTCTCCAAGTTAATAAGTCAGCGCCTAACCATTGGACTAAGTGTCCAATGCTTGGTATGTATCCCATTTTTATTCTCTTATCATGTGCTTTATAAGGTCATGAACAAATGCAAGTATATAGACTCAATGAAAAGTTGTATAAAATTACTTTGCATGTTATCTTCTTGGAAATGCCGTCTGCTATGCACAAACCTATGTGTTAGAAGTGAAAATTATTAGGCAACTTACAAATAAAGTACATAAACACGATTCGCTAATTCGAGAACATCCACAGTAGTTGTTTAAATTCTTATTGAAACTTGTGAATTATCGTGATTTATGTGACACGAACAGACAGAGTCGGCACTATTTAAAAGAACTGTGGACAAAATATCCTAGCCTGAAAACTCTATGATATTGACTGTTAATTATTAGTGTGCAATCTAAATCCGAAGCCATGTCCAGAAATTGAAAAAGCAGACGAATATGTGAAGTTATTTTATAAAAATAGTAATACATGAAGGGGTGAACAACAATATCCGAACCGAGTGATCAAACGTTCAACCATTCTACTTGACTTTTCATTGCAAACAAACTTGATTCTTTCAAGAGTGCCAAGAAGTTTCAACATCCAAGAAGGCGGGGTCTTTTTGAATAACCAATAAAAAAAAATACTTCACGGGACCAACACAAAAAAGATGTTCTTTACTTTACTTCTCTCACAGATGAATGACCAATCATAAAAATAAATATTTGTATCTTCATCTTCCCCATGCCAGTGTCGACCACTCTTACCAGTTTCCAACAACTACTACACCTATTTATGACAAACCGTTTACTAAACGCTGGCTCAGCTTGATTACTCTTCCATTTCATCAACACATATTATGGCAACAACAACACACTCCTAAACAAAAACAAAAAAAAAACACGATGATGATATAAAAAAAGAAAAAAACAATGGATCTAACCCAACAAAAACACTTTGTTCTCCCATCTTCGAAGTCTTCAAGAAAAGATTACTTTGACCAACCCAACAAAACATTGCCAATAAGATCTGATCCTATGCTTTCACTTTCAGCTCCTGATACCAACAATCATTAAATCCTTTTTTCGGTCGACTTTCGGTTGCGGCCTTCGGCATAGGCTTCCCCCCTCGGTTGTACATTTTCTCATTTGGTCGTCCGGTTATATGCCGCTCCGGTACTCAATAAACGAGCGTGGTAATCTTCATGAGCTGATGCTTGTCCTTCGGTCAGTTGACCCCGACATACCACCTTAAATATAACTGAAGTTTAACGACCAAGTTCTGGCCCTTCGGTAAAATGGTTACTAGATACTTATAAACATAAGGCTTGCGGTTTACACTTTCCCGCTTTTTCCGAGAATCCATCGGATAACCTTATACACATTAATTATGCGACTACAATAGCTAAACTTTGAAAATTCCCCTAGTAGGTTCATCGCCGCTCCAAGGCACGCGCCCATGTTCTTCGGCGCGATTCTTATGCTCCGACCTCCGGTCATCAAACCTTCTGACCTCCGATGTGATACGTCTGTTCTCCGATATTCCGCTCATCAAAACTTCTGATCTCCAATACTCCGATCATCAAATCTTCTGTTCTTCGGTGTACTGTTTGTGCTCCGGACTCCAATCGTCAACTTCTGTTCTTCGGTCCGGCACTTTCTAAGTTCGGCGGAATTTTACATGGAGCATCACACAATTTTTATTAAAAAATCATTTGATAAATGTGTGCATCACATGAAGTCTCGCATGACAAATGAAATGAATAAATATCTCATTAAAAGGCTAACATGTGTTCTACTCTCCGAAATAAAATCAAATGGGGCGCGTGACTTTTGCTCCCTCACCACTCTCGCCCACTCGCAGCAGATCCACTACTTTCCTCAGCCATAGAGCATGCCCCACGTAGCACTTCTTTTGTTTGTCAGGCTAACAAAATAATTAAAAAAAAAAAAAAAAAAAAAAAAAAAAAAAAAAAAAAAAAAACATATAAAACTATAAGTTTATATGTGATATGATTATCTATCTTCCCGGTCTCACGACCCTTGGTCTTCATGAGTTGATTGTGTTATTTGGCATTTTGTGGCATTTGAGTTCAACAATACTAATGAGTAATAGCACCGTTGAACTGGAGGAGTATAGTAGTATGACAACTCTATCGGTTGTGTTATGGTCACGTCGTGACTCTTTTATGTATTAATACATGTGAAATATTATATCTTTCGCATCTAACGGAAAAGGCAAGAGCTTTCATGTTCTGTTCTGCAGGAATAACTGTACGAGGATACGTATCATTAAGGCAAAAAACCCGTACGGCGTGTGTTGCCCGTATGGTACCCCAAGAGTGGTGCCATACGTATAATTAAGGCAAAAAGCCCGTACGGCGTGTGTCGCCCGTGTGGTACCCCAAGAGTGGTGCCATACGTATCATTAAGGCAAAAAGCCCGTACGGCGTGTGTCGCCCGTGTGGTACCCCAAGAGTGGTGCCATACGTATCATTAAGGCAAAAAGCCCGTACGGCGTGTGTCGCCCGTATAGTACCCCAAAAGTGGTGCCATACGTATCATTAAGGCAAAAAGCCCGTACGGCGTGTGTCGCCCGTATGGTACCCCAAAAGTGGTGCCATACGTGTTTGTGGCAAAAAGGCCATCGGTTATCTTACGGTTTGGTTCTCGTCCAAGCCCCATCGGTTACCTTACGGTTTGGTAATAGTGGCCTCTCATGCCTTATTGTACAGGAACAGCTATATAAGGTTCCACATGCATAACAATTACAAGAAACGGATCGTGGAAAACACTCCCTCCCTCGTGAGCGGATCGTGATATCACTCCGTCCAATTACAAGAAACGGATCGTGGAAAACACTCCCTCCCTCGTGAGCGGATCGTGATATCACTTCGTCCAATTACAAGAAACGGATCGTGGAAAACACTCCCTCCCTCGTGAGCGGATCGTGATATCACTCCGTCCAATTACAAGAAACGGATCGTGGAAAACACTCCCTCCCTCGTGAGCGGATCGTGATATCACTCTGTCCAATTACAAGAAAAGGATCGTGGAAAACACTCCCTCCCTCGTGAGCGGATCGTGATATCACTCCGTCCAATTACAAGAAACGGATCGTGGAAAACACTCCCTCCCTCGTGAACGGATTGTGATATCACTCCGTCCAATTACAAGAAACGGATCGTGGAAAACACTCTCTCCCTCGTGAGCGGATCGTGATATCACTCCGTCCAATTACAAGAAACGGATCGTGGAAAACACTCCCTCCCTCGTGAGCGGATCGTGATATCACTCCGTCCAATTACAAGAAACGGATCGTGGAAAACACTCCCTCTCTCGTGAGCGGATCGTGATAACACTCCGTAAGTATTACATCATTAGTCCTTTACTAATAATACAATACTGGGGGGGGACATGTTGGTGTATGTGTCCGAACGGCGTGTACCGTTCATCCATAAAGATATTATTTAAGTATTGCACCATCAGTCTTCAACCGATACTACAATACTGGGGGGGGACATGTTGGTGTATGTGTCCGAACGGCGCGTACCGTTCATCCATAAAGATATTATCTAAGTATTGCACCATCAGTCTTCAACCGATACTACAATACTGGGGGGGACATGTTGGTGTATGTGTCCGAACGACGCGTACCGTTCATCCATAAAAATATTATCTAAGCATTGCACCATCAGTCTTCAACCGATACTACAATACTGGGGGGGGATATGTTGGTGTATGTGTCCAGACATCATACTTCGTCCGGACCCTTCGGCCATACCCTCCACCCTATACCCTTCGGCCATACCCTTCATCCCTACTGTTCATCCGGTACCTTCATCCCTGCTGTTCATCCGGTACCTTCATCCCTACTGTTCATCCGGTACCTTCATCCCTACTGTTCATCCGGTACCTTCATCCCTGTATGTTTCCGAACATCATACTTCGTCCGGACCCTTCGGCCATACCCTCCACCCTATACCCTTCGGCCATACCCTTCATCCTTACTGTTCATCCGGTACCTTCATCCCTGCTGTTCATCCGGTACCTTCATCTCTACTGTTCATCCGGTATCTTCATCCCTGCTGTTCATCCGGTACCTTCATCCATGTTGTTCATTCGGTACCTTCATCCCTACTGTTCATCCGGTACCTTCATCCCTGCTGTTCATCCGGTACCTTCATCCCTACCGTTCATCCTGTGAAGGGCGCGTGTACTTAAGGCGCGTCTGAATGAAGGGCGCGTGTATCTACCACACAGGTTTTAAGGAGACATGTTCCCTAGGCTGACATCATCTACAGTAACTCAGGTACTATATATACACCACCCTTGGTGGTTGTATAGGGAGAGATTCTCCTACCTCTCTCTACTTTCTCTCTCTAGAATTACATATATAGTAGAGAACTGACTTGACCGTCGGAGGGTGGTCCCGGGGCTCCGGCCTCGGGGCTCCTTCTAACGGGTTCTTTCTTGTTTGTAGCAGTTCGCAAGGTCCGAAGGAGTCACTCCGGAGGACGATACATAGAAGTGGGACCTTCCTACAAGGTTTTACTTCAACAACGGACAATATACATGTCGATATATAATCAAATTATGGGCTATAAAATCAGATTTTTCTGCATGAGATTGGATCCTTATGGTACATGAAAAAACGATCAGTACATATGTAAATTAAAGGCTTATGAATTTGGTTTTGAAGCATGAATTCGATCACTAAAATATAAGATCAAACCTGGTAAATATTATATGAATGGGGAGTTATATATATGTCGATATGAGGTTCTTGGTGGCTATTTGAATCAGTAAGTATTAAGGCTTATGAACTTGATCTTTGAACCTTTAACTGATCACTAATATGCAATCTAACAACCTGGGAAACTAGCACATAAAATGGTGGTTTGGTGGCTGGATGATGGGTTAGATAGGGATGTCAAATGGGCTTATTGAATCTGAAACATGAACATTAATTTGGATCTATCTTATACTTGTTCTTGTACGCCTAAACTGATACAGGATTTCATGTATGTATGGTTGTTATATTGAAGTCGAATGCATGGAACTGAGGGCAGGTTGGGAGTTGTTATTTCATGTGATTTGGGTGATGGGTCATGGTGTGTTGGTATGTGTCGATTTGATGTTTATTATGGCAACTAGAACTTGAGTTTTTGGTTTATGAATATTTGAATATGGGGTTGGTTAGGGACGCATAGGGAGTGTGTATTATGGGGGTCGATTTGCTGGAAAAGGGGTAAAGTCATGTGTGTCGAATGGGGGGGGGGGGGGTGTTTTGGTGGTTGAAGTAGGTTCAAAACATATTTACAAACTGAAAGGAAATGGAGTTATGTATGTGTGTTTTAGTGTTGAACTTAAGAAATTAAAAATAAGGAAACATAGGTCGATATATAGAAATAATATGGCTGTTCAAATCTGATTTTCATACATGTTTAATTGGGTTTATTATACATGCCCAAAAATCTGGTTTTATGCGTGTGAAATAAGGGTTGGTTGTATGCATGTTGAGGCATAATTATTGAGGTCGAACATGGGAAAGGTTGGGGTTTGTTCGGGTATGATTTTATGTGTTGTAATATGGTGTGCCTATGGTGGTTAAATGGCTAGAAAAGAGTGTGGTCATGTAGGAGTATATTAGTGGGCGTGTCCTTGTGTTGAGTACTCGTTAAAATGGGTTAACAATAAGGGTCGATTAGGATAGTGCACAAGAGGGTTACTCGGGTTGTTTTAATGTCGAGTTAAGGTTTTAAATACACGAAACAGGTTTGATTTGCATGAGTGTGTTTGAGTGCATTAAAATCTATAAACATTAGAATTGGTCATATATTTTTATAATTTATGTTTTAGACCCTGAACTTTACAATAATGACAATTTAAACCCTAAACTATTATAAGTTGTTTTATTAAGTCCTAAACTATAATATTGGTCATAATAAATCTATAAGTTACTTAATTGTCATTATAACCTTAAAAGTTACTAAATCGGGAAACTTGCTAATTATGGAAACTTACTACATCGGTAAACTTACTAAATATGGAAACCTTCTAAAAATAGAAAGTTGCTATAAGTAATACGTGATCATTAATTTGTATAGGTTCGGTGAAGAAGGAGTGATTCCTTGTTTCGGTGTGGTTTCTTATTTTGTTGGTTGCTTTGCATAAGGTACAGATATTCTACCCATTCTCAGTAAGGGTTCTGATCTCATGATTTCTCGATCCTTGACTTGATTCATTTGCTTGATATGATTCGTTGATATGATCTGTTAGATATTATCATTTGATATGATTCTGTTTGCTATCCATTCTGTTATAATGATCTGTTTATGATCTCCTTGATTGAGATTCTGTTCAGTTGATATGCCTTTGTTGATTATGTTATGATTGCTTATCATGGATAGTTTTGTTCTGTTATGTTCTGTTGCCCGAGCTAACTAGCCATGGAGGTACCATGGCCATGTCATTGAGGCACCAATGGCATGATACTTTCTGTGGAGGTGTGATTGATCCACGGCGTTCCCTTCTGTTATGATTATATGATTATGGCGCACGTGGCCATTCTGTTTACATGTATGTATAGTCTCGTACTTGCATATGTATTCTATTTTGCAGGGGGCGTATGGATGCATCCTAGGTATATGATTTGATATGGATATGACTTAGTGACTGGTTGTACGTGCCATGTACCCCATTTCACTTCTGGTACATTGGAGCTAGCTACTCCTTGTACAACTTATGATTTGACAGATATGTATATGTGATTATGTATTAAAACCATTAGCGTTATTATCATTTATTTTCAATCAAGTGCTACGGTTCATGATTCATTATACGGGGTATTAAACCGGTTGCACAACACTTTTTATATAGAAAGAAAGAAACCATGTTACTCAATGATGAAACGTTTACTCCGCTAAACATATTCAATAGGTTGCATTGTAAAGTTATTGAGAAAGGAAACAAAACTTAATGTACTATATGATCGAGGTGGGCGTAGTTTTGCAAGGGTTATACATATTTAATTATTATTATGTTTTTTTTCTTTTTTCTTTTGCCTCTTACACCAAAACTGATGTACTAACTTCAAGTCGTGCCTTCCTTATGCAACGATTGCGTCGTTATATCTCCAAGTGGTATCGGTTGCAAATATGCCCGTGCGATGCACATATCTTTTATGGTTTTCAGTTTTGCAAAGGTGAAGTCTATTTAGTTAACGAATACATAGATTCCATCTAAGTTATTTCTTGTGAATAGAATGATTTCAAGAAGAATGTATCAAATGCATGAGTGATTTTTATAATCGTAACACAAACTCATAATTATAAAACTAATTTAATAGGAAAAAAAAGTGTTTATACATGTACATGAACTGAAAGTATATTTCCCATAAAACCATTTACATTGCTTGTACATGAACTGAAAGTTTATTTCTCATAAAACCATATAGACCCCTTAAAACTCTATTAAAAATAGCGGGGCCACTATTCCTCACAAAAGCCTTCACTGTTCCTGGCAAAGCCTTTACTATTTCGTGCAAAACATTCACTTTCTGTAGGTGTTGCCGATGATCGCATAACAGCAAGCAACATATGGCTTTCCTATCTCATCAATGTACAGCAAGCATGCGTGCCATGAACATATAAAATGAATATCAGAAGGTAAATGTTGGAAGGTTTACATGGAAGTTCATAAAATAGCTAAAACATACATTATAATCAACCAAAGAAAACTTATAATTAAAGAGTAATATAACAAACCTTGGGGAACTAAAAGTCTAAAAGGTAGAGATCATGACACAAAAGTATCAAATCTGTTAAAACCACCTCACCTTCATGTGTAGGCTCTTGATCTTCATCTTTTTAGTGCTTGTCTCTTGTCCGTATTTCTCACAAGCATATAATTTTACGTATTTCATGTTACAGTTGTTAAAAACATAATTATAGTGGAATTTAAATAGCTTTATATACGATTTTTGCAAATTGATAAATAAAATAATATATGTGGAGGTCATCAAACAGGTGGACTCACCAAACCTCCACCTTAATCGTCACCAAAATCGGTTGCTCCAGTGTCTTGTGCCCCAACATGGTCAGTAACTGAAGATACCTACAAAAAAAAGGAAGTGGACATTAAGAAAGGTCACATGTTACTATAATATAGAGCGGTCATATAAGCACAAAATTTTACCTTGATTATACGCCCGACTATCTCAAGCTTTCCGTTTAAACTTTGTGTGCTTTTGAACCCACTCTCCTGCCACTTTCAGATAAAATAGTTGAATCCCAAAATAGCTGATGATGGATGTGTCCATGATTTTGGATTTGTTGATTTCGAATTTTGTTAAGAAACAATTAAAACTGGTTTTTGTGGAGAGTTTTACTTGAACTGAGATTTAGAAGATTACTAATTATAGATTGAAGGGACACGTGTAGTTTTTGTGTGTTTTTAGGGATATTTGTGGCTAAAAATGAAAGTGCTAATAATAGCCTTACATGCTATATACATGTCTTTTGCACCGATTTTGTGAAACCCAAAATTTAAAATCATGCAAAATTACCAAAATACCCTTGAACTTAAAATTTCATTAAATAATTATATAAACACCAAATAAATCCCAAACTCTTGGAATTTAGCAACATATGAAGTAAAATAAATTGTACATGCACATTTTAATGTTTTACATGTTATAAAAATAATTGTCAAAATTTATAAAAGTTATATGGGCCGAAATATATAAAATATACATATAATGTATTTACTTGTTAATTAATTAAAATCAAATAAATGAGATAAACACTACATAAAATAGAGGATCTTTTATTTTCAGTAAATTGATATCATCCTTATCACCTTGGGCCGAAAAATCATCCCCCTCCTCATCCATATACACGTTTTCCCTTTTATTTCCTTTTTCTATATTCCTAAAAACCCTAAAATAAACCGTATAACCACAAAAACTCTCCCTATCACATACGAAATTCTGGAGGCTGGTGTTTATTTTTCCTGGGTTCTATCACATCTAAGGAAGGTGGGAAAAATAGTCTTAAGGTCGTGGGATTGCTAGTGTTCGCGTAGGAGTTTTCTTGGTGTCGTATTTTTCTAGCCGAAAGGTATAAATACTCTGCACTTCATCCGATCATTCTGAACACCATCTGGTATTTTTCTGACCTCCTTTACATCACATAGGATCTATATAAAATGGTACATTCGATCCATGCATGCTTTACAGATCGTTTGGAATTTAACGAATTAATAAACCCTAAAAATGTAAATAAACCCTAAATCGTTCATGCGAATTTTCTGAGATTCGTACATATTTTATTTGGATTCTATAAATGTCATAGGGTACTGGAAAAATGGTTCTTGAATTTATAGAAGCCTAGATCACGCTTGGTTAGTTTTTGTTCAAATCGAGTTTTAAAAGAAAAAGGGTTTTTAAATAATATATGAATCGTACATTTAGGGTTAGGGTTTTGGTAAATGAATCTGATTAATTAATGTGTTTTTAAGGTTGAAGTAATGATTGATAATGATGGGGAAAATTTAGGGTTAGGGTTTATAAATGTTTTGTTTTTGCCGATTGAAAATTAAAACTAAAAGGGTGCGTTTTGTAATTATTCAAACATGGGGGTTATTTTTGTAAGGTATTCTGGACCAGGGGCAATTCGTAAAAATATATATATATATATATATATATATATATATATATATATATATATATATATATATATATATATATATATAACATGGGGGTCTTATGTGTAAATTTTGTAATTAAAGGGTTATATGGTAAATTATTTAATTAAGTGATTCGAATTGTAAATTTAATTAAATGAGGGACTTGTTTTGTAAATTATGAAAAATTAAGGGTAATTCGTATAAATATTTATGTAAGGGGTATAATGTGTAATTTTTGATAATTGAGGGCTTAATGTGTAAATATGTATATTGTAAGGATTAAATTGTAATTTATTTAATTATAAGGTTTGATTTGTAATTTAATTTATTTAAAGGGGTTTAACTTGTAAATGGTTAAAATTAAAGGATTAGAATGGTAATTTTGGGAAACTTATGGATTAAAATGAATAACTTGTAATATTGCACTTTAAACCCTTATATTTGACATATTTACATTTAAAACCCTAAAATATGGAAAGTTGTCATAATTAACCCTAAACTATTATAACTTGTTAAAATGAACCCTATTTCCATAATAATACTTATTTTATAACTTAACTTAAATTAAAATATTTAAATCTTTCTAATTATGGAAACCTGTTAATTATGGAAACTTACTAAATAAGGAAACTTACTTAAAATGGAAAGATAACTAAAATTAGTAAATAAGAACCAATTGTAATTCTGTCTTCTACTCCTTTAGGTGTGAAGAAGGAGTGACTTGATTCTTGTCAGTTTTGTTATCCTTGTGTTTTGCTTGCTAATAAGGTACATATATTCTACCCTTTCTCAGTAAGGGTGTCCTCCTCATGACTTTTGATCTTGATTTACTATAGGATTCCCTAAGCCATTGCTATGTTCCCTTGTACTTTGATTCGTTCTTCATGTTTCTCTTACATCTTTCTACATTGGTTTGATTATGATCTGAGCCTTCTTATTGAGGCTTTCTTATTTAATCTATGCCTTTGCTATGCTCCCATTGATTTGTGAACCTTGACTTGTGAACCTTGCTATGCTTCCCTTGTTAAATTGAACCTTGCTATGTTTCCTTGATACTTGATATAATTCGTTCATCACCCTGTGACATGAATATTTAAATCCTTGGATACCTTGAAGATTTATTTGATATTATAACTGGATGCGAAAACCTTCTTCTTAAATATATATGAAAATGTTTTGAGAAAAGCTATTTTAAAACGATGTTTTTGAACACGATACGATATTATTTTTAAATGGAATTTTACTAACTTGTATGAAAACTACTTTTAAGACTATCTTAATGAAAAACCGTTTTGAAAGACCATTTTTATGAAAACTGTTTTGAAAGACCATTTTATGAAAACCATTATTAAAAGATTGCTTTAAATGAACTTTTGATAGAAACCTTTTAAATGAACTTTTGCTATGAAACTTTAATTATAAACCTTGGATACGATCCACTTGATTTGAACATTTGCTATAAACCTTCGCTATGATCTCTTGTCTTGAACCTTGACTTGAACCTTGATATACTTGAAATGGAAACTTGATTTGAGCTTTGATATAAACCTTGATATGATATACTTGAATTGGAAACTTGACTTGAACCACTTGATATGAAACTTGAACTTGGACACTTGATACTTGATACTTGACCTTGACCCACAGTTTGAGACTACGAGCCACCCACTAGGCATGAGGGTTTCATGTCCCTGTCATTGATGCACCGATGGCTTGACTCTAGGGCAGGAGAGTGATGACCTGTCCCGTCCCTGACTTGATTTGACTTGTTACGTAGAGGAAGACCCTGTGGCCTACTGGGGCGTATGGATGCATCCTAGACTTGACTTGACTTGTTTATATTACTTGTTATACTTGGTGACTGATGGTGTGTGCTATACACGTCTTTCACATCCTGGGAGCCCGCGACTCCACCCCTTGGAGGTATCCCCTCACCCTGTACTTGGTACCGAGGACTCCCCTCCGTACACCTTGATTACTTGATTTGATATTTGATTCTGTTCTGGGCTCGTAGTGGATTACTGTTTACTTTACCTTATAACCTTGTACCTAGTATTCCGAGGTCACCCCTCCGGATACATACTTGACTTGATACTTGACTTGATACATGACTTGACTTGATATGACTTGGGCTCGGTTGGGATTACTATTCCCTTTACTCTTATCTATTGTAACTGTTTCTTAATTCCTGATATATCTGCATAACCTTTTATATTTTCTTTCCTAACTCTTGTTACACCTTGCATCGTTTCACTTACTTCACTATCCCATTACTACTGCTTTGTTATCGTTATATCTGTTCACTGAGCTTTCGTAGCTCAACCGCATTTCTTTTCCTGCGGCAGGTTTAGTTTGGAAGCTGGGTATAAGTGGAGAGTATCTTGGACTTAGAAGACCTTACTAGCTATTGAAGATGACTAGAAGAATTTATAATTAGACTTAGAAATTATTGTATTATAACCTTGTAGTTTCAGATTTTCCACTGTAACCATTGAAATTCAATTGTATTATTTATGTCATATGCTTGTGTTTGTTCTGATATGAAACCATTATTATGACATCTCTACCCTTGTCGGGTTGGGGTGTTACATACATGTCTTTTGCACCGATTTTAACCCCGCAACTACCCATGTTTCTCCTTGTGAACATCCTAAAATCGTATCATATCAAAGTCTATCATTAGTAGATAATCATTCCAAGAGCAAGCAATAGATGCGAGATATACCTTAAAGATATCAAATAAAGGATAACAGAAATGGGTTAATAATCTAATTTACCAAGTGATCCTCACGTCCATGTCCTGTTTTTTCTGTTGCAAGGCCTGTCCTAGGAGTTACATCACAAAACACCAAATTTATTTCAATTAGTGATATACAAAACCTGAATAACCAAGATAACTTACAATTCCAGAGAAAACTCATCCTCTTCTCATTTCCCTAACTTATTCACCATGCACCAAAAGGTAATTCAAATAAATGAACCAAAATATACAACTTGATTGTCTATAAAATATGATGCACTGTAAACAAATTCATATACTATGACTTAAGAGACAAAGTATGACATCGATGGTTTAAACAACTCAAGAGACATGTTTGTATTATCTAACTTACTTAGTATATTTATTTAACTGATCAAGTCCTATTTACATGAGATTAAAGTAAATGGAAAATAGTTGAAGACAGAGCTCAAAAAATGCATACACACTGAGCTTCTTCCTGAGGCGTCAATGGACGATTGGGTTATAACTATGATTTTGGCCCTTTTCCGATAACGCTTCCTCCTGAAATTTCAATATAGAAGCGGATAAGCAGTTTAAAAGAGGCAATTACAACGACCCCCTAATTACACTCAATCACGAAGCCAATAAACACAAAGGAAAAGACTAACATGTTTGGAAGTGAAGACCATGAGAAATGAGAAAGCTGCAGCACATTCATTATCCAAATAATG
Organism: Artemisia tridentata subsp. tridentata; assembly: GCA_021014915.2. Taxonomy (NCBI): domain Eukaryota; kingdom Viridiplantae; phylum Streptophyta; class Magnoliopsida; order Asterales; family Asteraceae; genus Artemisia; species Artemisia tridentata. The sequence goes on from CP139505.1 coordinate 379,585,345, forward strand.
CCAAGAATAATCCGAATGAGCTTTACTTGTATCAAGAGGCTACAAACCAAAAAAACTAAGCCCAAATTTGCTGAAACAAATATTGCAAATTGAATTTTCAGTCAGCAACCTTAGATAATCGAAAAACGGAAGTATATTGAGTAGATGGATACCAGTATATTTTTCATACAATTTAATAAAAGCAGACTAATAGATAATTATTAACCCGAACCTTGTCCATGTGAACTCCCTTTCGGGTGATGCGCCGAAGTTGTAGTACCTGATATAGCAAATAAATAATTAAACTAATTACGTCTACTGGTAGTAAACAATTACGCCGTTTGTGATATAACAAACAAACAATTAAACTAATTTCTATTTCAATCGTAGCACAATACGATTTTAAGCATCTTATTACAACAATAACACGTATCCTCACAACTCTAACCATCTCCTCAATCACTTTCCTACTATTAATGATCTGCAAAACGACTCTATTCTTCTCAAATATTGCCATTTCAGTTGAATTTTTTCAGTTATGAGTGCAACTTGTTCAAGTATAACAGCCCAACCTAATAACCTCATAAACAAAAAATGCTCAGTGCATCAGCTTTTCCAAATACAACTGAGCCCGTAAGCCGGTAAAATAAGCTAATCCAAACACCCCCTTAATCATTTTCCCCAATCTATCCCAAAATCCAACACAATTCAACAGTCAAATCAATAAAAACCAACCAATAGTTTGACCCCTATGAACGCAACAATGAAATATTTACAGTAAAAACATTAACAACCAAATACATAAAAAAATAAAATAACCTTGCATCTTTCATCTCTAGTATTCGGAAAAGACCCTTCAAGAGCAATTTTTCAAACTTCAATTGGCTTATACCTATTAAATCAAATCAAATAAAAATCGAGATAATTATTATCAAGGTTTTGATTCAAAACTGATAATGGGTAATTAACGACAATGTAATTTACATACCTGAATGTCCACGTATTGTTTGCTCTTTGTGCATAAACTTCCATCGGTTCCAGTTCTTGGTGGCTCGCTGTTCCAGAAAACCCAAACGCACCAATCGCACCCCCAATTCAGCTCCTAATCCCACACCCATTGCAATCCCCAAACTTACCCATTTTAGCCCCTACTTCAGCCCGCAAACATACCCAATTCAGCCCCGTTTCATCACCCAAACCCACCCATTCTAGCCCCCAAACCCACCCATTTCAGCCCCCATTTCTTGACCCAAACCCACCCAAACCATATTACATGATGAAATCTTATTAAACACCCCAAGCGCTATTCAGCCCCGTGTCTCTACAACCTGCCTTCACTTTTTCCTTGTAAATGTTCAACCATTAGGCTATCATCGTCTACGTCACATGATACTCTTGCCTCAACCTGAGACGACAAATCTTCCATTACATAAAATTAGCACAATACAACATCCAAATAAACGTATTTAAGATCAGGGGCATTTAAGAAAACTTTGTTGATATTTGACATGGATAGCACGATTGTTAGATTCAATCGCTTCAAAGTCAGTATATTGATTTTGTAGTCTTCTTCATCTTATTTCTAGAGATAAATGTTCAAGTATAAGGCAGCCATTGATGAGCTTGAATGCATTATCAGAAGTTTCCGCGTAAAAGCACTTCTTGCTACAAAAGGGTGTTTGGGTATCGATGCAGTAGTAGCCAAACACCCATGGTCTAGCAGAAAGGGTGTTTGGATGGGTCGAAGGGAGAAAATCATGCCTGTAAATTAATGTTTGCACCATGGAATGCTTCATAGAATTTGTCATCTTTACCTCCATGTTTAAGATTCATAGAAAAAGGTATATGTCGAATATCAACAAAGATTACTTATAAATGAAAAGTGAATGAAAAAAAGGTTTTTGCGGTCAATGAAAGTTTAGTAGCAGTACTAAAGAATTAAGTAGCAGTACTAACGTAGGCGAGCAGTACTAACATACCAAGCAGTATAAACATTCAAGACGTAGCAGTATTAACTAACCATTGGCAGTATAAAAATATGTTTAAATTTTAAATGCTCTTAGTGAGAAAAGTTGAATCATTTGGCAACCTACGTGTGCATACATCATAATCTATAACTACAATAAGATCAAAACCTATAATAGATTTACCTTTTTCCACTTGTACGGTCCTGAACAATATATATACAGACTTAACATAAGTTTCAATAGATAAAGATATTGTCTCATCTGGCACGACAACGGGTTGAAGTTCCCCACACACATTAATCAGTCAACACTAACATTTCACCATTGAACTAACAAAAATGAACACACTTTATAATCATACCTTATTCTATATGCCATTGATTACATAAGCCGTTAAATCTTATGCAGCTGCAAAAACAACCGATTCACCTCAAATCACCCTGCATCTCATCACAACCACCCTTTCATTACTCTCGCTCAAATTCTAATTACAATAACTAATGAATATAACATCACAAATTCAACTTAATTGAAGAGAAAAACAAAAATAAAAAGAAAACTCTACATTTTGCAGAATCGAATCTTGAGAAATATCCAAATCCTGTAATATAACCCTCATTAGCAACACACATAATCTAAATGCTTAACATATACTTGAAGATATAAAGGATAGAATACAATAAAATTTGATACATACCTTAGGTATAACCAAAAGTGAAAGTTTTGCATAAAGAAGATCAACTGAAACCCCATTTAACTTGAACTTCATTACAGGAACATGGGCGTCAGGTACAGGATGCATATCCGTTACATCAGGCATCGCTATGAGCATTCTTTTAAGCTCACCCAAAAAATCTTCCAAATTCTTTATTTTGTGGTTTTGTTGGTGCCACTTTTTGCACGATCGTGGAGTACCAGAGTGACCAAAACATGGAGAGAAGGAAAAAAAAAGGGACGTTGGGGTGCGGTGTGAAGTGTGAGAGATGAGGATGGTATAGATTAGTGGGAATTTGGAGGGACTCTAACTAATGTTTAGCTTATGCAATAAGTTGGGGATATATCAAGGGACACTCCATTAATGCTCTTTTTCACTAATTTGCATAATATAGTTTAATCTTCAATACAGGGAATTCAATTTAAAAGCTCTTAATCTCATCATATTAGAGTTGCAAAGCTCAAACCATTAATTCACATGTTCAATTAATGCTCAACTTGCAGCCTATTCTTTAAGTATAGTTAGATGACTATCTGAACTATCCAATGTCATAACATTGTCAGTTGATGTTATCCTACGTGGTGTCCAATGTCCTTCAAAATCCCATACCCCCTTTTGCTTTAGGTCGTTTAGCGTGGATGTTTGACACCCATGTGCTCGAACCCATATAGTGGCGTGTTTTTGTGTAAATTTGAAAAGAAGAACTAAGAGCATGTTTTTGAGTTTATGTAAACTCGAAAAACCTCATGATACATGTTTTTAGTTTATAAGCTTATCAAATCGAATTTATGTCTTTAAACATATCATTATGATCGAACAACTTATAAGCCAAAAATACCAGTTTATAAATTTTTTATAATGTATGGTTGTGTTTGGCAACAAGCTTGTTTGAACTTACAGGAGCTTTAATTAACTAGTTTAGAAGATAAATTTTGTTTATCACATAAGTTTATGAAAACTTTATAAGCTATAAGCTTCGATAAAGTCAAACTAATGAAAATAAGCTTTTATAAATAAGTAGAGTTTGTGATTAGTCAAACTACTTAAAAAGCTATCAAAATATCATAAATGAACAAACAAAAACTTTAATATAATTTGATGACTTTCATATCATTTAACAATAACAAGTTCTAGCTTCAATTAGTTCACCAAAGAGCTCTACAAAAATATAAACTACAACTTATACAAGCTCCAACTAGATGTGTAAATTTGGGGTGTCCAAAAAAAGTTGGAAATGGTTTCAAGATTAACCTCGTAAAACTGTACACATCCAAGTAAAAGAAGCTCGTACTCCCGAATAACGTGAAAAAAAAAAAAAAAAAAAAAAAAAAAAAAAAAAAAAAAAACTCATCTATTCACCAATTTTATAGGTGCTCTACTTACGAGTGCTAGGTGCAGTGCGGGTTATCCACAAGTTATCCGCACTGCCACTACAACTTTACCCTTTAACATTCTTATAATAGAAATTCTAAAAACACACTCTCAAATAACAATCCTATAACATAACACAAAAAGTACTTCACTTTACACTAACAATAATAATAAACAAAAAGAAAAAAAAAAAAAAAAAAAAAAAAAAAAAAAAAAAAAAAATCACACATATAAACAGTGTGTTATGTGTATAACGTGTACGCCTATAACTTACCTATTACACAAACACAAGTGACTTGCAGTTTAATATGTTACACGTACCAAAATTTTCTAATAACAACCCAATAACCCATCTAAGTTTGTCGAACCCCTCCTAGTAAGACCATCCGTAATGGATGGTTGTCCTCCCGGTCACCCCATAAGAGGATGCGTCCTCTCAGGTCACCCCATAAGAGGACACGATCTTCCCGGTCAACCTTTGTTACACGACCGCGGTCTTCGATCAAACAATGCATAACTCGGTTGTGCAAATGACCGAGTCCTCTCCATTATTGTGTGTGAGTGTATATTTATTAAATTATTTTAGTAAGAAATATTTATGTTTAAGTGATATATGTTTTTTTGTGATAACCCGTAGCGGCCTTATTATAGTAAGGGTGTGTTTGTTTTTTGAAAAAATGTCTTACTAGCCTCTTACTCTTACTGAGTCAGAGGTGGTCAGACATTTATGTTGTTTGTTTTTTTCTTTTGAGTCAGACCCGGTCAGACATATAACATCTTACTCAATAAGATGTGAGGACTTGTCTTACTTCCTCTTACCCAATAAGAGATTGAAGACTTATGTTAATATAATATATTTGATGTTATATTAACTATGTTATATTTATGATAAAAAGTTTTGTTTCATATTTACACAAGCTACTTATTTATGGTATTGCTATGATATACTCGTAATACACTATATACTTAGAAAAAAAGACAATTAAACTCATTCAAACGATTATACGAAAAACAAAGAACATTATTTCATTCAGATTCAGACTTTATAGCCACATCTTACTAGTAAGATGTGATAGTCAGATTTAGACCCAAAACATCTTGATGAAATGAAGACATCCTAAGTTAGTCAGCTTAGTCATTAAAAAAGTTGTAACCTTAACACTCTGTTCTCGAGTTGAAATTTGAGAGGAAAAGAAAGGAAACGGAATGTTTTTTGTGTTTTTGAGTTTCTTTTTAAGAGAGGAAAGGGAAATGGAGAGGAAGATGGGATGAAGTTTTTTTAATAAAATCTTCCTCCCATTTTTGGGAGGAAAGGGAAAGGAAACGGAATTGATTGTTGTGTAAAGACTAGTATAACCTTTTTAAATCATTTGACATTAACATCTAAAGGGCATACATGTAATTTGCACAAGTTATTTTCCCTTTCCTTTAACTCAAGAACATTTAAAATTCTTTTATTTTCTATCTCTAGTTTTGTAAAAATTTAGAAGGGAAATTTATCTCCACAAAATACTTGAAAATATAGAAAACGCGTTTAGTTGATGTTTGTATTTCTATTTTGAAGAAGGGGAGGGAGAGTTGGGGGTTACAAAGAAAAACAAGGAAAACAACTAAAATTTGTTTTGTAATCTTCCTTATTAAGCCGGATAAGGGATTTTTTGTTTTATAAAATTTTGTTGAAAAACGCTTATTTAAACGCGATATCTATTTTTCTTATTTTTTACAAAACATTTTGTGGAAAGGAAGGTGTTCCCAACTAAACGCACCTTTATTATTTTCCTTTTTCAGATGAACATATCAATTAACACTTCATTTCATTTCTTTTCCCATTCCTATTCTTTTCGCTCAAACCCGAAGAATTGAGTAGGGGTGAGCATGGGGCGGTTCGGTGCGGTTTTTGACTAAAACCGAAACCGTCCCGCAATTGCGGTTTCTATAAAAATGAGGATCCGCACCGCGCGGTTTTTGCGATTTCGGTTTTGCGGGTTTATGCGGTTTTGCGGGTTGGTTTTTGGTCAAAACCGCCCCGCACCGCAAGATATACTTTTTTATTTTTGGTGCAGTTTTTGGTGCGGTTTTGCGGGTTTATGTGGTTTTTGGTGCGGTTTTAGTGTGTTATTCTACAAAATAAAAAAATATATTTAAAAAATATATCTAAAAAATAAAAATTATAAATTTTAGTGTGTTATTTTAGTGTGTTATTCTAAAAAATAAAAAAAATATATATTTAAAAAATTATAAATTGTAGAGTGGTGCGGTGCGGTTTTTGCGGTGCGGTTTTTCGGTGAAAACCAAAACCGCCCCGCAATTGCGGTTTTTATTTTTTCCTGAAACCGATCCACCGGTTTTTGCGGTTTTGCGGTTTTTGTGGGGCGATTTTTTGTGGTTTTTGCGGTTTTGCGGTTTTGGTTTTTGCTCGCTCCTAGAATTGAGTGTAACAAACACCTGTAGTACTTCAAGCACACTCATACACACGCATTAGGTTTTCAGTTTTCACCCTATAAATTCCCGCCCAAATCCACCTTCATCATCCCCAAATATCACATCACCAATGCCGGAAACTGACGTCATCAAAATCTCAACAGAACTCGAAGGATATCGAGACGGCACACGTGACTACCGTTTCACCAGACTCGGTGAACCTGTTCCGGTCACATCCGATCAGAATTTCAAATTCGATATCGAGAACCTTCCGTTGAGGCCGTTTGCGCTTTCGGAACGGTTCGGAGTTGTTTTCGTTGCTCATTTGAATGGTAACAGCCCTAATTATGTTGATTTTATGTTATTAGAAGGTTAATTAGGCATGTTATATACTGTTGTGCTGAATTAGGTTTTTTTGAAGTGATTTTTGAGTAAATTCGCTATCGAAAAACCTTCCGGCAACTCCGGAGATGTTATCAGAAGGTTATTTAGGTCTGATTGTAGTGTGTATATACTACTGTTATTGTACCTGTTGAATTAGGTTTATTTGTAGCGATTATTGAAGCGGTTACAGTACCGATTGAATTGGTAGCGTTTGCGGTATTTGATGGTTAATTAGGTCTATTTTGTAGTTACTTTTGAGTGTATATATACTATTGTGTTGACGCAGTTATAGTACTGGTTGAATTAGGTCTGTTTGTTTGTAGTGATTATTGAGTGTATATGCTTTTGTATCGAAGCGGATGATAATTTAAGTTTGATATCAAAAATGGTTCGGAGTTGTTTTTTTTGCTCGTTTGAATAGTAATACTAATAGTCCTAATTAGGCTGTTTTTATGATATTAGAAACTAGAAAGTTAATTAGGTCTGTTTTCCGTGATTGTTGGGTATATATGTTGTGGTAACGCAGTTTGGAATTAGGTCTATTTGTAGTGATTGTATTAGGTTTGTTTGTAATGAATTCAAATGTGATATCGAGAGGCATCCGTTGAGACTGTTAGCGCTTTCGGAACGATTTTATGTGGTGATGGCTGTGTATATAAACTGTTATAATACTGATTGAATTAGGTGTATTTGTAGTAATGATTGAAACTGTTATAGTTCGTCTTGCATTAGGTTTATCTGAAGTGATTGTTGAAGAAATTCTACATCGAAAACCTTCCGGAGACTCGGTGAGACCGGAGTTGTTATCAGAAGGTTAATTAGGTCTGTTTTTTATGATTGTTGTGTATATTCACTGTTGTTCTGTAGCTGTTGCTGTACTGATTGAATTTGTAGGTCCTTTTGTAGTGAATGTTGAGTATATATACTGTTGTGTTGAAGCGGTTAGAGTACTGATCGAATTAGGTCTCTTGTGGTTTCGGAATGGTTTGGGGTTATTTTTGTCGCTCATTTGAATGGTAAGAGCCCTAATTATGTTGATTTTGTGTTATTTTGTTAGCAGAAGGTTAATTAGGTTTGTTTTTAGTGATTGTTGAGTATATACCAACTAAAGCGTTCGGGTTTGCGGATATGGTTTGTCACCGGGTATGACTGTATGTGTTTGCTGTTGCAAATAGGTTTATTAGGTCTGTTTGTAGTGATTATCGAGTATGCATATTGCTATATTGAAGCTGTTACAGTTCTGATTGTTTTTTTGGGGTTTGTGGATAGATTTTGTTATTGTGTCTGTGTCAGCATGGTTCATGAACTTAGAAGCGGATAATTATTCTTGCGACTCTCTCCTGGCTTCCACTATATGATCGGTTTAAGTTGACATTATCCTCCTCATTTTTCACATATAGTAGATGGTCTAGATAAATATTTGTATTTTTAAGAGGTTTTTAAGTGTAGTGCTTATCACTTTATGATATTGTATAGAGCTATAGATGGATAGATAGGTATAGTTTACTAGGAAAATATTAATCTTCACTAAGTTTCTCATGTGCGCTTATATCACGAGGATAATGGCAGTTGTTACTCCTTCAGTCTTAAGATGGGAAGAAAGACTAAACATTGGGGTTTTGGAGGTCAAAAGAGCCCACTTTTTTAATTTTTCTGAGTTTTTTGTAAACAAAATTTGGTAAGAACAAATGATTACATAACAAGAAATACTTTTTGAAAATTATTGGTGCTAAAATAAATCTGTATATTACAGTTAGCCATCTAGAAAAGTTTCAAACCAAAATGTCATAATTCTTCCTTGCCTAATTCCATAACATTAATTCACTTGGTTGTTCTAGGGTTTTGTGTTGCAAGGACCAAGGATGTAATAAGTTCAGCTGTAAAGCTGAAAGAAGGAGGCGGGGCTTCTTGTATACACAAGCTGAGTATTGTGGATGTTTCTCTTGGAAAGGTTTCCATATTGGCATTATCTGCGGACTCTTCCACGCTTGCTGCCTCTGTTGGTTCCAACATCTATTTTTTCTCAGTTGCTGGTCTTCTTAATAAGGTATGCACTGCTTTTGATATTTGTTTTGCTAACTTTATAACTTTTAAACTTGGTGTTAACACGCATTGTTCAGTGCTTAAGCTTTGGTTTACAAAATGGGCTTTTCTGATTGGCTCGTTTCTTGAAGTTGAATACTTTCTAATACTAACGTTCCTCTCATTTTCAGGATCGTGAACCGTCATTTTCCAAATCATTCAATGGCTCAAGTTGCATCAAGGATATGCATTGGAGTCCACACTCGGAAAACCAGTATGTTGTTCTTACAAGTGCTGGTAAATTGTACGGATGAGCTGGCCAAAACGATCTTAGTAGTCTTTTGGACGATGTTGATGCTGGTAAGTTCAATAGTTTTAGGTGTTGAATGTTTTCTTGGGTTGGTTAATGATAGCTTGTACTTTGTTATTTTTGTAAAAAAGCTCAACTGTTAAGTATGTAATTTAAGGGGGTGTTTGTTTTACCTTTTATAGGGCTTCTGAGCGTATTAGCATATATAGCAAAAAATAAATCCATTGAAGTGTTTGGGTAAGCTTATAAGCTTAGGCTTACGAGCTTATACAAGGGGAGTTTGATAAGCCCCATTTTTGTGGTTATGTGCTTATAGAACTTTTAAAGCCATTTTTTTAATCATTTTTATCATAAGCTTATCCAAGTACTCAACCTTAGCTTATGAGCTCATCTATTATAAGCCATAAGCTGCTTATTGAACATAAGCTTAAGTGCAAAAATAAGCTTAGGCAAACACCTCTTAAGAGAACTTCAATGTTGTTTTTACTGTATGAACATATAAGGTGGGCAGGGCAATAGGGGAACCATAAAAGAGCAGTGTCACTAGTGTGACATGTTTTACCTTATTGATTATATTTTTATGTTTTTTTTTGCTTTTGTCTAGTTAACTGGAGTATGAATGGCAAATTTCTTGCTGTGGCAAAACATGATTATTTAATCATATTATCATCAAAGTTTAAAGAAAAGGTGCGGATAAAGTTACTGTTCGATTCATTGGTCGATTGTTATGTGGATTGTGTTGTAAAAGGTAAATTACTATTCGAATCTTTTGTTTGACTTAGTAAAATGTATATGCATGTTTTGTCTACCTCCATGTTACTGGTTCTTGTTTGCCATTAATCAAGGTTTTGCCACAATGACATAAAGATTATATGCTCTGGGCTTGTAATGACTTAATAGGTTTTGGTTTCTAATAAAATTTCTTTTACTTCAAAATTGTCTCTTTCTGAAATAGTAAAGAATTGTCAAACATGTCTCTAAAGATGTTAGATGCTAGCCATAGCCTATTAGTCACTGTACAAATCATTTTTGATGTTAAGCACCTGGAGCTCGGAGCTCCTAAACGTAAGTTGAATAGCTTTTCTTTGGCTCCTAGTTACTTTATTGCCAAGTGCCACTAGCCCACTATTGTTAATGATCATTTACGTCTTGTTTACTTTGTTGCCAGGTTCTCTATATTACCACCATTTTTTTCTTTACCAGTCATCTCTTATGAAATGTCAAAGAAGTGCACTACCATGTGTCAATTGATGTTCAAACTCACAACCTAAGGGTCGATGAGACTTGATTAATACAATTTGGCCAAAGTCCGTTTGGTCATCTTGATACGGTTCGGATTTGATTAAGACCAAGCTAAGTTCGGTGGGTAATCAATCCTCCGATCAACGAGGAAAGCTAGGATTTAGAATAGCCTCCGATGAGGATCGGTAATCTTTTGTAACGAGATAATGTTTAGAGAATCAAAGAGGAAGAAGATTATCAATTCATTCATATCCCTACTATCAGTGAAATCACTTATAAGTAGGCTTGACATAATTTAAAATTACATAAGAGACCCCATACTTATATAAATAACATAAAGGACCCTAAACTTAACATAGACACATAACAATACTCCCCTCTCAAAAGATCCTTGACCCCAAGGATCAAGAGAGTTGGTACCAATCGTCAATATCTCCGTCTTTCTTCCGCATACCTTCTTCCATTTCCACTTAACTAACCACTTGTCCACAGTTTGTAATCTATTCTTAATCACACATTCTTCAAGGAAATAACTAGGAACCATTTCACTTTTGATCTTCAATATAAGCTCTTGCTGACTTTTAAAAAAGTCAACATACTCGATTTGTGAAATACCTTTAAACCTTCCTTTCAACTGAACTTCCATATAGACTTGCTTCATAAATTTCATAGAACATGAGTATATGAAGTTCTTGTTTTCTATCTCCTCTGAATTTTCATCACAGTTGAACAAGAGATACACATTTAATTTCCCTTCAACACCTTGAGATACACTATTAATTTGAACAATAGGAAATGAAATGTCAATACCAGTAGTAGCTTCCTGATCTTTCTTTAACTTCAATAAATATTGATTCAGTCCAAAAAAAACCTTCACAATCTCTTGAAAACAATTACCTACTGATCCTAAATTTTTATAAAACACAGCTTGATGTGCCCCGGTTTTGACACCTTTTACCACCCCTCTAGTATCCATATTATAATAGAAATTGACCAGCTTCACATAACAATCCACGTCATATGTTTGACCCTCACAATCCAATTTTGCACCAACTTGACACACTTCTGTCCCAAAGTTATTGTAAACATACCATAGATCATTTTTATTCTTGTCATTTAAGATAGTATCGCGTCTTAGGCGACATTTCCTTCTGGGAGCTTTATCATATGCATGCGTATTAAACGTTACTGCCATTCCACCAGCCATCAAGACGTTATTCTCCATTTGAATTCGAGTGAGATTCGTCTTCCTAACAAGTAGTTCCTTATTCATAAGCGCAATACCAAACAAGCAACTCATTTCTGTTAACTTATCCAAACACACATACTCAAAATTTTCATACCCAAGCTTTTTCAAAAGTATATAACCAGGTACAATCAAATCTACTTTCTTAATAATCTCGAACTGAGGTTCATTCCACATCATATCAGTCACCTTATCAAATTTCGTATTTTCCAGTCGGAAATGATGCTGCACATCAGTTACACCTTGTAACCTTCTTGAACCTATATATTTTCTACCTAAGTATTGCCCCTCAAATGATTGAATTCTATACTTAGGATGAACCTTTACCACTATCATTAACGAATCATTTCTAACTATATCAACAACACCATGTTCGGTTAAACCATGCTGGTTTTTTCTTCCCTTCTCAACCAACCAAAACTCCAAACCTGGTTTCCATTCGAAGTTTTCAGCGAAAATCATAACACCGCTTGATTTCCCCATTCTCTTGTGTTTTTTAAGCATTTCAATGCTCGTTTTCTCCATTCCTTCTATACTTTCAATATTCCCTAGTAAGCTAAGATCCTTCTGTCCATCTCCGCTATCCTTCTTAACTTCCAAAGATGGACACAAGTCTTGCATCTCAAATGTGTCACACAACATGTCTTGTTTATTTCTTTCAAAGTACCCTGTCACCTTAGTAGTTTGATAGTGTTCTAACCCTGCTAACAGACTAACAAAATTTTTAGGTGAATCAATGACCACTTGTGCTTCAATATCCTTTTCTTCTTTAACATCTTCAAATACCATATTTTCAATATCATTATCAATTTCAGCCTCATTAACATCTGTCAGTTGAATTGTATGTGCATCAGATTGCAACATTGCTTGGAAATCAGGGTTTATGGCATAGCAGACAACACTTTTTGTGTGTTCATGGGAATATTCTTCTTTTGGTATGTTTTGGGTGGGTAAGGGGGTTGTTCTAATAGGCTCCTTGGGTTTCCTTGCTTCAAGTGTCGATTCATGTAACTTAGCCAAACAATATGCCTCATGAATGGTTTGAGGGTTAAACAACCTCACCATCCATTGGATTTCTTCTTTAAGGCCATCAATGAAACAACCAAGTTGAGACTCTAATGGAAGCCGTAAATGATAGAGTATCCTAGTAAAAGAATCATGATACTCCTTGATACTAGTGACCTGCTTAAGCCTCTTTAATGCAAGCATATGACCATCACACACTTGAGCACGCCGACCACTAATCCCTTCCACATAATCTGCCCTAACTGGATTAGCATTCCCTTTTGGCATTTCATCAAACACGTTATGGCCAACCCCGAAATTCACCTTTGGCATTTCATCAAACATCTTATGGGCAACCTCAACCTTTTCTAACTCATGATCAAATTCACAGTTTCTATTTCCCAACACAAGTGTTTCAACATTCATTTTCTCTATTTCCCTTCCAATACTACTCTCATAACTCAGGTTTCATATTTCCAGCCCCAAATTGTGCAATTTGTATTGACATATTAGAAGCTAGATTCTCCATATTAGATATTTTCACACAATATGACTGCTGATTTCGATCAATTCTATCAAAAATATCTTTTACATAAGATTTTAGACTTACCTCCATTTGCTTGAGTTCTAAGTATGAAATAGACTTTGCACCGACTGATGAAGTAACTTGACTGTCTAACAACTTGATGAAGTACCGAGGAGCGTACATCTCTGATACCAATGATACGGTTCGGATTTGATTAAGACCAAGCTAAGTTTGGTGGGTAATCAATCCTCCGATCAACGAGGAAAGCTAGGATTTAGAATAGCCCCGATGAGGATCGGTAATCTTTTGTAACGAGATAATGTTTAGAGAATCAAAGAGGAAGAAGATTATCAATTCATTCACATCCCTACTATCAATGAAATCACTTATAAGTAGGCTTGACAAAATGTAAAATTACATAAGAGACCCTATACTTATATAAATAACATAAAGGACCCTAAACTTAACATAGACACATAACACATCTCCAGACCAATTAGATGTTAGATTATGCAGTTGAAACTCCTAAATACAGAGCTGAGTAGCCCTTTGTTGGCTTTTGTTTGCTTTTTTGCCATGCACATCTATTGCGAAAACTTCAAGACACGTGTGCACATGCAATATCTGATAAAGTATTATTTTTTTAACATATATGAATGGTTTGTGGCATGAGGTGTAATGGAACCTGACGTGTATGTTTGCTTTCCTTACAGTGGATTCTATCAGTTGGGTTCGCCGAGATTGCATTATGTTGGCTGTGAGGTAGCTATCCATTATTACAGGATAGTTACGCTATACTTGGTGGCTCTAAGCTTGGGGTACACACTGGCACTGTTATGGACCTTGTTGATGCTCACTGCAAACGTTCCTTTATATCATCTTGTTTCTTGGTTACGTGTGTGATATACTCGAGCAGTCGAGATCATTTATAATCTGCAATATGCTTTCAATATGGGTAGGCAGGGTAGCTCTTCTTATTTCTGTTCTTGACATTTGTACATGATTGTTCTGGTCTACAACAGTCAAAATTTGTACGCTTGGGCAATTATGTGTTAAGTTGATTTGGATTACCAGTAAATGGCTAAAAGTTGGAAAGATTTTAGATTTCAGAATTACAAATATTGAAGAGATTTACATAATTTGTAGATGGCTTTAACAGGATACAGATCCTATATGTGACCAAATCATAACTTCTAACCCGACCTAACTTAAAAAGTAAAAGGTAAATTTCCAAATAATAGGTTATCTTAAACTGAACAAATTAAGTTTCCAAATAGTAGGTTCTATTTATTATCATGAACCTTGTTACATTGAAGTAATCCATACTTAATTTAGGGCGCATCAGGTGTTTTTAGGACATTAGGCGAGATGCTTGTGGATGATTTTTATTTGTACCAACTTTTGTTATTATATGCAATATTCTCTGCATGATATGTGCTAATCACATGCTCTTTTTGAATCATACACAGTGAGCTTGCATTTGTTGCTAATAAGAGAAACACATCTGAACACATTGTGCTATTTGTTTGGTCACCGGATAATAAGAATGGAGCTGAAATGCTGGACATTATAGGTAGCGATGCCTGGATACCGACAATTGATCTTCCAGGTAACATTGGCATCTGCCTATAATTTTGGCTTATTTTTTGGAGGATAGATTAGTAAGACTAATTTTTTTGTTGAGATCTATGTGTACACAACTCTTATTGAAAGTTGTTTTCTGCTTCAGCTAACGGTGATGATGCTAATATGATATTGGGGCTCGCCATTGACAAAGTTAACCAAAACGAGAATGACAAACTTGTGTGTGGGGAAAAAGAAACCGAAGTTTCACCATGTTGCATTTTAATGTGCCTTACTGTTGATGGAAAGCTTTTTCTGTTTAACTTTGCCAGGTATTTCTCAATCTTTATTTTCAATAGGTATTTTTTGGCTTGATGATGTGTTGCTTAACAAGATAATGCTTAATTTACAATTTCACATTCAGTGCCGTAGGCCCTTCGGTTTTGCCAGAGGAAGTAAATTTTGTTTCTGAGAAAGAGGGATCTACTCTCCCCAGCTCTCAACCAATTAGGGATTGGTTCGTGCACAAGTATATATATATATATATAGGATAAAGATCAAATAAAAAGACAAATATCCGTACATTACGTAAAAAGATTTTTTTTTTTTCAAAAATTTTCTCAAAAAATTCCACAAGATTAGGTATGTTGGTGCATGAAAAAGTTGTGAAGGGAGTTTTTCTAAAAGTTGATATTTTTTCGGAAAAAAATTTATGAAAAAATACGTTTGTGCATTAAATCGCTTTTTTGTGCATCAAAAATTCATTTTTGCACCCAAGTTCTTTTGACTTTTTTAATCAAAATAACATTGCGCATCTAACTAAAACAAGTTGAAAATTTTGTGCATCAAAAAATTTTTGCGCATCAAAATTTGTTTTTTGTGCATTAAAAAAACGTATAAAAACTCAAAATTAGAAAAACTTCTTTCACAAAAGTTTCATGCACCAACATTCTCGATCTTGTGGAATTTTTATGGATTTTATAGCGAACTTTTTTGAAAAAAAAAATCTTTTTACGTAATGTACGGATATTTGTCTTTTTATTTTAACTTTACCCTATATATATATATATATATATATATATATATATATATTATAGTAAGAAAAACCCGACCAAGAGGTCTATTCTCTCTCTAACCAAGAGTGAATATACCGAGAGGTCAAAGAAATTCAAACCAAATATTTACCGGAAGTAGCTTATTTTTCCCGGGTTGTTAAGTTCCGATGAAGTGTGAATGAAACTTTGAATTCCGTTTGTGATTGGATGATTTGATTAATTGAGATATTTTGGGATTATGTCTAAAAACATAAAACATATACTAAAAAGCAACTAAGCATATAAAATAAGTAAGTAAAGCACAAATAAGCAAAAACGCAAATTAAACTAAAAAAACGGGCTCTTACGTGAATTAAACGAGCCTAAGAAAACCTAAAAATCAAAAATTAACCCTAGATGTGTAAATTTGGTTCCTAAAAGTCTTAAATGATTAAAAATAATTTTAGAAAAAAGAATTTTATTTTTTTTGCTTTTTATTTTATTTTTAATGAATTAAAAATACTTTTGGACTAAAAATAATCTAAAAAATACTAAATTAATACGAAAAATTATGAAAAATTCTGGAAAACTATTTTAAGCTATAAGGAACTTAGGAAAAATAAAAAGGAATCGACAGCTTATTTGGATAAGCTGTAAATAAGCTAAAAGAGGAATAAAGCTAAATAAGGAAAAACTGGATAAGAGAATTAAAGGTGCCACCCTTAACGAAGAAGTCCCAAGGGCAGAGATGGTTGTGGTGTGGTGTGTAAGGCGGTTGAGGCTGGTTGAGGTCAGGGGTTCGAGCCCTCCTCACCCCTGACTTCCCAACTTCCCGTTTTTTATTTTTTTAACTAAAACTTTTTATGAAACTTATTAATCACTTAAAAATAAGCACTTTTAATAAAAACAACTTTTTTATAAACCTTTAAATAAGCTAGAAAAAAAGCTGATAAGGTAAGAACTAAAAGGGCTAAATGAACTAATTTGAAAATGAGGCACAAGCTTCTAAAAGCTTGTGCATACCGAATAAGCTACTAAAAAGCTATTCAAGGTACTTGGTTGTAATGATGAGTTTAAGGCACGTTTGGCTAGTTACAAATTTAAGGGAGATGCCCTCAGTTGGTGGAAGGCATATCGGATGGCTAAGGGAGGTGATGAGTTTGTTGCTGGGTTATCATGGGCTGAGTTTCGGGAGATATTCTTTCTTCAGTACTTCCCTAGATCAGAGAAACAGAAGTTCGAGCGTGACTATCATCATATTTTCCATTTGGATAGGGAGTCGAGTGCGGAGTATATGAAGAGGTTTGTGAGACTTGCGGGTTTCTTGGGTACGAAGGCTGGGACTCCGGAGGAGCAGGCTATGCATTTTAAGTGGGGGGTTTTGTGATGAGTTGCTTGAAGGTATTATAAATACTGATTTTACTGATGTGGCACAAGTTGCCATTGCGGTCCGTAATAAGGAATTGATGCAAGAGAGGTCTAGACGTGGAGTGAAGAGGACTCCGGAGAGTGATCATCAGCAGGTTCAGGGTAATAGTCAGAGGAATGCTACTTCGAGGGGTAATGAGTTTCGGGGTAATGACAGGCGTAGTAACAATGAAAAGGTGGCTGTGGCCACTGTTGTTACTACGTCTGTCATTACCCCGAAACTCATTACCCCTCGAAGTAGCATTCCTCTGACTATTACCCTGAAGCCTGCTGATGATCACTCTCCTGAGTCCTCTTCACTCCACGTCTAGACCTCTCTTGCATCAATTCCTTATTACGGACCGCAATGGCAACTTGTGCCACATCAGTAAAATCAGTATTTAGAATACCTTCAAGCAACTCATCACGTAACCCCCACTTAAAATGCATAGCCTGCTCCTCCGGAGTCCCAGCCTTCGTACACAAGAAACAAGCAAGTCTCACAAACCTCTTCATATACTCCGCACTCGACTCCCTATCCAACTGGAAAATATGATGATAGTCACGCTCAAACTTCTGTTTCTCTGATCTAGGGAAGTACTGAAGAAAGAATATCTCCCGAAACTCAGCCCATGATAACCCAGCAACAAACTCATCACCTCCCTTAGCCATCCGATATGCCTTCCACCAACTGAGGGCATCTCCCTCAAATTTGTAACTAGCCAAACGTGCCTTAAACCCATCGTCACAACCAAGTACCTCGAATATCTTCTCAATGTGAGATATCCAATTCTCCGCCTCCACAGGAGAAGTAGCAGCACTGAACGAACGTGGTTTCTGCTTAACAAAATGCTCCAACCACACATGGATCGACACTGGTGGAGCATCACCACCACCACCACCATTACCACTACCACTAGCGGTGTTCCTCCTAATCTCGTCCGTGATGCGTGCAGTCAAACCGGGAAGTAACGCATCAATAGCTCGTTGCACCGCTGCATCAAAATCAGCACCAGAGGGTCCATCATTCCGACGAGTATTCACCATCTGAAAGGTCATAAACGAGACAAAGGACAAAACAAGCGTAAGGGTCAAAATGTGAAGAAAGAGATCGCGTCAAACGAAAAGCCTAGTGTCTACCCAATATCCTCACAGGTCATTTCTAAGGTTCTACAGGTCAAACCCAGCGCTCTGATACCATAACTGTAACACCCCGACCCGACAAGGCCAAGATATCACATTATGGTGTCATACAAAGCATACATTAGGCAAGCGGAAGTCTTTTAAATAAATAACCAAGTCTCGAACATCAAAACTGGTATCAAAAGATAATCCCAAATGCATAGTGGGTTAACCAAACAAAACCAAGTAAAGAGATAATATTCAAAGTACTAAAAGAAATGAAAGTCCGAAACAATGGACAACGAAATGATAAATAAATAGGTCTCTAAGTCCTACTCTCTCTCATTCCCAAGCCCGTCGCCCCGCTTATTACCTGCCGCATAAGAAAAGAAAACATGCGGCTGAGCTTAAAAAGCCCAGTGAACATATATATATATATATAACATAACATAACGGTAAATAAGCATAAGCAACGAAGGAATAAGAATACAAAACGAAAAGTATAATCATGAAAGTCATACGAATTTTAAAGAGAACTAAGAATCAAGAATGCATGAGAACCGAATAAGAAATGAATCAAGAGAATAATGAAATAAGGGAAAAGTTCATATAAGGATGTGCCATAGGAACTACATACATAATCCGTCAAATCATACTAAAGCAATACAAGTATACGAAAAGGGGAGACCTCTAAGTAATAAAAGTGTGAGAAGAAGTGTAAGGCACACACTACCTGGTCACCATAACATACAATACATAAACCTAGGATATATCCATACGCTCCCTAACAAAATATGGATGCCAGTACTAGACTGGTCACACATATATAAAGTTGGCCAATAGTGTACACAATAAATCATAACATAAGGGGGAACGCCGTAGATCTATCACACCTCTACGGGAGTGTCGTGCCTAGGGTGCCATCAAAGACATGGTCATGGTACCTCCACAACTAGGTTAGCTCAGGCACAGATCTATCATATCATACAACAATAATAATCTATCATGGCAAGAGAAACAAGATAGTAACTCAATAAGCATGGCAAAGCATAAGTATAGCATAGCAGAGACATTTAAATAAATGTCAGAATGAATCAATAAGAATGACAATCATACAATGAATGTCATGAGGAAATCATATCAGGCATAGGATCGATAGAAATATCCCTACTGAAAAGGGAAAGAATATCTGTACCTTATCAAAGCAAACAATCAAAGCAATAGAAATGAATGGAAGCAGGGGATCACTCCGTCTTCACCCGATCTACAATAATCATAATTTTACTTATAAGTTTCATAGTTTCATAATCATAAAGGTTTCATTTTAGTTTTCTTTCCATTTTAGGTAACTTTCCATATTTAGTAGGTTTTCATATTTAGTAGCTTTCCAAAAATAGTAAGTTTAGCCATTTTAGGTTTAAAAGCAATTTAGGGTTTCTAAAAATAGTAAGTAGTATTTAAAAAGGTTTAAATAGTTATTAATGTCGAAATTGAGTTTCATCTAATTATAAAATGATGTCATTTCACAATTTAGGGTTTTACAAGTCAAATTAGGGTTTACATTTATAATTATTCAAAGATTAGGGTTACTATTGCAATTATGCCAAAGTTAAAAGTTAATGTGATAATTATTCAAAACATAAGTTAAATACTTTTAAGATGACAAATAGCTTATTTAGGTTCTAAAGGTGAAGCAATTAAGCTTATAAGTATTCTAAATAAGTAACTACTTAAATTCAGAATTAAAATTGAAAACAGGTCCGTCTTTAGCTATTTTTAAAATGCCTTAAACGAGCTTATAAAATTCTATACTTTTACCCAAATATACATATATGTCTTAAGTATTTTATATAGTTTTTCCAGATTTTATTAAGTAGTACAAGTACCAACTAAAAATCGACAATCACAACACCTTCTCGAATTGGATCTGCTGGAACACCCCGAAAGTATATAATTATTTACCCTAGTTAAACATCTCAGAAAAATCCACAAATTTTACACAACTTAACTCATATACCATATATCATTCTCCCAAAAGCTCATGTATTGAATCGTTATAGATGTTAAATTAAAAATCATGTAACACACCCGAATTTTTATACCCCGAAATACAGTTTTGACACATGAATTTCTAAAAATCAAACGGTTGTCTTCCCGACCTCTAAAAATCACCAAACCAATTTCATTCGAACGCCATTTCACTGAATTCAGTTTTAGCCCAAAGAACCATTAAAAATCATGTTTGTATCATCGGTCTAAAATTCATTTAGGTAGCATAAATATTTACAAGAGATTAGTTTTTATATAGGTCCGATTTCAAGAACACAATTAATCATGTCGACACATATTAATACATATTGATCCGAAAGTATTATTATAGATTGAAGTTTATATGGTACCTCTTAGGTTAGATCGAATGGAATGAGAACACAAAGATTTCTAAGTCGAACAAATCACCAACACCTTCTCTTCTCCTTCTTGATCATGATCGAATGAAAGAAAAAAAATAGAATATGGATCGATTAGGTTTTATTCAACAATTCGAATGGATTAGAATGATGTGTATTCGATTACCTTTGTGTGATACGAATTGAAGAAGAACACAATGATCACGATCAAGTTATTGCTTCTCCTCTTCTCCTTCTTGATGCCGAATAGAACAAAATTTTTAGGGTTTTGGTTTGGTTTTCTTTTTGCCGTCCAAATGAAATAGAGAGAAGGAGATTTAGGGTTTCTTGGAGAGATGCATGGGGTATACACGGTTTTAGAAAAATAATGGGGAGAGTGAGCCGAAATTAGGGAGGTGTATAAGGGTGATTAGCACTTTCCAAATTGGCCAAAATTCATACTTATCTCCATAATATGTTGTGTACATGTTTTATTATTTTCGGCCTATAAAGACCTTCTTAAACGTGCCATACTTTTATTTATAAGGTTCTTGTATCATTTCGTATTTTACTTTAGGTTATATGTTCATATTGTGTGGTTTCGAGTCATAACATGATATATAACTCAAGTTTTAATTTATAGCGTATTTTATAAGTCGTATTTAATTTAGGGTGTTATAATTCTTCCCTTCTAAAAAGAGAATTTCGTCCGCGAAATTGGAATACGAAATCGAAAGCGATATCAAAATGAATACGTACCAAGTCAAAAAGAAAAATGTGGATAACTGGATCGCATTGATTCTTCGGTCTCCCAAGTAGCCTCGCTCTCAGGATGATTCTTCCAAAGAATCTTTACGAATGGAATGGTTTTAGTTCTCATGACTCTTTCCTGACGCTCCAAAACAGCCTCAGGTTCTTCACTATACGAAAGATCTTCCCGAATCTGATCGAACGGGCAAGACACAACATGAAGCGGATGATAATTATACCCACGAAGAAGTGACACATGAAAAACGTCATGCACATGCGATAATTGGGGAGGTAGCGCCAAGCGATAAGATACCTCACCAACCCGATCAAGAATCTCAAACGGACCGATATAGCGTGGACTAAGCTTCCCTTTCATACCGAAACGCTTAACACCTCGAAAAGGAGAAACCTTCAAGAAAACACGATCACCAGAGTTAAACACAACATCACGACGATGACGGTCAGCATAGCTCTTCTGTCTAGTACGAGCTTCCTTCAATTTCTCTCTGGCCACAGCCACCTTCTCATTAGTAATCTTAATTAATTCTGGTCCCTCAATGAGTCGTTCCCCGACCTCATTCCAACAAACCGGCGCTCTACACTTACGTCCATATAACATCTCAAACGGAGCCATTCTGATACTAGCATGCCAACTATTATTGTAAGCAAACTCCACCAAACACAAGTAATCATCCCAGTGGCCTGTCCACTCTAAAGCACAAGACCTCAACATATCCTCCAAGGTCTGAATTGTCCGCCCGACTGTCCATCAGTCTGAGGATGAAATGTCGTACTGAATCTAAGCCGTGTACCCCAGGCTTTATGTAACCCTTTCCAGAAACGAGACGTATAACGAGGATCACGATCGGACACAATAGAAGACGGCGTACCATGCAACCGAACAATTTCCTGCTGAAAAACCTGAGCCAAACGACTCACAGAATAATCAACACGAATTGGGAGGAAATGCGCAGATTTGGTTAGACGATCAACAACGACCCAAATCGCGTCATGCTTCCGAAGAGTACGAGGTAAACCGGTAACGAAGTCCATAGATATCTGGTCCCATTTCCATATAGGAATGTCGAGAGGTTGCAAGAGACCACTTGCACGTTGATGTTCAATCTTAACCTGCTGACAAGTCATACATCTAGCCACATGTAAAGCTACATCCTGCTTCATCCCATTCCACCAAAAATGTTGCTTAAGATCATGGTACATCTTAGTCGAACCTGGATGAATAGAGAACGGAGAACTATGTGCCTCAGAAAGCACAGCTTCACGAAGAGTAGAATTATCTGGAACACATAGACGATCACCAAACCAAACAACACCATCCACATCCACACGAAATTTTGACTGTTTACCATCCTCAATATTCTGTACAATAGCCCATAATTCACCATTGTCTTTCTGAGCTTCCTTAATCCTCAACATCAAATCAGACTTCACCTTCAAGCTAGCCCAAAAACCATCATGACCCCGATCACACAGCTCAACCTCCATAAGCTCTAAGTCATTAAGAATCCTCGGCTCAAAGTCAAGACTAGCAATCATTCCCGACTTATCGTATGGCTCCTGTTGAATTGAAGGAATTGAAAAAGCAGTTACAGGAATTGCTTGAATCTGGTTCTATCCGTCCCAGTGTTTCTCCGTGGGGTGCTCCGGTGTTATTTGTTAAGAAGAAGGACGGTAGCATGAGATTATGTAACGACTACCGCGAACTTAACCGTATCACTATTCGTAATCGTTATCCACTTCCCCGCATCGATGATTTGTTTGATCAGCTTCAGGGAGCGAAATTCTTTTCCAAGATCGATTTGAGGTCTGGATATCACCAACTACGTGTGAAGGAGCAGGATGTTCCTAAGACCGCGTTCCGTACCAGATATGGCCACTACGAGTTCTTGGTCATGCCGTTTGGGTTGACGAATGCTCCAGCTGTTTTCATGGATTTGATGAATCGGATTTTTCACGAATACTTAGATAAGTTCGTGATCGTGTTTATTGACGACATCTTGGTTTACTCTAAGACTAAGGAGGAGCATGAGTACCATCTTCGTGTTGTTTTGGAGACTCTGAGGCAGAAGAAGTTGTATGCCAAGTTTTCCAAGTGCGAGATCTGGTTAGGACAAGTTGCATTCTTAGGTCATGTCGTTTCCGCAGATGGTATCACCATGGATTCGGCTAAGGTTGAGGCTATCACCAAGTGGCCAAGACCGACCAATGTGACTGAGATCAGGAGTTTTCTTGGACTGGCTGGTTATTACAGGAGGTTTGTTGAGGGTTTTTCTCGTTTGTCGTTACCGTTGACTCAGCTTATGCGCAAGGGAGAGAAGTTTGTATGGACCGACGAGAGAGAAGCTAGTTTTGAAGAGTTGAAGAAGAGACTTGTTTCTGCGCCGATTCTTACTCTACCATCAGGTTCAGGAGGTTATCAGATCTACAGCGATGCTTCGAAGAAGGGTTTGGGTTGTGTTTTGATGCAGCATGGGAAAGTGATTGCATATGCTTCTAGACAGTTGAAACCGTATGAGGCGAACTATCCTACTCATGATCTTGAATTAGCTGCCGTTGTCTTTGCTTTAAAAATCTGGAGGCATTATCTTTATGGTGAGAGTTGTGATATATTCACTGACCATAAGAGCCTGAAGTATATCTTTACCCAGAAGGAATTGAACATGCGACAGAGACGTTGGTTGGAGTTGTTGAAGGACTATGACACTAATATTCAGTATCACCCTGGAAAAGCCAATGTTGTGGCTGATGCCTTGAGTCGTAAGTCGGGAATGATTGCTAGTCTTGACTTTGAGCCGAGGATTCTTAATGACTTAGAGCTTATGGAAGTTGAGCTGTGTGTTCGGGGTCATGATGGTTTTTGGGCTAGCTTGAAGGTGGAGTCTGATTTGATGTTGAGGATTAAGGAAGCTCAGAAAGACGATGGTGAGTTATGGGCTATTGTACAGAATGTTGAGGATGGTAAACAGTCAGAATTTCGTGTGGATGTGGATGGTGTCGTTTGGTTTGGTGATCGTCTATGTGTTCCAGATAAACAGTCAGAATTTCGTGTGGATGGGCTATTGTACCATGATCTTAAGCAACATTTTTGGTGGAATGGGATGAAGCAGGATGTAGCTTTGCATGTGGCTAGATGTATGACTTGTCAGCAGGTTAAGATTGAACATCAACGTGCAAGTGGTCTCTTGCAACCTCTTGACATTCCTACATGGAAATGGGACCAGATATCTATGGACTTCGTTACCGGTTTACCTCGTACTCTTCGGAAGCATGACGCGATTTGGGTCGTTGTTGATCGTCTGACCAAATCTGCGCATTTTCTCCCCATTCGTGTTGATTATTCTGTGAGTCGTTTGGCTCAGGTTTTTCAGCAGGAAATTGTTCGGTTGCATGGTACGCCGTCTTCTATTGTGTCCGATCGTGATCCTCGTTATACGTCTCGTTTCTGGAAAGGGTTACATAAAGCTTGGGGTACACGGCTTAGATTCAGTACGGCATTTCATCCTCAGACTGATGGACAGTCGGAGCGGACAATTCAGACCTTGGAGGATATGTTGAGGTCTTGTGCTTTAGAGTGGACAGGCCACTGGGATGATTACTTGTGTTTGGTGGAGTTTGCTTACAATAATAGTTGGCATGCTAGTATCAGAATGGCTCCGTTTGAGATGTTATATGGACGTAAGTGTAGAGCGCCGGTTTGTTGGAATGAGGTCGGGGAACGACTCATTGAGGGACCAGAATTAATTGAAATTACTAATGAGAAGGTGGCTGTGGCCAGAGAGAAATTGAAGGAAGCTCGTACTAAACAGAAGAGCTATGCTGACCGTCATCGTCGTGATGTTGTGTTTAACTTTGGTGATCGTGTTTTCTTGAAGGTTTCTCCTTTTCGAGGCGTTAGGCGACTATATCGGTCTGTTTGAGATTCTTGATCGGGTTGGTGAGGTATCTTATCGCTTGGCGCTACCTCCCCAATTATTGGATGTGCATGACGTTTTTCATGTGTGTCTTGCCCGTTCGGGAAGATCTTTCGTATAGTGAAGAACCTGAGGCTGTTTTGGAGCGTCAGGAAAGAGTCATGAGAACTAAAACCTGTTACGAATATAAATATTCATATGAAGGTTCGGTCACCCCGAGTATCTATTTAGCATTTACATAGCTCGTAGGCTTATTTATATTAGCTTAGTAATATTAGTAGTTTAGTTATTATTAGTATTGTGGAGTGGGTCGGGTCTTTACCCATTGTCAGCTCGCTCCACAGCCCGCTAGGGGCACAATATCTATGTAGTATAAATACCCCTTCCCACACTTGGGAAGGGTTGAACCTTTTCTCACTTAATCTAATATCTCTTTCTTTCTCACTAAAGGTTCCACTCTTCTACTTCTCTCTCTAAATTTCTATCTATTCGATCCTAAATCTTGTCTCAAACGAGTGTTTCTTGCGTTGTGAATATCCAACAATTGGTATCAAGAGGCATGGTTAGGTCCATGTGTGTTGATATTCACAGATTCGTATAGATTTGGGTAGTTTTTTTTTTTGGTTCGAAAAGTATTAGTCCTATAATTCCATTTTACGCCTAGTTTAGTGGTTAAAAGTTATTAAATCTTGTACTTTATAGCTTAGGGATTACATAGGAGTAGTTTTTGGTGTGTGGAATCACAGATCTAGGCTTTGTGTGGTGAGTTTTGGAAGATTCGAAGCTTGTTCTAAGTGGCCATTTGTCTCTCGGTTAAGTGATTCTTCGCAGCCATTTGTGTAGGGTGGGTAAAGAAAAAGTAGCCATTTGTGTCATCTCCAGGTAGCGATTTGTCCTTTTACCCGATTTGGCAAAAAGGACAAACAGCCACGATAGCGACTTGTCTGGCATTTAGTGACTGGCCATTTGTCCCTGATAGTGACTGTTCTGTCCTGTAGCAAGTTAGAGATTTGTGTCTGGCGATTTGTGTCAAAGTTGGCGATTTGTCTGTGGAGATTTGTCTGTGGCGATTTGTCTGTGGCCATTTGTCTGTGGAGATTTGTCTGTGGCGATTTGTCTGTGGCTATTTGTCTGTGGCGATTTGTCTGTGGCTATTTGTCTGTGGAGATTTGTCTGTGGCGATTTGTCTGTGGCCATTTGTCTGTGGAGATTTGTCTGTGGCCATTTGTCTGTAGAGATTTGTCTGTGGCCATTTGTCTGTGGAGATTTGTCTGTGGCGATTTGTCTGTGGCTATTTGTCTGTGGCGATTTGTCTGTGGCTATTTGTCTGTGGCGATTTGTCTGTGGCGATTTGTATCTTCAGGGTAGTGATTTGTCTATTGTGACGGTTTGACCAAAGTTGACTTTTTACGTCAAAACTTCAAACGACTATAACTTTTGAACCGTAACTCCGTTTTCAGCCCACGACCTGTCAAAACGACCATAAGACCGAGGAGAAGGACACGTTGAATCAATTTATTCATTCAACCCAACTTTCGAAGCCTGAAATCGCTCCAGAAAGAAGTTATCGACCTGTGAAGTTTTCAGACCAAAATTTCACCGTAACAACTTGCTTTAACCAAAACAAATCACATTCAAGCATCATTTCACGGTTTATTCTTGATTTTGTAAAATACAGCGAAAGAATCTATTTCTCAGTTTAAATCATAGAATTGTAAAATCCCGTGCACGTTTACATCATGACTACTACTTCAGATTCCTTCATATCTGAGGTACTCAAGTTGTACGATTCATATGATGGTGGTGCAAGTTTGATGATGGTGACAGCACAGGAGGTGATTTCACAATATGTGAGAATGCAGCCTACGTACCTGAAAATCACCAAGCACAATCTGCTGTGGTACATCTGTCTTATCTAGATAATGCTCTTTCTAATGAACAACAACATACTGATCAACTTAAACTTACTTATGACACATATCTGTTGAAAAAGACTGATAGCAATATTACCTCTGATTCAACAAATATGAGTCATAAGGGGGGAGAAATTGATCAGGATGCTGAACATGTACATGATAATACGTCGAGTTCTTTGCCTACGGCTGAGTTTTTCAGATCAAATAATATGGTTGAAAAAGAAGTTTATAATGAACTTTCAAAAGGATTTTCACAGCTTGAAAAACATTGTATTTCTCTTGAAATTGAAATACAACAAAAGGAAGAAAGTTTTCAAACTAAACTACCATGTAAAAATCCGGAACTCCCTGAATTTCGTGAATTTTTTATGATAAATGATTTGAAAGCTCAGCTAGAAGCTAAAAACTTAACGATCAAAAACCTGAAAAACAGATTGACTGAGATGCGTGACATGCTTAATGAAGTTAGGACTAAACATGAAAATGATGTTTTTGCAACTAAAAATGTTGAATTAGAACATAGAGTGACTGAATTGCTTAATGAAAATGAGTCGTTGAAAATTCATTGCAAAGAACTGTGTGATAAAATCAAAGAAACAAAAACTAAGAATGTAGAGCAAACTACCTCTTTGATTGCCAAAAATGATGAATTTAAGGCTCAACTTCAGGAAAAGGTTTTTGCAATTGCATCATTGAAAAACGAGTTGAGAAAATTGAATGAAAATGGTGTGGACACTAAGTTTGCAAAACCATCAATCTTGGGGAAACCACCACTTAGGAACCAATCAGTTGTTAGACAACTGACTGCGTTTAGATCTGAACGGCCAAAAGTTTCAAAAACACGGTTTGCCTCCCAAGTTTATGCGGAAAAAGTTTTGTCAAACCCAGTCACTTCACAGTCTAGACCTAGTGAAAAGGAATATGCTGTTGCAAAACCACATCACATGAATGCATCTAGTTCTTCTAGGATTAGTTCAACGCGTGTGTCTCTTGAGACACCAAAGGAACATGTTAGACATAAAGACATTGTTCAGAATCAAAACCTAGTGGACGCTAACAAAAACACACATGAAAAGACTAGGAATTTGCCTGTTTCTAAGAGTAGTTGCGTGCCAATTAAGGCAACTCCTGTAGCCGATCACTCTAAGAACCCTAGATCTTTTTCTGACTTCAAACACTTAGTTTGCTCGACTTGTCAGAAATGTGTTTCTAATGCAACTCATGATGTTTGTATAACAAAATTCCTGAAGGAAATGAATGCTTGTGCTAAGGTTCAAACCTCTAAGACTAGAAACAACAACAAACCCGTAGAACCAATGAGGAATGTTAAGAAACCTGGTAGGCAGATTGATGTAGAACAAAGGTCTTCTCTAAACAAGTCTTCCACTAAATATGAGAAACCAAACACTCCTAGATCTTGCCCTGGGTGGATACCAACGGGTAGAATTTTTAAGATTGTTGGTCTTAGATGGATACCTAGTAAAAAGATGTTCACTGCGTGCAAAACCAAGGTTGACAATGAAACCCCAAATGGTCTAAATGCTGATATCGCTAACCCATATAAATGCAAACAAACTCTTAATGTCAGTGCAGGTAGTCCTTACTTAAGTTCAGGTACATCGTTCACGCATATTAAGGAAAGACTCAGGGTTTGGGTGCCGAAAAGAGTGATATCTCATGATGTAGGGGTTCATGCAACTCAAGCTTGATGAACATTCAACGACTAATGACGTCTGTACACATCAGTGCAGGCCTCACTCTTCATCATAATGACGTCTGTTCAAATCAGTTCAGGCCTCGTTCTTCAATGACTATGACGTTTGAACACGGCAGTTCAAGCCTCGGGTCTCAATGTCAACATTATGGCGTCTGCTGACATCTCTTCAGGCCCCGTTCATCAAAGAAAAGAAAAGTGTACGCTTGAGTGCACTTTATCTTCGGAAGAAGAGGAATCCTCTTACTTATGACCATTCTCATCAAGCTTCATGTTCTTCTCATGCTCATTCAGTCATCAAGTGGATCTACTTACCGCCGATGGTATTCTTATTCACCCGGTCTATCAAAAATGGCAGTTGACCGTCATATGCAATTTTTGAGGGGGAGAAAGGTGAATAAACTACATGGTGATTGAGATTTGAGAAGTGGTCATACGACTCTCCATGTTTCTGACTATTCTCATCAAAAGGCTTCATACTTGCTCCATGCTCATTCAGATATCAAGTGGATCTACTTCCATCCGATTGGACGTTTATTCACTCAATCAAAGATGGCATCCTCGTATGCAATCTTTGAGGGGGAGAATCATATGCACTTGTTCAATCAAAGATGGCATCCTCGTATGCAATCTTTGAGGGGGAGAAGTGTGAACAAGTGATTCGATGTACACTTGGTTGTTGGTTCACTCACTTGTGTTGGGCATCTAATCGTGACCATGGAGTTGATCAGGTATCACTTATTCGAGATTGAAGTTGACTTCCTCAAAGGCGTGATCTTATCCTATCTTGAAGTCGGGGTTGGTTGGATGCATGACTTCCTATGATAACTTGCTCGTGCTTAAGATTCAAGTTGAAGACTTAGTTTATCTAGTTACCAGTAGTCGGGGTAAATGTTTGACGACCTGGTTAACTATCACTTAAAGGAGTTACGTTGTAGTACTCAGTGTCACACGCCGCCGATGACGTTGTGGATAATCGCAAGAGGTGTTAATGTCTCATACATTGGTTGGGTATTGAGTACTTAGAGATTCGCTTGGAGCATTAATTCTCTACACCGTTCTTCCAACAGTAGTGCAAGTTTAAGTCACAAGAACGGGGAATTCTACTTCAGTGTCAAGCTTGGTATATCGGGTTTGTTCCATCAGTCATTTCATCAAAAAGCCTACTTGAGGGTTGGTTAAGATAGTCAGAGACAGTTTCGGTAGCGGTTGATTCTCACGTGATCCACTTGAGCCAATTGTGTTCTTCTCACAAGATGTCATGTATACGCTTGAGTGCACTTTATCTTCAAAAGAAGAGGAATCTTCTCAGTTATGGCCATTCTCATCAACAAGTTTCATGCTCTTTCCGTGCTTATTCAGTCTTCAAGTGGATCGGCGCATATTGGAGTATATTGTTATTCACGTATTCAACCAAAAATTGCAGTTGACAGACATATGCAATTTTTGAGGGGGGAAAGGGTGAATAAACAACATGTCAGTCTTCAAGAACCGTCAAGCGAAGCCACTTACCGTTGATGGTATTCATATTCACTAGTTCAATCATCAAAAATTGCAGTTTCCAGGCATATGCAATTTTTGAGGGGGGGAAAGGGTGAATATTATTCTACATGTTGATTGATGATTGAGAAATGGTCATACGACTCCTGAATACGTCAGTTCAGGAGTCGTGCAAACCATGGTTCTCCAACACTACTTCTTCCTCCGTCTATCAAGGTGTTGAAGAACATGGTCATGGAATGCTAATCGACATCGTCTCACGGGCTGGCACAATCAGTAACAAAGGGTTTCTAGTCAATGCTTCATGTACTCGTCATTACGCTGCATGTACACATAATGATGATTCCGATTAATCGTAACCATCATGGGGGAGAGAATGTGTACACCAAGGACGCACAACAGGTTCACGTGATCAGGGCTTAATATCCAAGGATGGATACATACTATAGATGATCAGTGGTTCAACCTGTTACTTTGGTGTTATACTAAAGACTGAAGAAGGTCGAGTCGTCAGTCTATTCTACATTCTCTGTTGGGTGTTATCATCTCATGTGTATGCTGCGGGCTGATGGGTTATATGTAAGGTTACTGGAAGGCATTTGGTGAGATGAAGATGATTGGTATTCTGTTCCTCCACATTGGGAAATCTTGAAGAAGGTCGAGTCTACAGTTTTCTCTACATTCTCCGCTATGTGTTAGAAGACTAAAGACGGCATGCATTTGGTTTCCAAAAGACTTCTTCATATTATGGGTGTTCATCCAAAGTCTTCTTCTTCTTCCTATTATGGGTGTTCTCCAAAGTCTTATTCTTCTTCCTATTATGGGTGTTCATCAGAAAGGTTGTCAGATTGGGGGAGAGCACTAATTAGGGGAGAGTGAAAAGCCAGAATCATTCCCTGATTGAAAGTGCTCACATTGCTCTTCAGCAAGTCAAGTGATGAATGCGGAAAAGATTCAGAATGCTGAGGAGTAATGGTTTCTGGTTCGTATCCTTGTATATATATTCTTGTTCATATCTTATACCATTTTGTAAATAGATATATAGAAAACCTGCTAATTGTAAATAGAGAAACGTAAAACCAGAAAAACCATAAAAATTGAAAAATAGAAAATACCAAAAATAGTTTCACCTAGGCATGTCTTCTGTTTATCGATAACATTTACGGACTTAGAAATGTCATTCAATAATGGCACGGGTCTTTAAATGAAGCTTCTATGGCTTGCTATTACTTCAGATAGCAACCCGCGCTTTAAACTGGGGAAAGCACGTCGCCAAAAAGACGGCTGTTCCTCCAACTGGGTGATGTTCACCTGGGCATGGATTACTTTATATCCATGTTTCCTCGATCTGATGTACATTTCAGTGCATCATTTCTTGAAAAAGAAGAGAAATCTTCTTTGTATGCAAATAGTTTTCATTCTATGATTCTTCTGAAAATTATTTGTGAGACACTTGGTGAATATGTGTTGTATGAAATTTGTTTATACTTGGATTATGCATAAACATTTGTCACTCAATCAACGACCACAAATCTTTAACTTGAATATGGGTCATTGATTGAGGGGGAGAGTGAATTCAAATTTTATATCATCAAACGGGTTTCTAGATTAATTCATATTCTTTGAAAAAGGTTTTGTAGTCAATGGGGTATTAGTTGAAGAGGATCTTTGTCACACCCCCAAAAATGGTTTGCAGCGGAAAGTAATGTCTTTGGGGTGCAACTCAATTGGTACCACAACACAAGTGCAAAGAACGGTTTTCAGCTTCAATCATTTAGAACAAACTAGTTTAACAAAAGTGTTGAATTACATTGTAAAAGTAGTGCGGAATTAGGCCCTTGAAAATATAGTTTAAAACGGTCCCATATGAATATCAGAGTCTTCTATGACCATGCCATGCCCTGCCAAAACCTCCTGTAGCGTGCCATAGCATAAAACCTGAAAATACATGCTAAAGTGTCAACACGGGGTTGGTGAGTTCATAGAGTTTAGTGTAAAATGAATTTGCATTGGATTAAGATTTCCCAGCAAAGGCATTGTAAATCCACTCAGTTCCAAGCCCTGGCCATACAAGACTCGCAACCTGTGTGTTTACAACCCACTGCTAACATATAGTATGAGTAAAACAAGTATAAGTTTATCACAACAGTTATCAAAGCTAATGGTCATCCAACAACTTAATTTGGAGCCACTAGATAGTCTCAGTAGTCATCCAGCAACTTAATCTGGAGCCACTGGAAAGTCACAGTAGTCATCTAGCAACTTAATCTAGAGCCACTGGGAAGTCACAGTAGTCATCCAGCAACTTAATCTGGAGCCACTGGAGAGTCTCAGTAGTCATCCAGCAACTTAATCTGGAGCCACTGGAAGTATGTATGTATGTATGTTTACTGGGTGCCATTTCCCAAAGTATAAGAATCCAAGAATACACAATCAAGATTTACGCAATATGTTTAATAGTATGAAAGTATAGCATAGCATATGAGTAAAGTTGTTTAGAGTAATAGCAAACAGTTTAAGCATGTATCTCCCCCAAAGAGTTTATAAAGCAGTTAAAATGAGTAAAAGTGGGGCTATGAAACTCACCTGGTGCGATAGCTACGATGACAAAAGTGGATACACTGAAATGAGGCACGATTCTCTAACCGCGACCTAATATGAATGAATGATATGATTCACTTAGATTATGAGGTGTGAGATGAATGCATATGCACATGAAGCCTATACCACTCGAAGCTTAAGAATAAGTGTTAGCGTTGAGTTATAGCGTTGCCATAACTTAGGAAAATATGTCCATACTAGGCTTGCAAAACTAGTCGTATAATGAAATGTATAAAACGTTCGTGTTAGTCTTGGCGTTTTGAAACCTTTGAAGTCATCTCATTGACGCTCTTGACGATACGTGTCTCAACGGTTAAGGAAAATGGCTCTTCTATCGTCGTTACTTGGAAAATACACTTTTAGTACGTAATATACCTTTTTATTAAAAGCTGTCAAGAATAATAAGGAATATCTTGTTTAAAACGTGAATATCTTGGTCGTTACAAACTCGTTTTCTACGTTCTTTATATCCATGGTTTCGTATAAATATATACTAACACATTTTTAGTAGCTCGGTTCATCTAGGTTTCGCCAAACGCCTCAAATAGGCCGTCGAATGTCGTCAAACAGCAACCATTTTCCGGAAAAATAGTTTTTAGTCGTTAACTTGTAAAAATCATATCTCCTTCGTTATTAACTCGTTTTTATCCCCGTTTTCGGCCACGTCTTCGTCTCGGAATGTATTTTCTAAATCTTTGGTCCAACATTACTCCCAACCTACTGAGTTGGCCACGTTTTCAAAATAGGGACAGTAGCATTATTATTGTTTCAAAAATGAGTTTTTCTAGTTTGTATCTAGTCCAAAACCATTCAAACTACAACCAAACAACTCTCAATCCTACCATACACCTTCTTAGGGTGTCATGGGTTCCTACACATCATCATCCAAGTTAATCTACCAAGGATTTACCTATAACCCATCTCTATGGCTCAAAAGTTAAATAAATGTAAATGGAGTGGTATAGCTTGCATATGCATATAGATCTACTATGGAAAGCATATAATCATGAAGACAACTTGAAGAAATTATGAAAAAGAGTTTGACAACTTACTTGTGATGATTATCAAGAGATGGTGATGAAAACCCATTAAATCTTTGTGGTTTTTATTTCAAAACCCTAACTAGATTATTACTAAGACTTGATTAAGCACTTGATCTTGAAAAATTAGTGATTTCTTGTTGGTGTTCTTGTTTGGCCGAATATAGAGAGAAGGAAAAAGGGAAGAGAAGTTGCTAGTTTTTGTTTTGTTTAAATGAAGATAATGAAGTGAAATATCTAGCAATCTTGTTATGTAAGCTTGGTTAATTAAAAACATGTGCAATGTATCTAGGGGGGGGGGCCATGGTGGCGTGAATTAGGGAGAGGGGAGAAGAGTTTTGTGGGCTAATCAATGTTTGTGTCCCCATGTGCAAGTATTAGTGTATTTTATGTATATTTTGGGTGTTATCGGGTACCGAGTTATCTTGAAATAAATGTTAACGAGGTGAAATAAAATATGACGAAGTTGTAAAAGTTGTAAAATATTATTCTTTGCAAGAATCGGGTGCTAGAATAATTATCGAGTTGAAAATTCGCAAACCGACGTTGTTATAGGCGTTTACCGGAAAATGTAGCAAATGGTTTTAAAACACCGGGTAAATTAATAATATAATTTTTATATCATTATAATTGGCATGAAAATATATTAGGATCATTGTCGGGAGTATCGGGTATATTATTAGTAGTGAAAACTGAGTGGTAACGTTAATTACAAATTAATCATACGTAAATAGAAATAATGTATGTCTGTGCACGACCTAGGATACTGATGATGTTACTGATGATATGTAGACTACTTCTAGTCTATATGACGGGTCCTTAATGATGATGTATGAATACGCCGCTAAACCTCACCGGTTACGCGTATTTGAAGACCCGTAAACCCAGTTTACGAAGTGATGAACGATAACCATGAATAGTGAATTCTTCCGGGAATGAATAGTGTCATGTGAATAGTAAAATTTCTGAACGCTTCTCAGAATCTCAAATTGACTCCGAAAATGATGAATAGTAAAATGATGAATAGTGATCGGTGAATAGTAAATGATGAATAGTGACTGATGAATAGTGAATCGCCGGGGTTCGGAAAATGACCTAAAATTACGGGTTGTGACAGTCTCCCACCCTAAAAGGAACTTCGTCCCGAAGTTCAGCTCGTTCGTTCTACGTACGTATGTTCTCATGGTCGGGTTTGATGAGGCAAACTTTCCCATCCTCGAGCGTAGCCCTCAAAAGATCTTAAGGTAACCGATTTTTACTTAATCCCACAACTCATCAAACAAGAACTGTCATGGGATTAGGCTAAATCGGTTTAGGTTGTCGATTCAAATTTAATCTCACAACTCATCAAACAAGAACTGTCATGAGATTAAACTGAGTCGGCTGGGGTAACAACTTGGATCTTAGCTTGATTTTCGCAACTCATCAAACAAGAACTGTCACTAGATCAAGCTAGGAAACAAGTTGCCAAAAATAATGGATTCAACATCCTGAAATGAGGTCTTTTGAAAGATTGGCTCGATATTGGAATTGCTTACACCGATCAAATCAATCCGGACATAATTCCATTATAACTACTCTCAGTATTGCAAAATTCATCTCTGAGTCGAACATAGGTGGTCAGGCTATGTCCCACTGTCCCGGGTCGAATATAGATGACCAGTCTATATTCCACCGAGGTTCAATGAATTTTGAAATACTCAGCTTAGTTATAACAATACTATGTCCTTCACATGCAAAGGGTGGTTCAAATGACTAAGGCATGTGATCAGTCTTGAGGTCGAATGATAAACTACGTAAGGAAGAGATGTAACGCTGTGACGTGTATGATATGTATGCACCCTTATATGTAAGACAATCATAGTAATCAACGAGAATAAGTGAGTATAATCTATCTGGCAATAAGATATAAATCTCATTAAATATGTCAGCAACAAACCACAAATGAGGCATCAGCTTGGCAGGCAGGCACGTGGCGGTCATAGGGTTAAGTTTTCGTAAAAGTAGCTATAGTTTAGGTTTTAAAATTACCCAGTTCTCTATAGCCAAGGCTCTGATACCAATCTGTCACACCCCCAAAAATGGTTTGCAGCGGAAAGTAATGTCTTTGGGGTGCAACTCAATTGGTACCACAACACAAGTGCAAAGAACGGTTTTCAGCTTCAATCATTTAGAACAAACTAGTTTAACAAAAGTGTTGAATTACATTGTAAAAGTAGTGCGGAATTAGGCCCTTGAAAATATAGTTTAAAACGGTCCCATATGAATATCAGAGTCTTCTATGACCATGCCATGCCCTGCCAAAACCTCCTGTAGCGTGCCATAGCATAAAACCTGAAAATACATGCTAAAGTGTCAACACGGGGTTGGTGAGTTCATAGAGTTTAGTGTAAAATGAATTTGCATTGGATTAAGATTTCCCAGCAAAGGCATTGTAAATCCACTCAGTTCCAAGCCCTGGCCATACAAGACTCGCAACCTGTGTGTTTACAACCCACTGCTAACATATAGTATGAGTAAAACAAGTATAAGTTTATCACAACAGTTATCAAAGCTAATGGTCATCCAACAACTTAATTTGGAGCCACTAGATAGTCTCAGTAGTCATCCAGCAACTTAATCTGGAGCCACTGGAAAGTCACAGTAGTCATCTAGCAACTTAATCTAGAGCCACTGGGAAGTCACAGTAGTCATCCAGCAACTTAATCTGGAGCCACTGGAGAGTCTCAGTAGTCATCCAGCAACTTAATCTGGAGCCACTGGAAGTATGTATGTATGTATGTTTACTGGGTGCCATTTCCCAAAGTATAAGAATCCAAGAATACACAATCAAGATTTACGCAATATGTTTAATAGTATGAAAGTATAGCATAGCATATGAGTAAAGTTGTTTAGAGTAATAGCAAACAGTTTAAGCATGTATCTCCCCCAAAGAGTTTATAAAGCAGTTAAAATGAGTAAAAGTGGGGCTATGAAACTCACCTGGTGCGATAGCTACGATGACAAAAGTGGATACACTGAAATGAGGCACGATTCTCTAACCGCGACCTAATATGAATGAATGATATGATTCACTTAGATTATGAGGTGTGAGATGAATGCATATGCACATGAAGCCTATACCACTCGAAGCTTAAGAATAAGTGTTAGCGTTGAGTTATAGCGTTGCCATAACTTAGGAAAATATGTCCATACTAGGCTTGCAAAACTAGTCGTATAATGAAATGTATAAAACGTTCGTGTTAGTCTTGGCGTTTTGAAACCTTTGAAGTCATCTCATTGACGCTCTTGACGATACGTGTCTTAACGGTTAAGGAAAATGGCTCTTCTATCGTCGTTACTTGGAAAATACACTTTTAGTACGTAATATACCTTTTTATTAAAAGCTGTCAAGAATAATAAGGAATATCTTGTTTAAAACGTGAATATCTTGGTCGTTACAAACTCGTTTTCTACGTTCTTTATATCCATGGTTTCGTATAAATATATACTAACACATTTTTAGTAGCTCGGTTCATCTAGGTTTCGCCAAACGCCTCAAATAGGCCGTCGAATGTCGTCAAACAGCAACCATTTTCCGGAAAAATAGTTTTTAGTCGTTAACTTGTAAAAATCATATCTCCTTCGTTATTAACTCGTTTTTATCCCCGTTTTCGGCCACGTCTTCGTCTCGGAATGTATTTTCTAAATCTTTGGTCCAACATTACTCCCAACCTACTGAGTTGGCCACGTTTTCAAAATAGGGACAGTAGCATTATTATTGTTTCAAAAATGAGTTTTTCTAGTTTGTATCTAGTCCAAAACCATTCAAACTACAACCAAACAACTCTCAATCCTACCATACACCTTCTTAGGGTGTCATGGGTTCCTACACATCATCATCCAAGTTAATCTACCAAGGATTTACCTATAACCCATCTCTATGGCTCAAAAGTTAAATAAATGTAAATGGAGTGGTATAGCTTGCATATGCATATAGATCTACTATGGAAAGCATATAATCATGAAGACAACTTGAAGAAATTATGAAAAAGAGTTTGACAACTTACTTGTGATGATTATCAAGAGATGGTGATGAAAACCCATTAAATCTTTGTGGTTTTTATTTCAAAACCCTAACTAGATTATTACTAAGACTTGATTAAGCACTTGATCTTGAAAAATTAGTGATTTCTTGTTGGTGTTCTTGTTTGGCCGAATATAGAGAGAAGGAAAAAGGGAAGAGAAGTTGCTAGTTTTTGTTTTGTTTAAATGAAGATAATGAAGTGAAATATCTAGCAATCTTGTTATGTAAGCTTGGTTAATTAAAAACATGTGCAATGTATCTAGGGGGGGGGGGGGGCCATGGTGGCGTGAATTAGGGAGAGGGGAGAAGAGTTTTGTGGGCTAATCAATGTTTGTGTCCCCATGTGCAAGTATTAGTGTATTTTATGTATATTTTGGGTGTTATCGGGTACCGAGTTATCTTGAAATAAATGTTAACGAGGTGAAATAAAATATGACGAAGTTGTAAAAGTTGTAAAATATTATTCTTTGCAAGAATCGGGTGCTAGAATAATTATCGAGTTGAAAATTCGCAAACCGACGTTGTTATAGGCGTTTACCGGAAAATGTAGCAAATGGTTTTAAAACACCGGGTAAATTAATAATATAATTTTTATATCATTATAATTGGCATGAAAATATATTAGGATCATTGTCGGGAGTATCGGGTATATTATTAGTAGTGAAAACTGAGTGGTAACGTTAATTACAAATTAATCATACGTAAATAGAAATAATGTATGTCTGTGCACGACCTAGGATACTGATGATGTTACTGATGATATGTAGACTACTTCTAGTCTATATGACGGGTCCTTAATGATGATGTATGAATACGCCGCTAAACCTCACCGGTTACGCGTATTTGAAGACCCGTAAACCCAGTTTACGAAGTGATGAATGATAACCATGAATAGTGAATTCTTCCGGGAATGAATAGTGTCATGTGAATAGTAAAATTTCTGAACGCTTCTCAGAATCTCAAATTGACTCCGAAAATGATGAATAGTAAAATGATGAATAGTAAAATGATGAATAGTGACTGATGAATAGTGAATCGTCGGGGTTCGGAAAATGACCTAAAATTACGGGTTGTGACAATCTTGCTAAAACTTTATATCAAATGGCCAAATGTGTTAGTTGCTAGAAAGTTTAGGACATTATGTGCAACTTGCTTAAAGTCTCCTAGCTTAATGTATCTAGAAGGTTCATTTGTGTTACTTTGGAATCCTCGTTTAATCCCCTAAATACGTTAAGACTCAAAACCTAAAAGAAGTTAGAAAACCAGATGTGTTTGATGTTCTTGAATACTCCATTGGCATTTGTATGATCTAAATGAATGAGTTTCAAATGTCGTTTGACTTTTGTTGGTCGATTGTTGCTTAATTGTTGTTGATATTGTGCATATGTTCTCAGGATTCGCTTAGGTAGATTGCTATTATGTTAGAATCATGTTCCTAAGATCCTGAATTGAATATTGAAATCTGTTTGAATTGCCATGTTCATGATTGCTATTTGCTCTTCATGCTAGATAGTGGTTTGACGTAGTTCCTGATTGGGGTTTGATTATAAGATGAACTTGGTATTATAATGTGGCAAGCTGCTGAAGGGTAGCTATTAAGGAATAGTGTATCTGTATGCATGTATATCTGTGTTGATATTCTTATGCAGATTCCATAGCCAAAATGAATGTGCCAGTTCCCATTCTAACCATTTGATCCGACGTTCAAACTCTATTGATTGGCTCGGAATTCACCACAACAACAACGTCAGCAGCAACAACAACAACAACACTGTCATCACCACCACCATCTTCACTTCAACAAAGCAGTTCGTATTCTGATCTCGCCAAGTGGAGATCTTCAACGTGTGGGAAAGTTCTGTTGGTGGATGGATAATCGATATTGACCACTGACTCACTCAGAAAAAGTGGGTGATTACATCATCTGCGCAAAAAGGTCAATATCATTTGTGTCATAATTGTCGATTTGTGCATAATGAGCAGTTTCAGTGAATCTCCCTCTTAGTTTAAAGGGGAGCATAGTATGTGTTATCATCAGAATACATTAAATTGGACACATTTTCTCCCACATTTTTCTAACTTATTTAAATCAATTGGGATCACAAATCTCAAAAGGTTTGAAATTTTTGATCGGGGGAGAGAATGTGATTTAAATATGAAATCTGATAAAATGTGATGCTTTGGAAATATAAGTAAGCTCTCCCGTATGTGTTAAACCATTTTGTATATCAATGCACATATTGAGGGGGAGCAAAATGTTTTGGATGTGGAAGTATGCTCTCCCATGCATTTATTAAGGGGGAGCAAAGGAATTGGCACCACATGTGATCGTGACTCAGACGTAACCAATGAATTGACGAAACCTATACTGTCATTGATCGAAAGGACATATCCTGGCTGGGTAATAATTTCAAGCTGGTCTAACCAGTGATGTAAGCGTGTCTCGAAAAGGATGTGTCTAAGTAGAGTGTACCGTTTCGAGAAACTTTCTGTGAACTTGACCAGGACGGGTAATAATTTCAAGCTGGTCTAACCAGTGATGTAAGCGTGTCTCGAATCGGTCATGTTCACTGAAAGTTAATCAACTCAAAAAGTGCGAGCTCTACCTAACATGTGCAAATTTATAAATCAATCAACCGAGCACATGTTGAGGGGGAGCATTTGAAAAATATAAAACTCTCGAGTGTTTGCAAAATTATGTTTCTTAATCATGAACACTTTGAGAGATTTTTCAAAGATTTGGTTTGGCAATCGTGGATGAATATCAAAGACCGACCATTTTTATTAATGCATGGAGTTATAAGGATGGTTAGGTTAGGCTCAAGTTCCCATGATCCCGCCAGAGCCGGAGGGATCTACCCAGGGACAATCCACTAGTTAGTGTAGAAGTCCTTAGGTATGATTATGTAAAAGGAGAAAAGTGTGAATA
Source organism: Artemisia tridentata subsp. tridentata (assembly GCA_021014915.2). Classification (NCBI taxonomy): domain Eukaryota; kingdom Viridiplantae; phylum Streptophyta; class Magnoliopsida; order Asterales; family Asteraceae; genus Artemisia; species Artemisia tridentata. The sequence goes on from CP139505.1 coordinate 379,626,494, forward strand.
AGGGAAGAGTGCCGACTGAGATGGAGCTAGTACTGGAACAAACCCAACAAGGTTCTAGTAAGGAAGTCTCGGTAAGCACTGAAGGGGTTAAAGAATGAAAAAGAATTGTAAAGATAAAGGGTGAAAAGAAAGAAGCCCTCCTTACAACTTAGGCAGAAACCGGGTCAATACATATGCTGTCAGAATCACTTAGTTGATTGTTGGCATTGAAGACAAAGTATCATGGACTCAGTGATACGCTGCACAACCCTCCCTAGCCACTCAAGGTCCCTCAAAGGATTCTTGTTTCAATTGTCACGGAGTTCAATACATTCCTATCGTCTCTCTCACTCCGAGTTAGATGATATTGATAAGGTGGCAGTCCTCTCCAGCCTCCGCTCACTAAATCAAAACGCACTATTGAGTCTAGAGCCACGAGATGCATAATAAGATCTCATAGGGACACAAATTACTTCTACACTGGTTGTTCAACATCAAGGACACCAGTTGTAAACTTATGAGTCCTACGCAGATCTTAGCAATCTGCCAGAACATGCATGAGGGAATTTACAAATGTAATTCTCAATGATTGAATGGAAATTCCTGCCAGGGTCAACATCAAGCAGCCCTGAAAGCAGGTCACTTCGGTAATTCTTTATGGATTACGCTTAGTGGTCACGGCGGTTTCAAACGGTCTACAGTCGTGGAGTGATCTCCAGCGACTCACCTAATCGTTGATGTGCTACGGTTCGATCTTAAAAAGCCCTCTGTAGGTTTTCGATTAGGAACGGTCTTGGTAAGGATTAGAGAGAGTTTTCACACTATGCTATTAAAAATCTCGAAGTCCGAACCTGTAAGTACCGGTCGATTTGTTGCTAACTGTCGTATGCAGGAACTTCTGGCGGTTGTAGCTGTTGGATGCTGTAGCTGATTAAGGTTGCAGCTGAATGCGGTTGTAGCTGATTGCTGAAAAGATGCCAATCCTCTACCACATGTTCACACTACAACATCATCTTTAACAATGAAGTCATGATCAACCTAAAAGACCTTCAACACTGCTTCCGTAACTCTGAAAGCTGAAGATCATGATCCAGATAAGTGTGAGCATGTCGGCGCAACAAACACAATCCAGTACCACATGTTCACTCTACTCCATCATCATATTCAAAGAAGTCATGACAACCTAAAAGACCTTCAACACAGCTTCTGCAAACTCTGATGCTGAAAGTCATGACCCTGAATAGAGTGAGCATGTCGGTTCAAAGATCTACACATCACATGGAGACGGTCTGCTAAAAGATGACTTGAAGACATACATTGGATGATGACATCAAAGAATCACCAAAGATCATCCAAGAAAGAAGAACAGTCATCTACAGATCGCTGCTGAATGCACAAAGTTTCAAGACGTTGAAGAATCGAAGACTACGAGCAATGAAGTCAAGATAAAAAGATCAAATGCTAGAATTCAATTTATTATTTCCGGGGTGACCTCCCTTAGGGGGAGATTGTTACGAATATAAATATTCATATGAAGGTTCGGTCACCCCGAGTATCTATTTAGCATTTACATAGCTCGTAGGCTTATTTATATTAGCTTAGTAATATTAGTAGTTTAGTTATTATTAGTATTGTGGAGTGGGTCGGGTCTTTACCCACTGTCAACTCGCTCCACAGCCCGCTAGGGGCACAATATCTATGTAGTATAAATACCCCTTCCCACACTTGGGAAGGGTTGAACCTTTTCTCACTTAATCTAATATCTCTTTCTTTCTCTCACTAAAGGTTCCACTCTTGTACTTCTCTCTCTAAACTTCTATCTATTCGATCCTAAATCTTGTCCCAAACGAGTGTTTCTTGCATTGTGAATATCCAACAAAACCACTCCATTCGTAAAGATTCTTTGGAAGAATCATCTTGAGAGCGAGGCTAATTGGGAGACCGAAGAATCGATGCGATCCAGTTATCCACATTTTTCTTTTTGACTTGGTACGTATTCATGTTGATATCGCTTTCGATTTCGCATTCCAATTTCGCGGACGAAATTCTCTTTTTAGAAGGGAAGAATTATAACACCCTAAATTAAATACGACTTATAAAATACGCTATGAATTGAAACTTGAGTTATATATCATGTTATGACTCGAAACCATACAATATGAACATATAACCTAAAGTAAAATACGAAATGATACAAGAACCTTATAAATAAAAGTATGGCACGTTTAAGAAGGTCTTTATAGGCCGAAAATAATAAAACATGTACACAACATATTATGGAGATAAGTATGAATTTTGGCCAATTTGGAAAGTGCTAATCACCCTTATACACCTCCCTAATTTCGGCTCACTCTCCCCATTATTTTTCTAAAACCGTGTATATCCCATGCATCTCTCCAAGAAACCCTAAATCTCCTTCTCTCTATTTCATTTGGACGGCAAAAAGAAAACCAAACCAAAACCCTAAAATTTTTGTTCTATTCGGCATCAAGAAGGAGAAGCAATAACTTGATCGTGATCATTGTGTTCTTCTTCAATTCGTATCACACAAAGAAGGAGAAGAGAAGGTGTTGGTGATTTGTTCGACTTAGAAATCTTTGTGTTCTCATTCCATTCGATCTAACCTAATAGGTACCATATAAACTTCAATCTATAATAATACTTTCGGATCAATATGTGTTGACATGATTAATTGTGTTCTTGAAATCAGACCTATATAAAAACTAATCTCTTGTAAATATTTATGCTACCTAAATGAATTTTAGACCGATGATACAAACATGATTTTTAATGGTTCTTTGGGCTAAAACTTTAATTGTTCTTTGGGCTAAAACTGAATTCAGTGAAATGGCGTTCGAATGAAATTGGTTTGGTGATTTTTAGAGGTCGGGAAGGCAACCGTTTGATTTTTAGAAATTCATGTGTCAAAACTGTATTTCGGGGTATGAAAATTCAGGCGTGTTCCATGATTTTTAATTTAACATCTATAATGATTCAATACCTGAGCTTTTGGCAGAATGATATATGGTATATGAGTTAAGTTGTGTAATTTTTGTGGATTTTTCTGAGATGTTTAACTGGGGTAAATAATTACATACTTTCGGGGTGTTCCAGCAGGTCCAATTCAAGAAGGTGTTGTGATTGTCGATTTTTAGTTGGTACTTGTACTACTTAATAAAATCTGGAAAAATTATATAAAATACTTAAGACATATAAGCTCGTTTAAGGCATTTTAAAAATAGCTAAAGACGGACCTGTTTTCAATTTTAATTCTGAATTTAAGTAGTTACTTATTTAGAATACTTATAAGCTTAATTGCTTCACCTTTAGAACCTAAATAAGCTATTTGTCATCTTAAAAGTATTTAACTTATGTTTTGATTAATTATCATATTAACCTTTAACTTTGGCATAATTGCAATAGTAACCCTAATCTTTGAATAATTATAGATGTAAACCCTAATTTGACTTGTAAAACCCTAAATTGTGAAATGACATCATTTTATAATTAGATGAAACTCAATTTCGACATTAATAACTATTTAAACCTTTTTAAATACTACTTACTATTTTTAGAAACCCTAAATTGCTTTTAAACCTAAAATGGCTAAACTTACTATTTTTGGAAAGCTACTAAATATGGAAACCTACTAAATATGGAAAGTTACCTAAAATGGAAAGAAAACTAAAATGAAACCTTTATGATTATGAAACTATGAAACTTATAAGTAAAATTATGATTATTGTAGATCGGGTGAAGAAGGAGTGATCCCCTGCTTCCATTCATTTCTATTGCTTTGATTTGTGTGCTTTGATAAGGTACAGATATTCTTTCCCTTTTCAGTAGGGATATTTCTATCGATCCTATGCCTGATATGATTTCCTCATTTGACTCATGACATTCATTGTATGATTGTCATTCTTATTGATTAATTCTGACATTTATTTAAATGTCTCTGCTATGCTATACTTATGCTTTGCCATGCTTATTGAGTTACTATCTTGTTTCTCTTGCCATGATAGATTATTATTGTTGTATGATATGATAGATCTGTGCCTGAGCTAACCTAGTTGTGGAGGTACCAAGACCATGTCTTTGATGGCACCCTAGGCATGACACTCCCGTAGAGGTGTGATAGATCTACGGCGTTCCCCCTTATGTTATGATTTATTGTGTACACTATTGGCCAACTTTATATATGTGTGACCAGTCTAGTACTGGCATCCATATTTTGTTAGGGAGCGTATGGATATATCCTAGGTTTATGTATTGTATGTTATGGTGACCAGGTAGTGTGTGCCTTACACTCCTTCTCACACTTTTATTACTTAGAGGTCTCCCCTCTTCGTATACTTGTATTGCTTTAGTATGATTTGACGGATTATGTAATTAGTTTCTATGGCACATCCTTATATGAACTTTGCCCTTATTTCATTATTCTCTTGATTCATTTCTTATTCAATTCTCATGCATTCTTGATTCTTAGTTCTCTTTAAAATTCGTATGACTTTCATGATTATACTTTTCGTTTTGTATTCTTATTCCTTCGTTGCTTATGCTTATTTACCGTTATGTTATGTTATATATATCTGTTCACTGGGCTTTTTAAGCTCAGCCGCATGTTTTCTTTTCTTATGCGGCAGGTAATAAGCGGGGCGACGGGCTTGGGAATGAGAGAGAGTAGGACTTAGAGACCTATTTATTTATCATTTCGTTGTCCATTGTTTCGGACTTTCATTTCTTTTAGTACTTTGAATATTATCTCTTTACTTGGTTTTGTTTGGTTAACCCACTATGCATTTGGGATTATCTTTTGATACCAGTTTTGATGTTCGAGACTTGGTTATTTATTTAAAAGACTTCCGCTTGCCTAATGTATGCTTTGTATGACACCATAATGTGATATCTTGGCCTTGTCGGGTCGGGGTGTTACAGTTATGGTATCAGAGCGCTGGGTTTGACCTGTAGAACCTTAGAAATGACCTGTGAGGATATTGGGTAGACACTAGGCTTTTCGTTTGACGCGATTTCTTTCTTCACATTTTGACCCTTACGCTTGTTTTGTCCTTTGTCTCGTTTATGACCTTTCAGATGGTGAATACTCATCGGAATGATGGACCCTCTGGTGCTGATTTTGATGCAGCGGTGCAGCAAGCTGTTGATACGTTACTTCCCGGTTTGACTGCACGCATCACGGACGAGATTAGGAGGAACACCGCTAGTGGTAGTGGTAATGGTGGTGGTGGTGGTGATGCTCCACCAGTGTCGATCCATGTGTGGCTGGAGCGTTTTGTTAAGCAGAAACCACGTTCGTTCAGTGCTGCTACTTTGAATTAAAAATGAGCCTAAAAAATAAGCTGATAAACAGACTACTCAGACTTGTTTTTGACTTTTTGAAACTTTTTGACAAGAAAACTGACTTAAACATGACTCAATAATTCAAACATTTTGACTCTTAGACTAAAAGATGTAATATGAATTTTGAACTGATTTTGAACCAAAAATTCCACAACTTAAGAGCTTTTTGAAGAATTAACAAAATAAGTTGATATACACATTTTTAGACTATGAAACTTTTGAAATTTAACTAAAACCTATGAAACATGTTAAAATTGGTCTACACTAATCTAAAACTGCTATTTATAAATGATAAAAGCTAAATCAAAGTAAAAATTGAACCAAAACAAGCTAGAACAGTTTTAACCAGGTTAAAACTGCTAGCCAAACACCCCTTTAAATTTCTGATTTGCTATTTAACACTGAATTAATCTATAAATCTCATGTTTTATTGAAAACAGATTATCATTAAATGTATTTAAATGTTTTTAAGCAATAGTTAATAAGAAATAAGCACTTAGCCAATAAGTAAAGCTTATTGGCTATTTTGACTATAAAAACACTTTTAAGAAAAAAATAACTCTTAAACTATGAAATAAGCAACACAAATAAACTCATATAAGCATATAATAAGCAGAAATGAACAATAAGCTGTTCAATAAGCTGAAAATGTAAAAGCAACTCACTTGGTCCTTTGCTCAAACAAGGACTATAAATGCTCCAAGAACTGATCTACAAGCTCCAGCTTGTTTAAACAAGCTGGTAAAGTCCAATAAGCCCATCCAAATCTGGCTTATCATCCAAAGTGCTTATTTCTCCTTAAGTTCAGGTTATTAAATCACAAGCTTAAATAAACTCAATCATGGTTTGCTATTATTGAAAGTTGTTTTCTGCTTCAGCTAACGGTGATGATGCTAATATGATATTGGGGCTTGCCATTGACAAAGTTAACCAAAACGAGAATGACAAACTCGTGTGTAGAGAAAAAGAAACCGGAGTTTCACCTTGTTGCATTTTAATGTGCCTTACTGTTGATGGAAAGCTTTTTCTGTTTCATTTTGCCAGGTATGTCTCAGTCTCGGTCTTTATTTTCAATGGGTATTTTTTGGCTTGATTGATGTGTTTCTTAACAAAATAATGCTTAACTTACAATTTCACATTCTGTGCTGTAGGCCCTTCGGTTTTGCCAGAGGAAGTAAATTCTATTTCTGATGAGGAAGAGGAGTGTACTCTCCCCAGCTCTCAACTAATTAGGGATCAGGCTCTTTCCCAATCACAAGCTTAGACAGTAAAAGTGAATGAACCAACGAGAGATGAGCAAACCAAGTCTACAGCATCCTCACAGCTGTTTATAAGTGGTACACAACAAAATGTTCCGGTTGTAAGGCCAAATAATAGTAAAGATCAATGGCAACCACTTGCTTCACAGAAGCAGGATGGCAAGTCCGAGCCTGTAAAATCTGGGGCTATGTTTAAAGATTTCAAGGCAGTTATTGAATCATCGGGCAAAAAAACAACCACCACCACCACCACCACAATAACAACCGAAAAGATTGTCACTCGTTGGACGCCCAAAGAGGAAGAGTTATTAGCCACGTGTTATGTTGCGGTTTCCGAGGATAGCGAAGTCGGAAATGATCCGAGATCACGTCCCCTGTCAAATCACGTCCCGCGAAAAAGTCTAAATCAGAGACCACGTCAGGCACCACGGGGAGTAACACGCAAGATTTTGGGAAGACTTTACTAAATGAGTTTAGACTCAAACGGGAGGCCGCCCAAGAGATGTACGCAGTGAGTATAGCGAAGGACACGACAATAATGAAGTTGGAAGAATTGAATTAAGTTTCTCGGTATTAGCACCGCGGAGTTATCGGAGGAGTATGCCTTCATCATCAACATGCAAAAAGAAGAAATTCGAGCAAAATATAGAATGAGAAATTAGTTGTCTACGTTATTTTTTTTCTTTCGTATTTTTTAATTTTCATGTATTTTTTTTATTTGCTTATTGTAATTTGTATTTTTATTTTAATGAATGAAAAATTAGTTGGTTTGAAAGAAATTGAAAAGAAAATATAGGTTCCGAAAGTGTTGTTTTGGCTTGAGTTAATGAGGATGGTGTGTGGGTGAAGGGGAAGTGAAATGGAGAATTGTTGAGGTGGTGCTAAGGTGATAGTTTTTA
>CP139505.1:379634011-379832365 GCA_021014915.2 Artemisia tridentata subsp. tridentata
AATCAAGGTAACAACTTGATTGAAATCTTTTCTGATCATATGATTAGGAAAACAATCAAAACAATAACCTCCAGCTTATGCTTGACTATTTTTTTCAAGTTGCAAGACGCAAGATCTTAATTCTTTGTTCTGCTCATTCAGCATGAAAGGTGGTTCAAGATTATCACTAAGACCGGGTGTAATGGTGTCTTTATTCACCACTGCCAATTCAGCATTTACTCCTTTCACCAAATCAATCATCAATCATCATAGTCATAGTGGTGACCACCAAATCAACAACACAAACATACCCATTAAAACACAAACTTATGCCACAATACAATCACATACAAAAAAAAAAATAATAATAATAAAAAAAAAAAAAAAAGAGAAAAATGTTTTGGTCATGCTGATAACCAAATGTTTAGCAAAACTAACCCACCACGCGTAATGGTGCTCTTAACGCGTCAATCTCCATATCATTACGGTCAATCTAATATGTATCGATCAATAACTTAATTTTCTATTTTGGCTGTCTGAACTTTATATTTTTTAAGACTTTTTTTATTTTTTATTATTATTTTTTTAATATTTTTTTTTTACTCTAGTAAGCACGAAACATGACATATTATCAATCATTGACGAGTGCAGCCTAGATTGATATCTTGACACCAAACTTAGAGAATATTTTCATACCATTTTGTCTAATTATATCCTACTCTACAACTCAATGTAATTCAATCTTAGAAAAAAGAAATGCCAAAGAAAACTATTCAGTCGTAAAGAATGCTCAAACCACAAAACAATCCAACATAATGTATACGACCTTTATCAATTCTAGTGATCATAAAAAAATGTTTAGAATAAACGAGTGTATTTGTTGTCGCGCTTTGCTGCATAGTCTTGTTATAAGTTACTAAAAGTAAAATACTCGACTGTAGTATTTAGTATTTACTATATGTGATGGCTATAGCGTGATTTTTTTTTTTTTTTTTTTTTATTCTATTTAGTCATAAAGTTAAATATTAGGATTAATTTCATATATCACCTTACTTTCATTATTAATTTCATATATACCAAAAGTGTAAGTATTGAATGCATAATGGATAATTTTTTAATGTATGTTTGGGTATACATGAAATTTCCAACTAAAAGGAGGGGAAATATGAAATTGCCCCAAATATTAAATCTCAAGTACATGATTATTTTTGGTTTTTTAGATCTTAATATATAAAATGAATTTATAAAATTATTATGCCACATCAGAAAATATTTAACTATATTTATTAAACTTCTTAAAAGAATGTGTAATAATAATTAAACTATTATTTATTAAGGAAATAGAAAATCTGAAAATTCGCTGATATATAAATATTGAAATGAGATTTTCCTTTATTATATATATATATATATATATATATATATATATATATATATATATAGAATATAAAGTTATTTTTAATAAAATGCATTAATTAAAATCTCGTTGTAAACAAGCTTTTCATATTTTTCTTTCAAAACGTGAAAGGAGTCGATTATAATCATAAATGAGTCAAGCTCAAGCTTTGTCGGTTCGGTTCATTTACAACTCGGCTCGAGTTTGAATCCTTATTTGTAAGTGGAAAGTAGAAAACCAATATTTTAAAATCTGGGTTGACTCGGGAACCGGTTCGGAGACCGGGCCAGATGTGACAGGATTTTTGCTTGTTTGAGAACCGGATTAAACCGCCGATTTTTCGTTGATCCAGGTTGACTCGATTTGATAAACCTGACCGGCTCATGACTTTTTATCAAAAAAATCTAACAAAACATTTTTGTTCCTATCAACCTTTCTAAGTTTAATTTACAAGTTGAAGTGGTGAGAACTAATGTTAAATAAAACATTAAATTAAAGTAATAAACTATCTAAGAAACACCGATTAATATAGTTTTAATATAAATTGTTACTCCAACTTAGAGTAATAAGTTGATTGTTGTTGCAATCTTTGTTATATTATTATAGATATAGAACTTAAAAACAAAGTTTGTCGGTAGGTCGGTGCGTTTGGTATCCGGAATGGAAATGAGGAAATGTATTCCATCTGGTAATGGTATATTGGTACCTGATGAATTGATGTGACACATAAAATTGTTTGGTATATGTTTGGAGTTGATTTGTTTTAAAACCATGAACGTTCCATACACAACCCACCTTATACATATTTTTGACAAAAGACTATGAGGACCTATCACTTCCATCTCTACACTTCTTTTTTTTATCTAATTTTTTAAGTAATATTTTTTTATTATAAAATATATTTTATTAATTTTATAATATATTATCTCTCTCCAAATCCAAATCATAATCTATAACTTTACATTCAAATCCAATTCCTAATCTAAACCCATCTACAAACCAAACAGGCCCTAAGATGCAAATCTTTCAAATATGGGAATGAATGATATATATGTTCCATACTCCAAATACCTCACAAGGGCAAGGTATGGATCTTTCATACCGAGGGGCCCACCACTACTATCAAACTCATACCCATTCTGATTCATGGCGGCATACCAAACGCACCCTTAATCTTTTTTATCAATTCAATAAAATGGAAGAATAAAGTTCGGATAAATCATGAGATCATGCAAACTATAATTTAAGCATAGAAAAAAGGTATACATATAGATAGAACCACTTCAATCCGACAGTTCAACCGATTGAACTACCGTTGACTAAACAGGATCGATAAAAAAACCAAATATTAAAACGGCAAAAGTTCAATATAGATCTCATATTTGTCATAGATCCAATGAACAAATCCTAACCATTCATTTTTTTGATTAAAAAAAAAAAAAAAAAAAAAAAAAAAAAAAAAACCTTTCACCATTTAAATATTAAATATCTCGCAAACCGTTAATCGTTACGCGAAAAAATCATACCATCGCGACGAGAATTAAATTATCTTTCTATAGATATGCATTATTATATACTTTTGATGATTTTTTTTTTTCAAAATTCTCTCCCAGAAAAATCACACGTGATTTGTAAAAATCAAATGTGATTTGATTTTTACGAATCACATGTGATTTTTACAAATCATATGTGATTTTTCTGGGCGAAAATTTAAAAAAAAAAAAGTTCGTCAAAAGTATAGAGAAATGCATATCTATAGATAGATAATTTAATTCTCGTCGTGATGGTGTATTTTTTGTAGCTTGAAGATTTATCGTTTGCAAGACATGTCATTAAAAAAAGGTAAAAATGGTTTTTTATTAATCTAGATGAAAAATGGATGGCTAAGATTGATTCTTTTTACACAAATATGGTAGGCCCACTAAAATAAGCCCAATAATTGAACATTTAGTTTTTGAAAGCAATTTAAAAAGGATGGATCATTTCTCAAAAAAATTAAAACCATCAATTTATTCTCTCTCATAGTGTAGTAGTTGTACGCGTTGACTTCTCCTCCAGCAACATCGGTGATTTAAGGAATAGCAGTTGTCCCTTGGATCATTCATCGTTGTTAAGGTATAAAAATGTCTATCTGATAAGTATCTTGTTTTTCTCTTTACATTGTGTTTTTAGTATCGTTTTAAAGAATGAAAGTCAAGAAAATTAAGTCAAACAAAAAAATTGTGTTCTCGAGTCTGTAGGAGTAAAAGAAAAAAAGTAACGGTAATTTGATTGATTTTGAAATACAATATTCCCACCTAAGCTTCAAATGTTTACTTCCAATTTATTTACTTTGCTAATAAAACTTAACAACTGAGATTTTTTGTTTAAAGATGTTTAAACTACCATTTCAAGAGATAAAAGAGGCAACCAATCACTTTAAAGATTGTATTGGCCATGGTGGATATGGTCTTGTGTACAAAGGAGAACTCACCATCGATGGAAAACTTACCACTGTCGCTGTAAAGAGGTTAAATGAGCATTCAGGACAAGGGTTAAAAGAGTTTCTCACAGAGATTGAGTTACTCTCTGGTCAACACCACCCAAATGTCATCTCTCTTCTCGGTTATTGCAACGAGGGAAAGGAGAAGATCATTGTTTACGAGTATGCTGAGCGTGGTAGTTTCGATAAGTATATTAAGCGTACTACTACTCCTACTCTTACCTGGGTGGAAAGACTCAAAATATGTGCTGGTGCAGCTCGTGGGCTGGATCATCTACATAATCATGTTGGAGAGCATCAGTCCATAATCCATCGCGATATAAAAAGCGCGAATATATTGATAAGTAACAAGTGGGATGCCAAAATTTCTGATCTTGGTTTGTCCAAGTTAAGTTTAGCAGGTTTAGATAGAAGTGCTGTTATTTCCCACGCGTGTGGGACACTTGGTTATTGTGAACCAGAGTATAGAACAAGTGGGGTTGTGACAAAAAAATCTGATGTTTATTCATTCGGCATGGTACTATTTGAAGCTCTTTGTGGGAGGTTGTGCTACGTTCAAGAAGATGATGGCTTCTTGTTATCAGACAAATTGGCCAAAGACTACTACAAGCTAAATAAATTGGATGACATTGTTGATCCTGGTCTAAGGGAACAAATGAGTGAACACTCCATGGCTAATTTTTCAAAAATCGCGTATCGATGCTTGCACGATGATCGAGAACAACGACCTCCTATGGATGTTGTCAAGAAGGAGCTCGAGGAAATATTGAAAAACCAGGTAAGTTCCATCTTTAATTTCTTAACCCAGTAATGGATTACAGATTAAATTGTTGTATACTGAATGAATTTGTAATCCTGATTTACCTAATAATTCAAGAACGAATTAACGTTATCATCAAATATGATATAAACATAAAAAGAGATGTTCACAAATACTTGGACCTTTTAGTGTTTTACAAACCTGTTAATAGGACATGCTGGATGCTCTTACGCTTTGGTTCCATTCCAAATGAGTTTAACGTATCCATTAATTACAACAACAACAAACCCAATCCCGCCGTGGCAGGGTATGGGAACATATCCATCAATTACCAACAATGATAATTTCATTGTTTTGATTTTTTATTTATAATCGGTCATCTTATGTCATACTTAATTTTAATGTTGTACTTTCCATAGGTAGAATATGAGCGTGAGAAGAGAAAAAAGTTAAAGAGTCATGTGGTACCACAAAAACCTGAATCGTATTGGGAGTCAAAGCTACCACGAGATTGGGAATCAATAATTAAGGACCTCAATATTTCTTTTCCAAGCAAGACTCCCAAAAAGAAACTTTACTCTCTTCTCCAAAATGGAATTCTTTTTGATGGAGGCAACAAGGTAAATTCTGTTATAAATTGCATCTATACTTCTATTTCTATGCTAATATATAATGCTTTTGGTTCAGTTTCTTAATCCCTTTGGTTGAAAAGTAACTTAAACTCGGTTGTTTGGTAAATTTGGATTTGGATAGATATTAGTTTTGCTTGATTGTATTTGAGTCCGTTTAGGATTAATATTAGAATATGACGATTAGTTTAGTTTGTAAATAGGAATTGATAGCATTAGAAATCTTTGTACCATAGTCACATGCAACGTGGTTCGCTTCGGTACGTGATCGCGGTTTACTATGTCCCTAAAATTTGGTACGAAGGGGGTTAGGCTCATTTTCGGTTCAATGTACCATATAATTTGGTACGATGTATACGATTTGGTACAATGTATCATATTATACTTGCATTATATATATATATATATATATATATATATATATATATATATATATATATACACACACACACAAGCAATGAATCATGGACCCACAGAAAGAATCCGGGACCCTTAAAAAGGATAGGAAGGATTGTGAGAGTGACATGTGTCACCTTGCCAAATATAACTATGATGCACCAATTTTTGTAACTGAGATGCATTAAAATAAAGGCGCATCACAGTTATAAAACTTGATGGATCATAGTTATAACTAATTTTTATAACATACACAAAAGCAATGAATCATGGACCCACAGAAAGAATCAGGGACCCATAAAAAGGATAGGAAGGATTGTGAGAGTGACATGTGTCACCTTGCCACATATAACTATGATGCACCAATTTTTATAAGTGAGATGCATTAAAATAAAGGTGCATCACAGTTATAAAACTTGGTGCATCATAGTTATAACTAATTTTTATAACTGTGATGCACTAAAAGAAAAAGGTGCATCACAGTTATAAAATTTTGGCGGGAAAAAAAATAAATTTTGGATTTTTTTTTTTTTTTTTTCGGGGGAGGGGTGGGGGTAGGTGACACATGTCATGGTGATGTGGCAAGGTGACACATGTCACTCACAATCCTTCCTATCCTTTTTATTTTAGGAATGTTTTAATGTGTTTGAGGAGCGTACTAAGAAATTTATTCTAATATGTGGTTTATTGATTGTACTTTTGCATTGAAGGATGTTTTAATGATTACATTAATTGAATATGTTAAATATATATGTTGGTGCATAAGTTAATCGTACAACATGCATGTATAGTTACAACAACAACATACCCAATCCTGCCGAAGCGGGGTATGAGGACATGCATGTATAGTTGTATTGCTTAATATTTAATTTTGAAATGTCTTAGTTATCTAATGGAGGAAATGACCTTTCTCTATTATTTGTAACTAGCAGGGTCCCGCGCGATGCTGCTGCGAGTACCCCCTGTAATTTAATTTTTCGGCTAATAATTTATTTCATTTGTACGTTTTATGGCAATAGCTTTACTTATAAGTTCGTTCGTTTAAGGACTAAAAGCAATGACAAAAGTTTGGTGAAACTTTGCTTAGTTTGTATAATTTTATTTGTTTGTTTTTTGTGTTTAGTAGCTTGCTTGGTTTGTACAATGTGTTCGTTTAATTGTATTTTTCATTGAAAGGGGGTTTTTAAAGTATCATTAATTAGCGGCTTGCATGACTTGTACTATGTATTTTAATACTTGTATTTATCATTAAATGAGCGTTTTAAGAATGTATATTAATTATGCATTAATGAATTGTAAACATTGCATGAGTACATGTATTGCGGAAAATTAAGTTTTTGAGGTATTTAATGTTAGGAAATTGTGTTTAATTTAGTTGTACATTTTGCTTTTATACTTGTATTGCTGAATTTTTAAGACTTAGTGCATTAAATGCCTAAAGGAATAAATGCATTATAAGTTAGTAAGATTTAGATATTTGAGTAAAGCCTGCTATTAAAATAACATGAAGATAATATTCTTGGATCAAATTGAATAATTTTAGTTGGCCATTTGTGTAACTTATTAACCAATAACTTTTGGTACGCGGTATTGGTTCTCGTACGCTGAACGACGTTGTTCTGGAACGCGGAAATTAGCGATTTGGATAGCGATCCCGAGCATCCAGAACGCGGTCGTACAACGTTTGGGTACGAGCGATCCACTTAGTTTGTCGATTATTGGTACGACAATTTCGATTATTCGAGTCAGCGTTTCCTGTTACTATGATTATTTGGTTCGATAATTTGAATAGAGCCTCCGCTTAGTTTGTCGATTTTGTATCTTTGTTTCGTTCTTTGATTCATAAGACCCTATAAGGGGGGTGTTTGAGGTTACTTATGCTTCTGCTAAAAATTTAGGAAACGTTTGTTTAACTGGTGTGGCACTGTAGATTTAGATTGAAATCTAAAAGAATTGTTTGGTATAAAAGAGTGGGCCAATCTTTAGGTTGATTCCTAATTATTTTCTTTAAATGAATCCGGTGCACAAAGGTAGGAATACATAAAAGATTACATTTTTTTTCTTTATCAAAATAAGTGGGCCATCGATTATTCCACACCACTCATTTATAATTTAACACTTATGTTATCACAACAAATTTAATTAATTTTCTTTTATATATTTTTAAGTAATAATATTATACCACTTATATATTTTATCTCTCTTACTTTTTTTCTTAAAACTTACACCAAATCCAAATTCAAATCCAAATCCAAATCCCTTAACAAACCAAACGGACCGTTAGTATTTTTGGAAAGGATGTTTGGATTCACTTAGTATTTTGTAAACAAATGCAAGAATTTTTTTGGAATAATTAACATGTTGAAAAGTATCCATTAGATGCATTTATTAAAGGTTTTTTGTTAAATATGTTTGTAAAAAGGTAATTTTAAATTTACAAAAAATAAACACTTTCAAATAAGCTCTCTACCTGCTTATCAAAATCTGTTTATTTTACTAGAAATAAGCAGATTAGTATAAGCAGAAGCAGAAAAATAAGCAATCCCAAACACCAACTAACTTGAGAAAATGTATATTACCAATAGAACATTTCTTAAATCTCCAATCAAATGATGATTTTGAACTGCGAATAGTCTGCGATACTTTAAGAATTTTATTATATAAATAAAAAATCAACTATCAAATACATATTAAAAGGCAACAATTATCAGATTTAAATAAGAAAGCATCTATTTTTCACAAGTTCGTTTCCTGAGATTTTTCTCTAATACGTCGAAGCACTGAAGCACAACGACTTTCACCAATATGTCTGCATTCCGTTGATGATGAATTGATTCAGTGTTATATTTCGTACACAGAATCATGTTAAAAGATAGTGGTTTGTATGGGACTCTTATATGTCATTGGGAAGACGACATGTTGACGTAAGTGTTGTGTACATGAGCATGTTGTCGAAAGAAAACTATTTGTCGACTAAGCTATTTGCAGGTGCCATACAAGCTTAGCTAAACCATATAACCCACGTCGGAAAACAAATGTGAAAATAGGTTATAGATTTCAATACCAGTGAGGCAGTGAGTGGGTTGTGTGTTGGAAACGCCTAACAATCCCACAAGGCTACAACCAAATTAGAGCAGCTGCAAGTCTGCAACAAGACAGCATATTTTTCAGCATTTAATTGAAATCTTTAGTTAACAAAATCACGGAGTCAGTTGCAACTGTTGGTGATTTTAATATCATCAATCGTTTTATGTAAATGAGATTTACGTAAGACTGAAGGATTTCAAATTAAGCTCTAACACAGGTTAGGAGGTGCAGAGTGCATGAGGTTAGTTCATCAAAAAATCAAGCCTCAACAACCAATTAAAAACAAGGCCAATCGGTGCATTTAGTACAATATGATTTAGTTTTCTCTTGGTGCACCGATTGGACCAAATCCAGTCGGTGCACCGATTGGTCCAAATCTAGTCGGTGCGCCGAGTGCAATACATAAACAAAAGGATGCGACTTTGGTGAACTATTGTAATGTTTTCATCAGTCTAACGACCCTAAATCCGTTTTTAACCACCATAACAAATTGGTAACTATATGTAGATCATACGGGGGTGTCCAAAATAGATCTGAATCATCATCATATATTGATAAAATTCGTCATCGTATATTGATGATACTCGGTCGCATAAAACATTTAGACAGTTTGTGTATGTTTTGTTCTGATACTTGCCTAAAATACGAGGAGATATTTGAGTTATCCGATTATTGATTTCATGTAGCCTAAACTTTATAGGGTCGAAATGCTATATTCGTAAAGTGATTCAAACAGGGTTCAAAGATATTATCCAAGTATATCAGTCACTCAACAAACCCTTATACATGATTTAACAGACACTTCTTGTATTGTCACTTTGTCTGGTTTAGATTCTAATTATTGGGTATTTTTTTTTTTTTTTTTTTTTTTTTTTGGGTTTCAACTATCAATTGCATTTGAATTATTACGAGTTTTTCCAGTGTCATGTGGAGTTGCATCATTACTTGTTAGGCATTTCTGTTGTTGGATAGTTTGTTGTCTAACACCTTCAGAAAGATCCTTTGACAATATCAGCCATAATTTTCTTAACTTAACTCGATAACATGTAATTGAAGCTCAACTTCTAAAGGTTAGTTCTCTTTAAATAGTCACATATAGATATTATTATGTCTCTTCCCTACTTCTAAAAGAACATGCCATCTTCTAGTCTATAGATTAAGAACCTACTGAGGCACCATGATTACATTCCCAACTAGTTTAGAACAGTTGTTCCCCTGTTCATAAGTGGTAAGGTTGAAATGTTCCATTCAGTCTCATTTGTCTTCTTCATAATTCCATTACAAGCCACATAAATTGGATGCGTCAAATTTCAAAAGCCATGTAGGCGCTCCTCGGTTGAGGTGACATGAAGGTGTGCGCCTCTCTGCTCCTGATGGAGGTTACTGTGCCCTGAAGCTCATTGATGCCTGCCAAACACCTCACACAGACTCTTTCAAACCAAGTTTATCTCGAGTCTTCTATTTAAGATATTGGTTATCCTAGTGAGTAGTAGTTATGAGAAATCTCAGAAGTGTTTACATTATTATTTAAAAGTCCCACTTATCTTTTGGGTGTCTGTACTCCTAGTAATGCTCATTAGAAGTATCAAAAGATTTATCATTAGATTCAAAAATAGTTTTGTTACCTTTATTCATATTATATTACCTAGTTTTTGACTATAAAAATGGTGGCAACTATTTATAGTTTTGGGTTAAAGCCATTAATTACCAACGTACTTTCAACAATTTTCACATCTTACCAAAATAGTATATATAAACTCATTATCACCCTCCAAACTTTCAAATTGTGAACAATATCACTATTATCACCCTCATAAACTTTGCATCGTTAGTCCTTTTTACTAATGATCGTTAGTAAGTAACTGGAAATTTGGTTTTCTTATGTTTTCGTCCGATTTTCCACGTTTTCGTCCGTTTTAACACGTTTTCGTCCGTTCTTACACGCTTTTGTCCGTTTTTACACGTTTTGCCCGTTTTTACACGTTTTTGTCCGTTCTTACATGCTTTCGTCCGTTTGTACACGCTTTCGTCCGTTTTTGCACGTTTTCATCCGTTTTTACACGTTTTCATCTGTTCTTACACGTTTTCGTCCGTTTTTAGACGTTTTCGTCCGTTTTTTCACGTTTTCGTCCGTTTTTACTCGTTTTCATCCGTTTTTACGCGTTTTGATCTTATACCAGTCATCGACTATAAATAGTTGCCACCATTTTGTATTTTTTGATATTGTTAGTGTTAATGTGATTTTATTTTATATGTGCAGGTCTTTTGGATAAAAGAGAATGGAACTAAATTATTGATATCAGCAACAAGATTTCTTCCAATGGATCGTCCAACTTATCCTAGATGGGTGTCACATTTTTATTTCAGGTTTTTTTTTTTTTTTTTTTTTTTTTTTTTTTTTTTTTGACAAACTTAGTAGGCACACCATGACAGTTTAGTGTGTACGTGCCACAAAAGTAATGTTAAACTTGACAACATGATGGGAGATGCCTATATGATATGATATCGACAATCAATTTTTTACATCTAAATGATCATCTATTTGTGTGTGCAAAGAGAGTTTAAAGGTTGATAATACTAAACGTTTTTCAGGTTTTCAAGGGTAGCGGAGTATCATTATAAGGAAAGGCATGACATCAGATGTCAAATAAAAGCCAGCATGTTATCCCTTGATACCATGTATGCAGCTAGCTTGGTGTTCAAATACCGTGAGCAACCCAATAAGGATCTTGAACGCTTAAAGTTGATAACGATTAAATGGAAAATGGAAGAGTTGAGTGTCTGTTCTACACATGCTTCGGAGCTCATAGCGAATAACTGGTATAAGATCAAAATGTGGCATTTTATTAATGGCGGGCCACATGCTGAATTTGACATTGTAATAGAGGAGCTTTCATATTGTGAAGATCCTATGGAATCTGAGCTTTTGATTCAAGGAATTGAATTTCATCCCATAGAGATGGCAAGTTTCTAAAGTCTTAAATGATCGAAAAGATGGTGTAATTTCCAATTTGTGAATCATAATCGTAATTTATTTTGCATTTTTACTTACAGATGCAACATGAAAAGAATGAAGAGGATATTAATGATGATGATGAATATTGGGAGAACAAGTTGCCAAATGACTATCAACGCTTAATTCAAAGGTCAGACAAGCCGTTACACTACACCAGCAAAAAAGATCTCTACCTTCGTCTTTGTGAGGGTTTTCTTGGTGATAATGGCCAATTGGTAATTCCATCGTCTTTTTGTTGTGTTGAAATATAATATCCGCGAATAATAATTTTTTCAGCAAGTTCTCATGACAAACATCTACATTTCAAGTTCTCTGATAAATTTTAGAAAACTACGGAGTATTATCTAACCATTTTCCTATTATTTGGTTAACAGTGGTTTTCAATATGTAAATCAATTGGTGGGATATGTTCTACGCTACCAGCAACAAGCATCTTACATGACGATTATAACTACAAACGTTTAGATAGGCTGTCTCTCCCTGAATCCAGGTTCCCAATCCCTGAACTACATGCTCTATGAAGCTGTTGTATACCAATAATTTTCTACAGATGTTTCTACTAAAAATTCTGACTAATCAAATTTATACATCAACAGGTTTGGTGAGGTGAAAAAACTACAAGAAGCAATTTGGTATACTTTTGAGTGCAGACTTCAATCACACATGTTTTCGCCTCAGTGTATCTATGCATGTTATCTCGTGTTCAAATTTGAAGACGACCACATTCAGCATGATAATACTCGTTTCTTTAAAGCATGGTACAACTTGGATGACGTTTTTGGAGATACATTTTTTGCACATTTGAATTCGTCTTCAATCAACATTCCAACAATAAAGCCAAAGAATGATTACAGATCCCATGACTTGTCAAATATACTAAGCACCGAAAGAGTTAGGATGCCAAAACATAACATCGAGCGTCTGGTAGATAGTATGATGGAAGAAAGAGGGGATGGTTGGATGGAGGTCATGTTGTGCAAACCACTACATCAGTTACAAGATCACAAGTCACTAAGGTTAACATTATCCAAATCCAAGGGTGGAAGTTTTAGTGGAATTATTGTCGAAGGCGTGGAGTTTAGACCGGTGGCATTTATGTAAGGAATAATTAGGGTGTGTTTGTTTTTTAAAAAAAAATCTTACTAGCCCTCTTATTCTTACCGGTAAGAGGTGGTCAGACGTTTTGCTTGTTTGTTTTTTTCTTTTGAGTCAGACCCAGTTAGACATATAACATCTTACTCAGTAAAAGGTGTGAGACTTGTCTTACTGCCTTTTACTCGATAAAGACTCGTGTTAATATAATATATTTGATGGTTTATTAATTTTGTTATATTTATGATAAAAAGTCTTGTTTCATATCTACATAATTTACTTAAATAAATTGCAGAAACGAGCACATAAAATCATTCGGACAATTTTAAAAAAACAAACAACATTATTTCGTTTAGATTTAGACTTTCTAGCCACCTTTTACTGGTAAGATGTGGTAGTCAGATTCAGACTTAAAACATCTTAATGAAACAAACACACCTTTAGTTTAAAATATAGGGGCAATTTTATATCTCTCTTCCTCAAAATTGAAGGCGTGGAGTTTAGACCGGTGGCATTTATGTAAGGAATAATTAGTTTAAAATATAGGGGCAATTTTATATCTCTTCCTCAAAATCAGAAATTTCATATTTACCCAAAACATGCTTTAAAAACATTGTTATTATGCATATAAACGTTGTAGTTTGGGTATATGATACGCCTGGGCCCGAGCCCATGGCCTATTTAGGTTTTAGGGTTTTACCCTACTTTGTCTTATAAATACTCTTGTAATCATTTATTATAATCATTCAATCAAAGTTTAAGATAAACAAATCCCTAGTTCTTCTCTCTATTTTCTTAAGGAGCTCGCACAAGCTAAAAGTGGTGCCTTATCCCGATACAACCCCTAACCGGGTCGTATCAATTGGTGCTTTCATTGAGAGCTCTCGTTGAGAGGGCTTACGATTAGGGTTCAAATAAAATTAAAAAAAAAAAAAAAAAAGAAAAAGAAAAAAAGAAGTTACTGTTCATCTGGGTACTATTCATCGGATACTGTTCATCGGAGTACTGTTCATCGCGGGTACTATTCATCGATTTTTTTTTTTTTTTTTTTTTTGCGTTATTAATCGCTTGAGTATTATTCATGGCATCAGGCGGCAGCGATCAGGACGCGAAATACGCACTCTCTAAGCTCTTGCAAATGGGTACGGTGGCCGAATATGAGAGTGAGTTTGTGATACTTGCAAATCGAGTAACAGGGATCTCTGAATCTTTACTTATATCGTTTTATATCTCCGGACTTAAATTGATGTTACAAATAGAACTGTTGAGGTTGAGGGCAAGACCTACAACTTTAGGAGAAGCTTTTTCCTTAGCCCATATAGTCGAGGCTCGTTTTGAGGCAATTGAAGAGAAGAAAAAAGAGCGCATATAATTGAAAAGAAATTAGATACCATTCCCTCATTACAAAGTGAATTCGCTTCACCTGAGATTAAAAGGTTGTTAGATGCTGATGAAAATATTGGTGTTGATGTGGTTAATAACGCAATAGATGGTGTTTTTGATATTGGTGAGAGTAATGTGGAAAGCATGGAAGTTCGTAGTGAGTTTACCGAATTTTCAGAAAATAAAGAAAGTGTGGAAGATGTTGTTGTGGGTGGTGGTGAAGCGTGTAGGGTTGACGAAGATGAATCGAATATAGTGATATTGCTACTTAAGGATGGAGGTGGTGAATTTGATAGTCGTTTGGATGAAATAAATTTGAATTTAAGCGAGGAATTAGCGGACTCTCAATCTGCATATTCTTCGTATCACCTTGAGGGCAAGGTGATTTTTGAAGGAGTGGGGAGTGTTATGGCATGGGTAGCGGAAGACGGAAGAATGGTGTTGTGTTATGTCCAAGGCAAAGGAATACGAAAGAAGAAAAAGGCGACGGTTGCAATTCAAAGAAGATTATGGGATCCCGGATTACGCCAATGTTGCAGGAGGACGGACTGCCCAAACGAATCAAGAAGTCCAAACGTATGGCATAAAGATTATGTCATATAATCTATCTTTATTTACGTGTCTTTGTTTAGGACTGTTTTCATGTTTATTTAGGAAAGTCAATTAAGAATGTTTTAAGACAACACCTTGAGGGCAAGGTGGTTTTGAAGGAGTGGGGAATGATACGCCTGGGCCCGAGCCCATGGCCTATTTAGGTTTTAGGGTTTTACCCTACTTTGTCTTATAAATACTCTTGTAATCATTTATTATAATCATTCAATCAAAGTTTAAGATAAACAAATCCCTAGTTCTTCTCTCTATTTTCTTAAGGAGCTCGCACACACTAAAAGTGGTGCCTTATCCCGATACAACCCCTAACCGGGTCGTATCAGTATATATGAAATTCATCATGAAAAGAAGGGAAGATAAGAAATTCATCTTAAAATTCTAAGTTGCAACAAAAATTCTTAATGTGTATCAAACTCATATTTTTCCTATTGAAATATAATAAAATGCTTAATTTTCATATTGTGTGTATTAGGGGTGTGCAGAATTAACTGAAAACCGAAACCGAACCGAATCGAAAAAAACTAAATCCGAACCAAACCAATTTAAATATTCGGTTTTCGTTTTGGATATGGGTTTGGCAAAATGAAAACCGAACCGAACTGAAAACCGAATTCACACACACACACACACATACACACACACACACACACATATATATATATATATATATATATATATATATATATATATATATATATATATATATATATATATATATATATATATATATATATATATATATATATATATATATATATATATATAGTGTAACTTTCTTTTCAGAACCACTTTAAGTGCGAGAACTGCGAGAACCCATCTAAAACCGTTGGATTTCTGGATCAATGGCTACAATGAAATGTGCCATTAATGTAAATAACTTAAAGAGTAGGATATTATGTGCAAAGCTGAAAGGGTATTAATGGAATTTTACTTAGAAAGTTTCCATTAAACCGTCCCTACACTTACTCCTCATTTTAATCAAGATCTGGAACTAGATCAAAAATTATTTCTCTCCTAAAAACCCTAGCCACTTTTTCTATGAGTTTCATACGGGACCAAAACAAAAATCGGATGGATAACTTCATATCACTTGATTCATTTCAAAACTTTATATCACTTTAATTAATTCCCACGTGTTAAATTATCCCGAGGTATCATTTTCATAATTATTATTATTATTATTTGTTAGTTTGACTTTTGTTGCTGCTGTATAAATTAATTGGTTTCTTGATCGGATTAGATTAGATCAAGATATTCATAGGATGTTTGAAAAGCCTAGCAAGAATCTAACGTTGTTGTTACTTTAGACAAATTAAATGAGGTTACTTTTATAAATTTTATGTTGATTGAGAAAAAAATGTTTAGTTTTTGTGTTGAAATGCTTTTGTCGAAGGTTTTGTTTTTGTGGGTTTTCTAAAGATTGGATCTTTAACTTGTTTATGTGGAAGAAAATAAAATACGTTGTTAGTTTTTAAAGTGTTTTGGATTGCTTATTAGTACAACTGGTTATATTTATGTTTATTGCGTTTTGGTTTGTGGATAAGTAGTTTTGATGGTCTTTAAGATTGCTCATCGAAACTGCTTACTTATAAGTACATAATTTTCGTTGTTTCTTGCTAAACGAGCTGGGAAGCCCGCGCGTTGCGGCGGGGTTTTTAGAAATATTTATAGGAAAAATATTTTTTTAAAAGAGGCATGGGTGTGTAATATTTTTTTTAATGTGTTGTAAGTTTATAAAAAAAGTATTGTGGTTTGGTTTTTTGTTGGGCCTGGTATGTAATGTATGTATTGTGGTTTGGTTTTTTGTTGGGCCTGGTATGTAATGTATGTAGGTGGCCCAATCTTTTTTTTTCGTCATTTTTTCGTCCTTATCAGTTATTATTAGGGCAAATTTTTAGATCTAGGGTTTGTCTGAAATTTCCCCAAAAAAATCACCCCCAAAATTTTCGACTTTATAAATTACGTATCGTGTTTAATCGTGTCAAGATGAAAGGGAAAGCTTCTTGGTTTCCAAAGTGCAAAGAAATTGCAAAAAAGATTGGTCATAAGCGAACTGATAAAGTTGTTTATGAAATTTTTTGTCGGGAAAAAGAAGCATATGAGTGTGATGAGAGGGAGTACAATGAAAGGATTGAAGAGGTGCAAGCTAGGGTTGATTATAGGCATGGGATTATTATGGAATTGAAGAACTTAGGTTTTGACCCTACTGTGGATGAACCGTTGGGTTTGTTAATGGCAGCAGAGCAAGATGATTTGGGGGAAATATGGAGGTTGATGCAGATGAGTCATAGTGCGGGTTTACGTGCTGCTGAGAAATCAAGGATGCTGAAGAAGATGAAGATAGGTAAATAAGGTGTTTCATCTAAGTGTTATTTTTGTGGTTAAAGCTTTTGAAGGGTAGTTAGGTTTTGTGTCACTGAAGGATGCTGAAGAAGATGAAGATAGGTAAATAAGGTGTTTCATCTGGTTAAAGCTTTTGAAGGGTAGTTAGGTTTTGTGTCAATGGGTTGGTTAAAAATAGCAGCTGTAAATGTAGTTGTATTAAGGTGTTTCATCTGGTTAAAGCTTTTGAAGGGTAGTTAGGTTTTTTGTCAATGGGTTGGTTAAAAATAGTAGCTGTAAATGTAGTTGTATTCAGGTTTTTTAAGTAGTATTGTGTATGTGTTTTGGCTGGTTATGTTGATTATCGTAGGTAAATGGTTGTATGTATTTTAATGCTATGAATAGATTATAACTTTTATCTGTATTTGAAAAATTGTGTTGTAGTTACTTTTAGTAAGTAGTTGTGTTTTTTTTTTTTTTTTTTTTTTTTTTTTTTTTTTTTTTTTTTTTTTTTTTTGTATTTGTTATTAGTGTAGATTTTTGTTGTCTGTGTTAGTATGTAGTTGTATTTGCGCTTTGTGTATGTGTTTTGACTGGTTGTGTTGGTTGTGTTTTGGTTGTCTAAAAGAATTATTGTATATCTACATTTGAAAAATTGTGTTGTAGTTACTTTTGTTATTTGGCCTAGTAGAGTGTGGTGAATTTATGGTGGTT
This sequence comes from Artemisia tridentata subsp. tridentata, assembly GCA_021014915.2. Lineage (NCBI taxonomy): Eukaryota > Viridiplantae > Streptophyta > Magnoliopsida > Asterales > Asteraceae > Artemisia > Artemisia tridentata. Next base: position 379,651,877 of record CP139505.1, read on the forward strand.
TGTAAAAGTAAGGTGACCACTGCAGATTTTTGTTGTATGTGATATACAATAATGGTGCTTTGAATAAAGGCTGTAACTCAATAATTTTGAGGCAAGCAGTAGAATAGTTGATGTGGTTGTAGTTTTATGTGTGTGTCATTGTGGGAAACAATAATATTCTATTATGATTGAACAGATGTGGCTAGTATGTCTTGTGCATATGGGCGTTTTGTTTTTTTCATTTCAGAAGAGAATCTTGTGATGTTATTTTTTGGTTTTGGTTTCTGTATTTAAGATAGCTGGGATGCACATTTGTTTTTGTAATTTATTTGATAATTGCCTTAGAAAATCAAGAAAAGAGAATGTCTAGATATTCTAAGTGTGATCAGCTCAGAGCTGAGGCTAACTCTAATAGCTGGTCTGACATATTAGTTTTGTATTGCCGTAAAGCTAGTATTGAGGATATGCATATGTCACAACAGCTGAATGGGCTCTGTGGTAGGTTGGCTGGTGTTAACAGTGAGAGGCTTTCTTTTATTCAAGAGCTTGAGATTATTGGAAATACTTATGCTCAAAAAATGGCAGAGTATCTAAGGGAAGTGCAAGCAAAAGATGAGCAGAAGCTCATGCAGATGCGCTTAATAGCAGTTGAATTGGGCCTAAATGCGCGTAACAATGATGTGTTTATTATGAAACTTCAGGGTCAAATGCGTTTCTAAGTGTGTGGCTACAATTAGGAGTGTTGCTGTAGTGTGTGTTTCCATTTATGTATTATTGTTGTGTTATTTAGTGGTGTGTTTGTCAATGTTTTTTATGTTGTTTTCATGGTAGCAGTATTTTATGTAACTATATGGTTTATGTTGTGGTTGTAAGATATTAAGTTTATGAATAAAATGTATCATTTTATGTGTACTTAAGAAAGGGTGCCTAATGTAAAAGTTATATGGTAATGTAGTTTTTAGTGGTTACAGTTTAAGATAGGCCAATGGTTTGTGTAAAGTCATATTGATTGCAAGGTGTTTTGTCTTCTTTTTACTTTTTGTTTAAAGTAAGTCTGTGTAATGGACAAAGTACATGTGGTATGTGCATTATTGTATTTTAAAAGTTGTGGTTGGGGTGTAGTTGGTATTACTATTTGTGGATAGATTGTTTGTCTATAAAAGCAGTGTACATGATGCTATATTATTATTCAATTAAAGGTAAACAAAAGAATGGTTTCTACTCCAAATTTTAATTTGCTAAAGGGAATTTGTGGGTCTAATGTGATTAGAGATTGTTTGAAATTTCTCTTTGTGCAAGAAGAGACGGAGACTGTTGGTTTTATAACAAAAGTTGATGAATGGTGTAGTGGTTTGCGCGAAAAAATTGGGTATTTTGGTCAACTGATTCAGGAAGGTCAAACTTTTAGTCATTTTGATGTAGCGGCTATGAATGGGTTGGAGTGTCTTGTAGAAGCGCAAGCTAGAAATCATGAGATTTTGCAAGCGTTGGAGGGTCTTTTGAATGTTTTGTTTGAAGCGAATGTTGAGAAGCAACGTTATGTCATGGTTATGGAAGGGCATAACAGTGACGGAAGTCCATGAGTATGATTCTGTTATGTGGTGGTAAAAGTTCATGTGGCTTTTGTAGTGGTTTTTATGTGATTTGTTATGTTGTTTCGTGTTAGTTAGTAGTTGATGTAAGATGGTTGTAAGATAATAAGTATATGAATAAAACCCATCGTTTATTGTCTATTTTGTTGTTGTGCTCTGTTGTGATGTGCTAATGAGTCATACATATATATATATGATAGAGTGTTTACAGTAACATGATTAATGTTACAAAAGGCAGTTAACCAAATAGTAGATGATACTTGCATATTTACATTAGTAGGTGTTTTATTGGAGAGTGCAACACTACATGGATTATCAAAAGCGCCAGTACTATGTGTATGTCTTCATTCTTTTTTGCTCTTTTTGCTCTCCGCCGATTTCTCTTGGAACAGAGACCTTTTAGTAGTCATAGGTTTTCCACTTGTATCACCTGTGATAAATAAATAATTGAAAAGTTAATGAATATTTGGTTTACATTTTTTTTCTTCTACATGTATGGAGAGCATATTATTTTTTTGACCTGGAGTTTCTGTGGATACATTTTTTCCTTGTTTTGATATTGTGTCCAATGGTATGTCTGCTGGTGGAGGTGGTGTTGTATCTGCAGTAATAGATAGTTGGGAATAATTGTTTGAATTTAAAGCAGATGGCATAATAAAAAACTTAAAATTAGAGAAATTTGTTACCTGGATTGAGTGCTTCTTGTGGTTGTTTCTCTATTGCTGATTCTATTGTGTTACGTTCTATTGTTTGTAAAGGCATGGCTGTAATGATAACAAAAATGTAGATACGTATTATGTATATAATCTTAGGGTATGTTTTAAAATTATATTGTTGGTTTCTTACGTGGTGGATGTTCATGCTGTGTTGCAGGTGTTGGTGTTACTTGGACTACGGTAGCAGTGGTTGTTGAAGAGCCATGATCCAAAGCAGGTAAAATTCCTTGTGTCTCAGGTTCGTTAACTGTAATATGTTCAATAGCTTGTTGTGTTGATGTTGATCCTGTGGGGAAAGAAATATAAGGTTTTTCACAAAGTACATGATGTTTACAATTAATAATATAATTATTTATAGTTAAAGTTTTAGGTTATTACCTGAAGGGTTGTCTGCAATTAGTTGGGGTGTATCGGGTTTGTCTAAGATATCGTTAAAAATGAAACTTACGGGCCTTTGTTTTGAAGCTGTGTTGAAATGAAATTGGAAGATATGTGTTTTCCCAATAATTGAAAATATTTTATCTGGAAAGTCAAGAGGGTCAGGATTTGTAAGTGAGTTAACCAAGGATTCACAGTCGCTACCAACGATATCATCCGCTTTTGGTGAGAAAAATGTAAACATAGCGGTTTCCGTGCTGTCTGTTACATATGCTTTAAAACAGTATCTGCATATATATAGTAGTTATGTGAGAAAATATTGAAATTTTTGAAAGAATCATAGTGTATAGTCTTACCTGTAAGTTGGAGACGCTATGGGGCCATGAATTCGGCATTCAAAGACACCTTCATTTAGATGGACTTTGGTACTACAACTTGTGCATGAGGGGTAGTACCACTCGCGTGCTGTATTAAGGCTTATGATGGTTCCTTTGCAAGTAAAGCGAATGCCCTGTTGATTTGTTCAAGAAGTTGGAGTTTGGCATTAGCATTTTTTTTTATTAGCTTTAGGTTGGTGCTCAATAATTAGATTTAAAACGGTAATGTAACTTATTGGATGTGCCTGTGGGTTTTCACGTAAGAGAATGGCTAACGGTATCCTGTTCCTCATTTTTTCTTCTTCCTTGTCTTGGTATGGTTGTCTTCTTATTTCCAGTGGTGGGTTTAGGTTGAAAATGTCCCTATATCTGTTGTACAATTGTAGGTTAGTCATTAAGTGTTTTAGTCCGAAGGGTAGTTGTCATAAAGATTTGGGCATAGTACTTACTCGGCTTGATATTCTTGCAGTTCTGGAATACTTGGGTTTATATAGTAGTGAGTTGCTGGTGTTGATGACAATTGGAATAGGTCTCGGTATTTTGTGACTCGACAGGAACTGACTGCAATTATAATTGGTTTTTCGAGAGCGTCAATTTCTTCTTTTTTGAATGTCATAGCGAGGTCATCCCATAATGTCAACTCCACTGAATTGCGGCTGACAGAATTGAATATTATATGTTAAATGTTGTATTTTGTATTAATTATTTGTAATTGTTAATAAAATTTGTTAACTATACTTACTTGAGGTTTTGAATTTCAATTTTGCGGGTAATTCTTTGGTTTCTATTTGGATTTCCCCATTTCTCTTTTTTTCCCGATTTTATGTAACAACCAATGTAATCTGCATAAATTGGAAAATAGAGATTGTGAAACATGTATATTTAAATTTATAAATGAAAAGTATCAAATATATATATATAAAAGTATCAAATATGTATATATGTTACCTGTGAGTACTGGATAGTCTTTTCTGGTTTTGTCTAATGGGTCAATAACTTTGTAAGGCAAATGGTTGTATGCAACAAAATCGAAATAATGTTGTGGAAATCCAGTTGCTGGTATAGCATCAAATTTTGTGTGTTGGGTGAATAAAATTGTTGTTTTGTTTTCCAGGGTTTGCTGCCAATTATCTGTAGGAATGCATGAGAAACCTGAGATTCGATATGCTCTGCCAGGTATGAGAGTGCTTGTGAACCGAGCTTTTTGATTAATTTCCATGTTTCCTTGTATTGCGTCACCCTGCTTATGTTAAAGTACTATCTTAGAAAAAAGTCAATATAATCAACAGTCATTATCAATTTTTTTTTTTTTTTTTTTTTTTTTTTTTAATAACCTGTCTGTCAAGTAAAATTGTACGGCAGCCCTTTTCTGTGGTGTCAGGTGGATCTCTAGCTATCCATGATCGATAAACTTTGACTTCTATGATTTTGTTTCGACTTGTTGGTGTTAACTCTTTGATGTTAGTTTCTGTCATCCTGCACATACAAAAAAAAGAAGAAAAAAGGGTGTATGTTAACATGTGTGATTGTTGGAAAATATAAAACAGATTTAGAGTAAAAAAATGTAATGCAACAGGAAGATAGTAAATAAGATGTATTGTAGTGAAATAATATGAACCTCTAATGGACAAATTTTTCTCAAGAAATCTTTATAAACTATGTTTTTTGTTTGATTTGGTGGATGGTCAGCATGGGGTGTCAAAAGTATTTTTAAACCATTGGGCGATGTTGCACGTGATAATGCAACATATAATTGCCCATGTGTAAAAACAGGTTGTGGAAGATAAATGCCAATTCTGCTAAGAGACTGTCCTTGGCTTTTATTGATGGTCATAGCGTAACAAACTTTGACCGGAAACTGTTTACGTTTGAAAATGAAAGGGTAGTTGGGATCTTTATGCTGTAAAGGAATTCTAGGAATATAAACTTTTTCGCCAATTCTTGTTCCCGTGATAATTTCTGCCTCAATGAGCTTTGAACTTAGGTTTTTGACAATCATTCTTGTGCCATTGCAGATGCCACCTCCAAGATTCATATTTCGTAGCATCATGATCGGAACTCCAACCTTTAACTGAAGAATATTTGGGGGTAACCCAGGAAATCTGAAGGTGTTCAAGTATTCTGGAGGATATAACATCTCTGTTGCAGCGCCATCTTTTCCAACTGGTATTGCTTCGTCTGAACTTATGTACACGGTAGCTTCTCCTTCTATTTGTGATAGTATTTTTTCATTTATCTCATCCGTGGTTTCATTTTTGGGGCATACAATGGCTTTTTCTTGCAGGAGTTGCGCAGTGGGATTTCTCAAAGTTTTTTCATTATAGATAAAGTCGATGAGCTCTTGAATGCCAGTCTTGGTATCTGATATCAAGTGTTGTGAGGGAATGGTAACCCATGCAGCATCTTCTGGATCTTCTTCATCTGGCTCTCCAAGTTTCCCGTCGCCTATATCTAGCAGCCATGAAGAAAAGTCACGGATTCGGGTTTTCTGATCTTCGGAAAGGTTTGATTGAATAAGCCTCATGTTTTCTTTAAGCTTATATACTTTAAAGTGTTTCCATAAATATGAGGTAGCTATTGAGAGTCCAATAATCTCCGATTTTGTTCCCTTTTTTTTAACTGGCAGCGTCTGCCTGAAGTCACCTCCCAACATTATCGACTTTCCACCAAATAGCTTTTCCGAGTTATTGAAGAGATCTTTAAGTGTTCTATCGAGGGCTTCAAAACAGTGGCGATTATTCATTGGGGCTTCATCCCATACAATCAAGTCAGTTTCATTAACTAACTTTGACAGGATTGTGTTTTTTTTAATTTGACACATTGACTCGTCTGTTAGCTCAAGTGGTATTTTGAACCTTGAGTGTGCTGTGCGGCCAGATGGTAGTAGTAAAGAGGCAATTCCTAAAGATGCAACAACTAGCACAATCTTCGCTTCTGATCGAAGTTTGTTGATAATTGTCTTCCATAGGAAAGTTTTCCCTGTTCCGCCATGACCATAGACAAAAACCAACTTCTGTTCTTTATTGGTGCATGCATTAATTATGAGGTTGTAGATACCCTGTTGTTCTGCATTTAACTTAACAATTGAGACTGCAACTTCTTCCTTTAATCGATCACGGTTATAATTTTTTTCTTCCATCAACAACCTGTTCTCCAAATCTTCAAGTAGATCTTTTAGAGGCAATGAAAATCCAAATTCTTTAATGGATCTTGAAGAATTGTTTAGTATCATTTCGATTTCATACAAAATATAATTTCTTAGGTCTTCATCGTTTATATGAAGGTTTGTTACACCACTTCTTTGTGAAGCTCTTGGTGAAATGTCATCTTTCATAGAAGGCCAATGTCTTTCCCATAACTGCAGAGGATTTGCAACTTCACAATGCATCAAAATGTTTGCAAACAAGGTGCGTAGCTCTTGTGATGATGCTGACATGGAAGCTTCTTGTAGAGCTGTGTCCCATTCATTGTCATCATCAAGCAAACCCATTGCTTCACATGCTGCACGGTATGTTGGGAAGACTTTGTTGTTCATAGTGCGGACCTCGACATACGACCTACAACCTTTTTGGTGCCCAAGTAGCATGCGAAAGTAGAACAGTTCACCCGCGGCTGGATGCACATACACTAATCTACCGATTGAGTATTTTGTCTTTATTACTCGACGCCTCCATATTTTCCGGTCTTCATACCAAACATATTCAGAAGGAAAGTCTAAATATGTTAGATGCCGACCATCTTCAAACAACGCATTGTATGTGAACCATTCTGTAAGAGTCGTTAGCTTTCTTCCATCGTCTGTGATGATATGCCCCAAAGGTTCTTTGTCACGGAACGTTTTTTTTTGCATATCTTTAAGATGAACAGCTAGTATTTGGACCGCTGGTTCTCTATGATGTATAGGGAAATCGAGGATTCTCCAACATGATTCGTGTGGACAAAGGAACCTTCCATCAATGAAGTTCTGAACTTCATCGATGCGGATTTGAGGAACAAATGACGACGACTCTGAATCACCAAGTGGTTTGATAATTCTTGCAGCAATTCGGTCAGTGCCTTTCGAAACATATTTGAAAAGGTACTTTATCAACATACTCCAACCACAATATTCAACGTTGATGTGGGCATGAAACATGAGACAAAGCTGCCGATTGTATGGCACAACATTTGTGTTGTCTAACTTCAATTCACCTCTTGGTACATAACTTGATGTTCTTCTTCTTTTATAATGTATGTGCCCATTTTCATCAAAATAAGTATTGTCATTTTATCTTTTAGGATACTTCTTTGTGCACGTTCCTTGTTGCATACATGGGGCTTTTGTATTTGCATTTCCACACGGCCCGTGCATCATCATATCTGCTACAACTCTATACGCTGCTGGATCGGTTGTCATGTCAGGGAGTTCTGCTGAGATGAACCTGTCCACTTCTTCAGGACTCTTTATTTTGCTATTCGCATCTAGCCATAAGAGTGTGTGACAGTGCGGGAGACCGCGTTTCTGAAATTCAATTGTGTAAAGAACTGCAGTTAAAAGTTTAAACATGTAAGAATGTTTGTTTATATATAATATAAAAAAGGTGTAAGCATAACATTATGGCATAATAACTATTAATTACCTCCAGTAGAGTGTCCAAAAATATACTGCTCCTTTAGAACTGTTAGAAAGTCTTCTACCTTCTGTTGGAAAACACGAACCACAACATCAGCTCTGTCTGATGGCGTAAGGTCTGGATGACTTTTCATATGGTCTTTGATCTCTGGCCAATTGACATTGCAAGTGAATGTGATAAAATATTGTGGGTTCCCTAGAACCCGACAAATGGCGAGAGCATCAAGATAGTGGCTGTACATATATCTTGGTCCGCCAGTGAAACTTGAGGGGAGGATTATTTTTTGTCCTATGTCAGCTCCAAAATGATCTCCTCTTGACATTGCGTCACAGATTCCAGCAAGACAATCACTTCTTAAGTTATTCTGCTTTGCTCGTATGAAGTCGAGTCGTGTTTGTTCAAGGGCACAGTATGCAGTGACAATATATTGTTGGAAGAGTCTGCCTGCTTTGAAGAGAATACCAAACTGGTCGTTACGCTCATGTAGCTGATACTTATAATACATATTCATAGACATCTTTTTCCTTTTGTTTTTTGCATTTACACCTTTTAGTGTCATTTCAGTGTTGTAACCCGGTTGACCATATACAAAAAGAAGAGGAAATTGGAGAGACATGTATGAACTATGAAGCTTACTAATTCTTTGTGGCTGCCTGTCTTTATACTCTATGATGATGTCGTAATCTTTTTTGCTATTTGAATCAGGTTCAAACACTATTGCTCCAAGAGTGTCGGAAGAAGGCAACTGATATTCTCGAGTTCCTACCACATTATAAAGCTGAATCTTGAATTCGGGTATGTTTGCTTCATTAAGTTTATCTCTTGCTGTTCTGAAGAGCTTGACCAACTCGTTGTGGTCATCCAATATTTGTATCAACTTCTGCACTATCTCTGACTGTAAGTTGGTATGCTCTGTACCTCCAAAAGCCTTCATTCTATTAGTAACTTCTTTATCTGTGTCATAAATATATAGTTGCATGAACTTTGGCTCATCTTTATTGGTAGGACATATCGTCCCTATCCAATGGTGTATCTGACCTGTGATTTTGAAAACATATGGCCCTTTTCCATTATTTATTGAATTATCGATTTCTGCACCGAAAGATGTCATACTAAACATCTGGTTGTATGCCCGAATGTTTGCCAAAAAATGCTTATCCTTGAATATTTGCTTCAAAAGTTGTGGTGGTTCTGGCTCTTTTTCTAGATAGACTTGCCCTCCCCCGCAACATTTGTTATATTTCACACTATTTTGATGACAAACTCTTTTCAGCCGTTCCCCATACCAAAAGGATGCGTTGCAATATTCACATGCATAATTGCAACCACCCAAGTCAATGTACATATTTGAGACACCTACAATAATAAACTCAAACAATATTAAAAATGCATTTGTGTTTACATATATTCTAATATGTGTTTCTTTTTTTCCTTACTTTGATTATTTAATGTTGTCGAGTCCTGAGTCATAATCTTAGTTGTACATTGTCTTTTTCCTACTTTTTGATGGCCTGTAAACACAAAAAATGTATGCAAGTGTTATGTTAAATATTTTTATTAAGTTTAGATAGCATAAAATGATAATATTGTTACCTGGATCGTTCCTTTTGTGTTTTCTTGTACATGTGTCGCCACTCATCGGTATATTTTTGCCTTTGTCATTCAAACACTCTACAGGAATTGTGTTTGTAAAATAAATATATGTCTATCTAAATTGACATAATTTTTATAATTAACGTAATGTGTACTTAATTTTATCCATTGCATGCTCATAGTTGACATCTTTTGAAATAGGTAAACTTTCTTGCTGTTGCGAGATATGGGATGTATGATTGTGCTGCAATACATTTTTGCCTTTGTCAGTCGATGACACAGAATCTGCCGTATCCATTGTATGATAACAGTTGATGTCTTCTGAATTGGTGCATGTGTCATCAATCGTTGGGAAAGGTACATTTTTGCTTTTGTCACTTAAACACCCTACATGAATAGAACTGTAAAGTAAATATCTATGTATATAAATTAACATAATTAATTATTAAGAGAATGTGTACTTACTTTTTTTTGCATTCTCGTTGAATGTAGATGAAGCTGCCGTACCCATTGTACGATAACAGTTGATATCTTCTGAATTAAAGATCATATTATCATCATTTGATGATAAACAGCTAGGAAAAATTTCTTCCTGCTGTGGACTCTCCATTGTATAACTGGTTTGCATTTCAGGGTGGTTTGTTTGCTCTTTAATTTTTTCTTTTGGCAGGTTTGCACCCACCTCATGTTGGAGTTGCATATGTGATATGCAATTGTTCCGTAGCTTTTTGTGTCTTCTTATCCGTGTGTCATCAATCATTGTAAAAGGTACATTTTTGCTTTTGTCACTCAAACACCCTACAGGAATTCAGCTGTAAAGTAAACATATGTCTATCTAAATTGACATAATTTAAGTTTTATAATTAAGGGAATGTATACTAACCTTTTTCTGTATTGTTGTTCAATGTAGATGTAGCTACCATATCCGTTGTATGTTCACAGTTGACAACTTTTGAATTAAAGGTCATCTTATCATCATTTGATGATAAACAAATAGGTAACTTTTCTTTTGGCACATTTGTGTTCGACTCACGTTGGGGTTGCCGCAAGTTATTTGCATAAATATTAAAGGTTTTTGATGGATCTAGGCTATTCATATAATAATTAAGATTTTTTGATACTTTTTTATTTGCAATTCTTTTAGCCATATTTTTTTTGTGCACAAAATATACTTAAGCACATAACCACAATTAAAATATTAGCAAAATGAAATGTATAACTGTACATATGAACATATAAACTTTTGAAGAAAGTTAGAAACAAAAGATGATTTATTACCTTTCTTTGTTTTTCTTATTTCTTTCTTGAAGATTAGCTACTATCACTTATCAGACTCCTTTGTTTGTCTTCCTTAGTTCTTTATTGAAGATTGGATGCTATCACATATCAGATTGAAGTTGGATCAAGAGGGAAAATGGTATTTTTGGAAAGTGTATCTTTCTGGAAAATGTATGTAACTTTCTGGATGTATCATTTTTTTGTATGTATAGACAAACATATATTTATTTAGAGTGTACAGTAGGACATTTGTAAATGTGTAATAGATATTTAGTGTACTAATCCATCTTTTAATTATAGGAAACAGTGCATGAACAGTTAAAAACAGTATAAATGAACAGTACTAATGACTTTAAAACTAAATTTCAACCACACATTTGCCTCTTAATGACACCACTAATTACCTTTCCAGATTTTTTTTGGGTGGCAGCCATTCCCATCTTTAAATATATTGTATAATAAAGAGTAGTGCTAAATGAAAAACAAAAATATTTAAAATTTGAATAAATATCTTTGTGTATTCAGCAACTAACGAAAATTATGTACTTATAAGCCTAAGTTTTAAGTAATAAGATTACACAATATACATGTAGCAACCTGGGCTGGGCGTGTATCGTATGGATCCAAATTTATTAGTGTTCGGACCCTTGGGCCATGAATATTTATTGGACCCTTTAGTACCATAAATTTTGTTAAAAAATCGATAAAACAACATTGTTATATGTAGTAAAAAAATTGTGCATATGTGTTATGCTAGTTGTTCTGATTAAAAAATTCGTTTTCTATTTGTTTGTGGTTTAATTGTTTTTGGGTATATTTGTACCAGATTAATGAAGATGGTGATAGCAATGAAGACCTAGAAGTTGATGCACACATAGATACATGATGATAATATGCGGCGTTTGAAGAAATATGATTATTGAAGACGTGCATATATGTTCTTTGAATGCGTGCGCATATGTTCTAAAGAATTTAATGAGAAACTCGAAGTACAAATATGTTCTATGAAGGCATGCATGTATGTTATTGGAAGGCGTGCATACATGTTTGAAAGAATTTGATGAGAAACTTCAAATACATTGTTTCGTGCACATATGTTCTTTAAAGGCGTGCATACGTATATGTATTTTTACTTTTTAGAAATTTATATTTTAATTGTATTTCAATCGATGTCGAATTTTGTGTTTAACATTTATGTTCTTGGTTTATTATAAATTTACATTATCAAAAAACAAATATGCACATTACTATTTGAAAAACATATATGTAGAAAAAATTATTCCAAAAACTAAAGTCAAAAAATTAATTCCTAAAAACATATATGCACCAAATCATTTTAAAAACATACATGCAAGAAAAAAATAAAAATAAATAAATAAAAACACTCCGAAAATTAAGGATTTTTTAAAAAACGGGATTTATTTAAAAAAATCAAGAATAATATAAAAACGTCTTTTACAATTATACCCTTTTGGATTAAAAGAAAATATTTAATATTTAAAAACATATGATTGGTCTAGAGGAGGTTCTCGCAGTTCTCGTAGATAAGGTGGTTCTCGCAGTTCTATATAATTAAATAGATAATTAATTAAAATTATGTAATTCGAGTTATTGCATTCGGTTTAATCCAATTTGAATTCAGTTCAGTTCGGTTTTACCTAGAAATTATTTTTAACCGAACCGAATAAACAAACAACCTGATAAACACCCCTTAACATGACGTCGGTTATTTAGTACATACATTAGAAAGAGTAGGTAGTTTGGTGCATTCTTCTTTCTTGGACCTGTACATGCTCTTTTGTTGTGACCGTTTGTACCACATTGACTACAAGTGACAGTCTTTCCTTTTTTTGAAAGCTTCACACCCTTGACCATTTCTTTAAACGCATTCTCAGCCATCTAATCTTTGTTCACTCTCCTCTTCTTCCTTGGTCTGCCAACGGAAGTATGATGGTGTGGGGGCAATAAGATACTAGGGATGGTGCACTTGGGCCAAAATTTACTGTTAGCAACACATTCAATCTTATGGCTGTACGTCTCCTTCCATGTTCTTAGCCAATATGCTTGATGTACCTAATCCTCAGGTATACCTACCTCCCTACCATCACCTGCCATGCTATGCATTGCTGCTACAACATGTTTGCATGAAATACCGGTTAGCTTCCATCTCCTACATGTGCATGTCCTTAACCTCATATTCACTATACATTGGTCATTCCATGGTCCCTTACACTGGTAACTGTCAGCCCCATTCCAAATAACTGAATAGTCATTAGCTTCTCGCTTAATAACTTCATAAATGGATGTTGCAGTTGGGGTTAAGGGACCATCAGACTTTTCTATGAACTTTTGTACATTCACTATCCTCTTCATCAAATACTTCCTAATGTATTCCAAACACCATATTATTAGTTTATCTCTACCGTCTACCAACTTGCTGTTGAGTGACTCACGAAGGTTGTTGACCATAATTTCACATTTAGCTATGCCTGTTTTTTTATTAATAATTAAGGATAAGTTAATGTCCACTATATACACATTTAAAGCAAAAATATGAAAAATGATATACCTGGAAAAAAAAAAAAAGCCCTTGACCATGAGGTTAGTGGTATCTTTAGTAACCACTCATGAGCTTTAGGGTCGAAGGATTTCAGATCCTCCATTCCTTGTTGAAACTGAGGCACAGTGGTTGTTGTTGCACACTTCCACATATAATCCTTGTAAAGCCTTCTGATGAACTCAAATAAGTACATTTTATTATCATCATTTATCCTATTTATTTGACTTGTTTTATTATATTATCTATGAGAATCGATACATTAATGTTTACTTTAGTGATTCTCAGGTAAAAACAAGCATTATGTGAAACTTGGCGATTTTGGACTAATTATGGAGCAAAACAAGCAAGATATCAAAAGCCTACTGAAATCTAGAAGATCAAGCTCGTTCTACTCCAGATACGCCGCAACATACTTCTAACATACGGCGTATCACTATCAAGATTTCACAAGTTACAATCCAAGTACATGTGCCGCATGCAAAGATCAAGATACGCCGCATCTGAAGACGGTGTACGAATATTCCAGAATATATTAATCTTGGACCCCACGCGAAGTTAAGTCAATGCGCCGCATCTATTCACTCTATGCGCCGCATCGATCCCTCAGACAGAAACTATAAATACCCCAAGGCCAGACGAATTTCGACACACAAAAAGCTTAGTCTTATATAGAGACTGAAGACCACATAACCCTAGAGCCGAATTCAGACGACCAAGCAGCACAAGACACACCTTAAACGAAGATACAATAGCTGTAAGAAGGTCCTGCATGTATTCAATTCATTAAGTAGTTTTGTTTTATTGTTTTAGTACACTTTAATTCATCAGGATTGATGGGCTTGTGTCATGTGACTACGGGAAATCATGCACTCCCCTTAATATTGCTTTCCCATTAATTAAAGTTTATATGTTGATGTCTTTGGTGACTTTTATTAGTGCATTGATAACCTCTGTGTCTAGCTGAGCATTGCTTGGGTCGCCATGCCCCTTCCTCGCCTATCTATTTTAGCGTCTCTTGAATAAATAGGATAGACATAAGTAATCATTAAGGGTTTACTCGCCGATAAGATTAGAGCCAACGAGAAAGGTTTAATTATATACACTTCATATAAAACTAGCAATAAAACAAGTGACAAGCTACTTAATTATCAGGACAGGTCTTCTTATTGTCTCGAGTATCTATCTGTGTACGTGTGTGCTAATCGCTGATTCGTGCTCATTAGTTTAGTTTTCTATTTAATCATAACCAAACCGTGCCAGTCTCTCAGGCTGAACCCCCTTGCGTTAGATTAGGTTGTATAGCTAACTTAGGATATTAAAATACTGATTAGAATAACTAGATAATACGTTCCACTCTTAGTGATCGACACTCTACTTACCATTATATTCATACTGACCGGGTACACTGCTCGTTAAGTGTGTGTGTTATTGATAAGTCGGCTAAATATAAATTTAAAACTTGAGTAGGCATTAATACTGCTAAACCGCAACGACACGCACGCGCATCAAGTTTTTGGCGCCGTTGCCGGGGATCAAATTGTTATTATCTGTTAATTTGATTAGTATTTTAATTAGGTTTTTCTTTTTAGTTTTTAGATTCTAACCACTAACCCTGTTATATATTAGATAGATTGCATTCATTGTATAATCTGCATAATTTGCATATATTTTTTGTTTTTTTTTGTTTTCTGTAATTTTTGTTTCTTTTTGTTTGATTTTATTTTTGTTTTTCTTTTTCTATTTTTCTGCATTCTGCTATCGTTGTATTGTGCTGATACAAACGATACGGCGCATCTGTTTTCACAGATACGGCGTATTGCGTTTAATTTTTATAAAATACAACGCGTTTAATAAATTCCATACTACGCATCTTTCTCCAAGATACGGCGTATTCTGTTTTTAATAAGAAATTTTTCTAAACCCTAACGCCATACGACGCATCTGTTTTAACAGATACGGCGTATTTTCTATCTAAATTAAAAACAGTTTTTCGAATTATTAAACAGATACGACGCATCGATCTTTATCGATACGGCGCATCTGCCAAATCAAAAATCTTGTATTTTGAAACGTAACGAAAATACGGCGCATTAGCTTTTGTTAATACGACGCATTTAATTTTAATAAATATAATCGATTTTTGATAATTTAAACTTGATACGGCGCATTCTTATTCATAAGCGGCGTATCTATTTTCTGAATAAAAGTCTGATTAAATTTTAACGAAATAAGATACGGCGTATCCAACTTTTTGGATACGGCGCATCGTCCGCAGATATCAGCCATTTTTATTCTTTATATTCGTTTCTACATTTATTAATTTCTCTTCTAGCAAACAGATCCTACTGACGATTTTGCCTATGATGACAGGTTTTGCTATGGAAGATATGTCAATGAACGGATATCTTGCTAAGGAACTTATGAAAGATAAGCACAATGAAATGCCCCGCACCAAAAAGCCGTTGATTCTGGAAAGTGATGACGAGTGTGATAACTATGAAGTTAGCTTGAGCAAGTTCCCAGCATTAAGCATTACTAAAAGCTCAGAATTGGAAAAGGAACTCTTGCTTTCGGATTCATTCGAAAATTTCGATGCTATCACTTGCAACTTACCTACGATCGATGCTTTACTCAAATCCGTATCTCAAACCAACATGCCCTTCTACTCAGTGGAAGTTTATGAAGATGTCAACTTCAATGTACTCACGATTGATGCCGATTTATTTTCTTGGGAAACTCCTCTTGGACTGAGCTAGTAAGTTCAATAACCATAAGATCATGGACCGAGCTACTAAAGATGTGTTATGGGTATATTGGATGAGAGGGGAAGATGAGGAAGTAGAAAGCAACAATGGATCATAACATGACGATTCAACGATCAAGGAAGGCATTGAAGAATTGTTCAACATAGACATTGATGTGTTCAATTATGAGACACCCTTGTGCAAACAATTCAAAGAATTTAATTACCTTCTTCAAATCGACGCTGATGTGCTAACTGGAGATCTACCAGGATTCAAAACTTATGATGAGTTCAAAAACACCTGGTACTACGAATGGAATGACCAGATACCATGGGTTTGGGATAAACCATGGGAATTTGGGCATATTGATCACACTTGTAAACCTTTCCATTTCAAGGATGAAAGTAGTGAATGGCCAACCTGTGATTGGAAGAATGATGGAACCTGCAATGGGGGAAGTATAATTGGAATGAAACGAGTTGGAAACGATGTATACTTTGAAGACTATGATTGGTATGAAAAAGTTGAAGACTCCCCACGTAGAGCAGAGGCTTTGCAAGAAAAAGGTAGAATCGAATACTTAAAAGAATTAAAGGGAGCACCGAATACTACTTTCTGGGAATGGGTGCATAGAAAATGTGATGATTACACAAGGCTTAATCGATGCTTACAATGGGAATTGAAAAGAGAGTGGGATGAGATTCAAGATTATTATCAATCCATTAACGTGGATGACATAAGTTAATAGAAACCTAGCTGTAGCAGTAGTAACATCTCTTGTTTGAATACATTTATGAGCATCCGTCAATGTTTTAACCGACCAACACTGCTCATTCC
The DNA here is from genome assembly GCA_021014915.2 of Artemisia tridentata subsp. tridentata. NCBI lineage: Eukaryota > Viridiplantae > Streptophyta > Magnoliopsida > Asterales > Asteraceae > Artemisia > Artemisia tridentata. Next base: position 379,668,544 of record CP139505.1, read on the forward strand.
TCCACTTTGAGACGAGTAGGTCCCATGGGCAAATGGGTTTATGATTCTTGATTTTATATCATTTAGCACTAACACCCTTGCATTTCATGTCCTTATGCTTTTTGGTTTTCTCAAATTGGCCCCGTGTCTTTGAGGTTGATGGCAAACCCTCTTCTCTGCAATGTGTTGGATTGAAAGAAGTTGCACCAAGCACAGTGCCGTAGCACTTAGCTCTCACCCTATTCTTATGTGACAAACGGTTATTTTCCAACCAATATTTTAATAATAAACGTTAATTTATTATTACTTAACTGTTATATTAAGCGTTCATGAGCTTGCATAACTATTTCGGGAAGCAAACCCGCACACTGTAGCTTACAGTAACTCATTACATGGTTTACTTTATCAGAAAATGTGAATATTTCATTTTCTGACTATTATTGAATATTTACGTAACACAACGAGAAATATCTCGCACACAACACCACACGCGTACCGACACAAATTCAGTAACGGCATAAACCAGTACTTATTATTCGGGAACCAAAAACCTTGTTTTTATATGAGTTTTATAAAAACGTACTCGAAAACAGTATCTTCCGTGCTCACGATGACTCGAAAAACACTAATTAAAACAGAGCCCAGCGAAACACTGGGTACACTTAAACCTATTAACTTAACACATCTTTTATTTAAATCAAAACTGGAATTAAATAAAGAGGGTATTATTGGTAATTAACTAATTACTATCATACTTTCTCCTTGAAACTGACTCCACCTTAGGGGTGTAAACGAGCCGAGTCGAGTCGAGTATTGACAAGCTCGAGCTCGGCTCGACATATATTACTCGAGCTCGAAACTCGGCTCGAGCTCGACCGAGCCTCAAAATTTAAGCTCGAGCTCGGCTCGATCACTAAAACTCGAGCTCGAAACTCGACTCGGCTCGTATATTGTCTAAATGGGCAAATCAGTTTACCATCTGTAATAGCATATTTAGGAATCAAATGGGTCAATTATATGATCTTTTTTCTCAGGAATTTGTTTTTTAACCTTTTGAGATCTCACACATAACAAACCCATAATACTGATAAAAAGAGCAGTGGTTTTAGCAAAAGCATGTCTGCGTACATGGAGGAATGAACGTTAATCAAATGGTAACATACAGACGACATCAATATCAAAATCAAATCTTTTTTATCCCAAGACATCGGGTCAACATTACAAAAGATTCATAAGCATACATAAACACGGTGACGACACAACAGCCACACATGTAATTTCCTTACTCGTCTTCTCTTTCTGGTGGAAGTCCACAAGGCAATAGCATCTTCTGCAAAATAGAAAAAAGGAGAGAGAAAATTAAGTCCACAAGGCGCGTGTAGTATAGCAAAAGAAAGAGGAGAGTGAGAGGGTCACGTTGGTGGTGGCGGTGTGGTTGTAGGAGTGGCGGTGGTGGTGCTGTGGGGTGTGGCCGGCGGCGGCAAGAGAGAGAGAAGAAGTGGGAGGTAGGAGATGAAGATGAAAATGAGATTAGGGTTAGGTTTATTAGTATAGTGTAGTTTTTAGAAATTGCAAATAGGTCCTTGTGTTTTATATGAAAGTAAATATATGTGTAAATAAAGGGTATATATGTAATTTTATTAAAGCTCGTTAAGGCTCGCGAGCTTCACGAGCCGAGTAACTTAGAACTCGAGCTCGACTCGATATCTTACACGAGTAGCTCGAGCTCGAGCTCGACTCGTTTAAAATCGAGTCGAATCGAGTATTTTTCGAGTCGATCTCGAGTTACTCGCGAGTTGTCTCGGCTCGTTTACACCCCTACTCCACCTCCACGTATTTCTCCTCATCTACAATTAACCAGGATTTTTTTCTCTAACATACCAAGAAAACCTCTCATCTCATATCTATACAATAAAACCTCTTAGATCTAAAAAAAAAAAACTTTTAGATCTTGATTATAAAAAAACACCCTATCAAATCCATATTGACAAATATAACACTCTCCATCAGTCCATCTCCTAATGAATTTCTTGCGAAACCATCTAAAGAAGAAAATGAGATTGGGTTGGTTTATGCCAATCTTTCGTGTTCGAACCTTAGCCGTTGCTTTTTGATATGAACCTTACTCGGGCATAATTTTTTTAAGACCACATATCGTGTATAAACTCTTTCTGTCTCGGTTGCCACTTTTATAGGACCATGGGTTTGAACCTTACTCGGGCATAATGTTTTTTAAGATCACAAATCTGAACCTTACTCGGGCATTTGATCTGTTGCGTCTGCACTTTTGGTTCTTGCTGTAAATGTGATAGGTTATGCAACTCTTTTGTTTGGTTTTGAAAATTGGATGGTTCATGTTTCATAGTAGATATTATTCTCTTTGTGGGTCATAATCATTCATGTTACTGTATGTTTACAAATTGGCTCATGTGATAGTGTTTAAAAGTAAAAGTAAGTGTGCTATTTTGTTTGAGTTGCAGAATAGCTTTATTTCGTTGTATTTTTGTTTCTTTTGGTCCATTCCGCCTTTATTATCTTAGTTTAATTGTGTATCATGTCTTGTATTAAAGTTGTGGTCACTGAGTTGAAGGGTAAAGGGAAAAGTGTTGCTAAAAAGGGAAGGTTGAGAAATTTATTGTAGGAGATTATGCAAGATATTGATTAATTGATTTATATCAAGAAAATGTGTCATAATGTGTCACCACAAAATGTTTCTAAAGAATAAGTGTGTCAAAGAAAATGTGTCGAAAATAGTTAGTGTGTCACTAAAATCGTATTATGAAATTAAATGTGTCACTGCAAAATGTTTCTAAAGAATAAGTTTGTCAAAGAAAATGTGTCAAAAATAGTTAGTGTGTCACCAAAAACGTATTATGAAATTAAATGTGTCACTACAAATATACTAAAATTTTAGTGTGTCACTAAATATGTATAAAAAAAAATTGATGTGTCACTATATATGTATCAAAAATATGTGTGTCACTATAAATTTAATGTGTCAAAAAAAAAGTATAAAAAATAATTAGTGTGTCACGATAAATTAATTTAATAGTGTGTCATGATAAAGTATAAAAAAAATTGGTACATTGTGTACCAATGTTGTTTTTAGCTTATCAATTTTTGTGTAACTCGAATTAGTTTAAAAATTAGTCTAAAATTTAAAAGTAAATTAATATGTATCATTATGTGTCATGATTCAATATAGCGTAGAGTAAAAGAAAATGATATTTGAGAAAGGCACTTTCAAAATTATTATATTGAGAAATATAAATTAGTGTATCAAGAATTAGTAGAAAATAATCAAAAGTAGAAAACACTAAATTAAAAAAAACAATAGAGGGTGCGTAATATTGCCGTTGTCGAATTCCCATGGTGCGTAATACAGTCAAATGAAGCTTATAAAAATTCCCATGTTGTTTCATTTATTTACAATATTGCCATTATCAATTAATTGTTCTTAATAAATGCAAATCTCATCCATAATATTGATCTAACGGTTTACAAATGTGCCTATTATTTTCTACTTTAAGGGTGTACACCACAATAACGCCACCATATATATATATATATATATAAGAACCAAAAAAAGGTACAGAATTGCGAGAACCAGCATCAACCAATCAGATTTTTTGGAATATTTATTTTTATTATTTAATTTAAAAGGGTATAATAGTAAAATTACAATTTTTAATTTCTTTTTGAATTTTTTTAATATAAAACGTTTTTTTAGTTCCTAAATTTTAGGATTTTTTTTTTTTTTGGTTTTTGGATTTTGGATTTTGGAAATACATTATGTGCACATGTGTTTTGTAAAAAAGAAGGTTAACAACTAACTATATTATGACAATTGTATTTTTCGTTTATGCATAGGTGTTTTGTATATGCACATGTATCTTTAAGTAATATAACATAAATAAAAATACAAACAACAAAACTTTAACAATAGATTTACGCAATTTCAAAATTTACAAATTGTATTACTCTAGTGATATGATATTTAGTTTTATCACAAACATCCATTTGTTTACACTTGTATTCAATTTTATTACAAATATATGAAGCGTGCACATGTGCATAATCCAATGTCTTTAACAGTTGGTTCATCTTTTTGGCGTGCACATGTATTCCTCGCCTGGTTCAAGAACCCATGAAATCTGCACATGTAATAAATGAATTATTTAATCATAAAAATTAACAAAACACATATGCACTATGTATTTCGGACTTGTGCACACAAAACCACATTCTTGACTTCTTTGAGAAATGAGTAAAACCTTAAAACACAAAACACAAGTGCACCCTTAAATCAGAACTAAACACATCCTTATATCATAACTAAAAACATATATGCACTTTCAATACATCCAAACTCCGAAACTCTAAAAACACATACGCACATAGGGCATCAAATTCACCAGAAACTGTAAAATAGAACTAAACACAAAACACATGTGCACACTTAAAATAGAACTAAACACAATCTTTACTTATATCAACCACAAATGGTACCTGTGCACATGTATCTCGGGATGCTCACAACCATAAAACCATACCAAACCTACATCCAGAAACAAACCACCATGTATAATCCATTTAAATTGATGAAATCTTAAGTATATACAACTACAATACCTTGAGCCCTTGAGGTAAAAACACATATGCACAGAAGGTATCAAATTCACCAGAAACTAATAAAACACATATGCACGATTTAAAACATATATGCATAACCCTTTCTTTGATTTTATATCTACATTAAAACACATATGCATACTCTTTTCATTGATTTTTTACCAACCATAAAATACATAGACATCTTTCCATTGATTGACATTCAAAATATAAAAGGCACATGTATCTAACGCTTTTAAGCAACATAACAAACAGATTAAGCCAAAACAAAATAGATTGAAACAAGATTAAGCCAAAAAAAAAAAATCAGATCGAATGTATGATGATATAAACATATTTTTTTAGTTCGAAAATCAAAGTTTTTCAGATCAACACAAGATTAAAAATATAATGTGCACATATGTTTTTGATTTTGAGATGTTCACAACAGCCATGAAACAAAAATATTATTCTTAAATAAAATTTATTCGAATTGGAATAAAAATTTTACAATTAAAATAAAACTTACATGTCATCATGGTCTAATAAAAAAGAGTCTTCATCTTGGTTGAAATAAAAGGATAATCTTCATTATTATAATCAGATTAGCATGACCAATTATCACAAACTTGCATCAGTGTGATAGATCCGACTATATTTTCCTTTCCGAATAAAAAGTGCAATAATGATCATATTTATCTTGTAAGGGAAGCAATGGTGGGGAAGACTGAAGGAGCAGTTGATTGTGGCGGTGGTGATAGTACGAGATATTCAGATTAGGGCGGCTAGGGTTTTGCTTTGGGTGGGATATGAGAGAGAGAGATAACTGATTCATCCGTATATATTTAATAAAGATATTAGGAAGAGAGAGATATGAAAACTGCATTCAAAATGACGTATAATACGCAAAACGGTTTAGGAAATAATAAATTTAAAATTACTTTATTACCCTTTTTTATTTTATAATATGTCCCTTCATCTTTCATTTAATTACCATTATGCCACAACATGTTACAACCGTTGATCAAAAAATAGATGGCTTAGATCTGTTCTCGCAGTTCCCTACCTTTTTCTGGTTCTGAAAATAACCTCACACTATATATATATATATATATATATATATATATATATATATATATATATATATATATATATATATATATATATATATATATCATTGCCATGTAATCATGATTTACAGCCATGTCATCAGTAGTGTCCACGTAGGCAATGTTTAGATTATTTAAAAAAATTGTCCATTGCAGGATTCGAACCTTGGATGGTAGGCTCAAATAAACAAACACCTCAACCATTGGAGCATTACAATAGTTGTGATGTAATTTGCAAGTCATAATTAATAATGCATGAATCAATAAGGTTGGAAATTATTTTGACATAACCATCACAACATCATCACGTATCAGTAGGATATCCAAAACCCTAAATCGAAAAAAACCCACACAATTCATTGTTGCCATCTATCTTCTAAAAAACCCTAAATCAAATGTATGTTATTCTGCAACAGAATTCAGATTTTGCTTATTAATCATATTCTCTAATACATATCTCTTTCTTCCAAAATCTTTTTAGGGTTTTAAGAATGACTGCCATGATTGAAGTGCTTATGATCATATATATATATATATATATATATATATATATATATATATATATATATATATATATATATATATATATATATTCCAGTGAGGATAATTGGAACATATACTGAGCTAACTTTATGTTCTATATCTTCTATAAAACTACATGTAAGAGATTTGCAACACAACTTGCACGTTTGTAGGGAACCCACTAACAACATCTTCACTCTAGGATCTCTTGCATGCAGCTTTATAGGGTTTTTTTTTTTTTTTTTTTTTTTTTTTTTTTTTTTTTTTTTTTTTTTTAAATATATGAACTTGCACTCTATGATCTCTTTCATGTTGCTGTTTTGGTTATAGTAGCACGTTTAAGCGTTTTTTGTTGCATCTGTGGCCGTTGGCAGCAAGCCCACCCGTCTTATGTTTTTTATTTACATGGATCAATGTCACTGACACATTATGAATGAGTCATGTCGAGGCTCAAGCCTATGAACGTTTAGATACTGAAACTGATACTTAAGCTTACTAATTTTTTGGTGACTTGCTAGGAACGTTAGCGATTTGAGCAAGCTGATCAAGAAGCTGATGAATGGAGAGCTAAGGAGATTGAAATGGAACTCGCGATGCATAAGGTAAGAGTTCTCTGGGTTCTTAGTACTGTGGAATGTGGATCTTGATGTTTTTTCAGTTACATCATATGCCTTTTGCAGTCTTTCAAGTTAATTTTGAGTGACATATCAATTTGAAGATCTTATGCATTATACATTTATTTCCATATGTTTTTTTAAGGTAACATGGGTCGACATTGCGAGCCTAATAAACTGGAATTTGAAACTAATATCATCACCATTCAGCATGTCTACTCTTAATGCGCAACCTTTGTTGGTTTAACCCATAATGCTTTTCAAAAATTGCTTTTCCCTGTTAGAATTGGTACTCGAATGCAATAGGAAGTATTTGGCAAGCAACAGAAGCAAAAATTAGTATGTAGAGGCTTGATAACCACCAACCCATAGACGGCATATCGAATGCATTTCGGGAAAAACATCAACCTAGACTCGGGTAAAACTATCATTTTATCACGCTCTTCCGATTTAGCCATGCGCCATTAAGAGAGTTGTTTAGAAGCAAGCTCTTCTGGTGTCATGGAACACAATCTTTTAGGCTATATGGTGCTGGATAAAACCTTGTCTCTTAGTTCGGGATTATTAGGGTCTTTTAAATTGAACATCAAAGATCTCCATTTCTCTTTATACTTCTTATTCACACCTTAAAACAGCTGAAATAGCCCTGCTTCAATCCTGGAAGCTAATTCTTGTGGAGTATTTAATTCAGCGGTACATCACCACCATTACCCTGATGAGTTATGTCAGTATCCCATGCCCAGGTAGCAGTGAAGTCGTTGGCTCCATATCTCCTTCAAGTTTTTGGTTTGACATTATTAGTTGGTTTGCTGGACTACATACATTAAATAGGTCTAGCTAGAGGTGGATTAATAAGTTTGAGAACAGCAGTAGGCATCAGGCCAATCTTATGATTCATATAGAATACGCTAATTAATTGAAAGAATCAAAAGAAAGTGGAAAGAAAGGAAGACCATGAAAGTGAACGTTTAAAAGGTGAAAACATTTAAACATACAACTAAATGAAAGAATCGCAAAACTATCTGGTCGCATTGCTGTTATTCATGTAATCCTCATTTTTGTTGCTCATGAATCATAGGATAGTAGTTTGCTTATTTTTTTGGTTTTTAAAATCAAAGTTATTTACAGGTTTACCCAAATACTTATGCTATTTAGATAAGCTTTACACAAACACCTCCAATCAGTAAAAGTTCTCTTATAGCAAAGTAGTATAAAACACAGAGAGTGAATATCACAATCAGTACAAAAATGAAAACATCTGTTATTACACTTTGCCCAAATGTAGTTGAACAGGTAAATGTTTTATTTAGACCTATGTAAACTATAGATGCAAGATGTTTCACATATCTTCAGATTTGTTTTTATTTCTCATAACGTTTATGGTTCAGCCTTTTCCAAAGTTTTGACTTCACAGTGGTGGATCAAGTTTTTTACACATTTGTAATATACCTTCTAGATAGTTGAACTCCGATAAACATTAGCTACACATATTGTAAGATACTGTAAAAATCCATTGTAATCATACTCGTTAATTAATAATAATCTCAACTTACTGTCTATTGATTCCCATTTTTACGGGGAAATTTAAAATTTTCTCTTATTGTTATCGTTACCACGTTACGTTTTCGCGACATATATTAAATAGCGACAAGTACTAAACACACAAATAAATCACGACACCCCATTCTCACTAAATTCAAACGCCACAAATAATAACGAGTAATAACGAAATGCCTACATTCAAACGCCACAAATAATAACGAGTAATAACGAAATGCCTACATTAAAAATATTTACACTTTCCTAATTACACTAAATTATTCCTAAATACTACACTTAACTAATTCTAATCTTATTCACTAATTACTTCACTAAATTAAACCAAGCTACAAACCAACCGGACCTAATTTTGTCCAGCCCAACAACTCAGCCCAACACCCACTTATGGGTACTGTTCACCAGACTTAACTTTTTCAGTTTATTTCATTTCTGGGTCGACCAGATACATCACAAGCACCTCGTTTTTCTTTCGAATTCTAAACACAACTCATATAGGTTTTTGCACCACTTGATTGTCCTCCCACCATAGAAATAGGACGCCAAATATTAGATCTTGATACAGACATTTGATATGTTTTCGAGAGCCAAAGTGATTGACCATTAACCCAAAAATCGACATATACATTTTTCACAAAACAAACCATATTGACCCGGATTGTTTTAATCTCCATCTAATAATTATTTTAGATCGTTTATGAGTTGCTAAGAGTAAATCCCATCCAATAGATCAATGATACACGTTAGTCCCATTTTGTGAGTCACAAAAACTATATAGTCGATATATATAAGAACATGTCGACACATATATAATTTGGAAACAAGAGAAAAGCATACCTATTCTCTCATATCCTCTCCTAAATCTTATAATGTCAGAAAAAAATATCTCCATCCACAGTAACCCTCAATGATTGGTTTGAAAGTCTTCAGAGTCAACAAAAACGTGTGAATTACATTCTATAAAATACCCTAGCTCACCAACCCTACCACACACTTCCTACTCTCATCTTAACTCTCTTTCACCTCACAAAATACCCTTAGAAGGCCAGGAGTCTTCTGTGACAACAAGGAATACTTGTCGAGTAAAAAGGAGCATATACGTTTAACGTATATTCAAGTCTAGCGAAGTGGGTTTTTATCTCCGTGTTCATTCGACCCTACTGAGTCTCCACCACCTTCAAAAGGTGTAGTAAGTGTTCATTAACTTTCCTTGTTTCATTTCTCACGCACACAAAACCATTCATGCATGTTTCATTTTTACACTCGAACGTATCAAGTTGTACATATTATTTCACGTGTGTCGATTTCATGAAGTCCACAGGTTGTGACAAACCTCCACTGAGGAAGGTTTAGAGGTCACCTCACAACCCACATTCACATCTAAAATACCACTCCATGCATCACTTCTTCATTTCACTCAAACGTATACATGCTCATTGTATTTTGTGTACATCTTCTTTAGAGTAACCCACGTAAAATGACGAGCCTCCATATTGGAAGGCCTAGAAGTCGACTCTCACACCACACACACGTTTTTACATTCCATTTCATGCATCATTCAAACATATATCAACTTCATACTCACACGTATAAACATGAAAGAAAACACTTAGAAATATTCTAAGTGTATTGTGTATATAAAACTTGACCAAGTCGCTTAGGAAACCCTCGTATAACTTACAAACTCATCACACAACCTCATGTTTTCTTCACACGACCTGTTAAACAACCTAGCAAACTAAGTTTTTTATTTATACAATATATAATGAAACCCACGAATGAACCCTTGAAACTTGCCAAAGTGATTCGCAAAAACTGTTTTGGAAACCCTTTCAAAATAACGACTTGGGCTTCAAGCCCATTTCACTGTTTAAATAAGCTACGAATAAGCTGGCTTTTTGGCACTTTTATATATGTAATGAGATGATAAAAATAAGCATTTTTGATATACCCAACTCACTCAAGACGTGCGAATTAAAAAGAGTTAACGGGTTAGAGTTATGACTCGTTATGGGCCCAATAGTGTAAAAATAAGATACTGACCAAATAAGCTATTAAAATAAGCTTCATTAATCTTAAATAAGCCTCAGAAAAAGTCGCCCACCTTTTTCCTCATATTTTTGACATTTTTGGACTGAAAATGTAACGCAAATTGCCTAGAAGGACTAAAACTGCCAATCCGAGAAATACAAGGACTGAGACTGTGAAAACAGAACATAGAGGGTATAAATGGACATATTATTGAATGCCAAGCCGTATATGTACATATGGACAAGTTTTGGACTATTATGGACTTTGGACCTAACGAAGGACTAACGACGTAACGCAAGCACAGTTAGAGTAAAAAGTATAAAATCTGGAAAAGAACAAGGACCTACTGTTTTTACTTGACATTCTTATTTTATTTTCCTTTTTCACCCCATCACTTCATATGCATTCTCATACTTTTAGTTACGTATTATTTAACGTTTGTTATTTATTATAAGTATCAACATTTTGAGTTAACATTGCATAGTATATCAACTCTTTTGAAGAAATAACATTATTTTTGAACTATAAGCACTTTAGGCATAACACTTTCCCACTCAACGATTAGATCGTTATTCATCATTCGTTATTCATCATTCACTACTCATTTCACATCCACCACAAGTATTTGGTTAGATTCTCAGACATTTGTATTTATCAGGTTTTGTATTGAAGTCAATACCATAATCACCCCTGAGTTTACTTTCACCATCACCAGTAACGCTTAAGGTGAGTCTTGGCCCCTACTTTTAATACTTGTTTTTAATAACTCTTTTGGGGGAGATACATGCTTCAACTGTTTTAAGTTTACTTTTATACTTTGAAAACTCTCATGAGTTACTCAAAATCATCAACTATGCTTTACATGTTTTGAATCACCCTTTGGAAGGGATATATGCTCGTTATACTTGCAAATTGCTTGCTTAGCTGAAACACTGTGTTTGAAAAAAATAACATTTTCAAACTACTTGTTGTAACATGATACTGAGACTCATTATGTGCATTCATATAACAATTGAATGTACAGCTAACTTTACTACGATATTTCTACATTTCACTGGAAATAATTGCCAAGACTAAAGTATACATATTCTATGAACCCCTGAAACCTATATTGCCTAAGTTTACTATATTGCCATAAAGTCCCTCGATCATGAGCCATTAATCACTGCGGTGAGCGCGAATATAGTGAACAGCTTCGAAACCTGTTGGAGGCTGACGACCTATCCCACTAAATACTTTGACGGAATGCCTATGTGGTTAGTCGTATTTAGTCGCGATGCACTATATTTGAGAAAAATAGGAAGTTGGCAAAATCACCTATTACATGAGGGCTAACACCCATCAGTAACCTGATGTGGACACCGCCGTTTTACGGTACATTGTTAACGTTTTGCGTGTCATGAGGCTTAGGGCAATATAATTATATGAATGTTTCATATATATTTGGATACATCTGTATTTAGTAAACCACCACTCCACACTGATAGACTTCAGACTTTATACTATTGTTTTCACACTGTGTTAGGATTATGGATCCTGTACTTGAAACTTAACTGTTATAATTTGGGACTTAGTTGTGACTTCTATGAACAACTCTTTTACTTGCTGCAATATCATCAACACTATTTTCAAAAGTTACTTCACATCCAAAAATTGTTGGAAAACTGACTTATTACTCGTACTCATACTTATCTCAACTATCAATGTATACACTTGAATTTATTGAAATAAATTGTTTTCCCATTAAACTCTACGAACTCACCAACCTTTGTGTTGACACTTTTAAGCATGTGTATCTCAGGTAATTAACGGAGCAGGACAAGACACGGAGCGGGCATTTTATATACTCTGATAAATTAAGTGGTGTAAAATCAAATATGTCATTCTTTCCAAATTATCACATCTTTTCATGGGATTTTCAAATCAAATATTTCACCTTTGTGTCAAAAATTATTATTTTGAATGACATATAACTTTCAAACGTCTCCTCCGAGCCGTTTTTCTGAAATTTTAACTTCGATCCTCACCGTAACACCCTAAAAATCTTTCCGCTGCCACAAAATAAATTCGGGGGTGTTACAGATTGGTATCAGAGCCTATGGTTATAGAGAACCAAATGTTTTCAAACATTGAACTATAACTACACTTTCAAAATAAATGATTTTACACCATACCATTTTATGCCCTCCGTGTCTGCAGACTGCCGTGCTCAATACATTACCTATTAAGATTGTTTTGCACTAATCTTTACATGCTTGATGTTTACCCTTCACACATTACACACCGTATTATTTCACACTCAATGTTACACCTTAAACGTATGAATATTCATAATTACTATTTTCGATTACTACAGTACAATGTCTACCAAACTAGTCGATATCACCAAGACTGTCCCTCGTACTACCCATGCGTCACCTACCTACCAAATTGCACCAGATACTGAAGATCCTTATGTACAAATGTCACAACCCCAGCCCGACATAGAACTCACTCAGAAATCACCTCCGTCATCACCTACTCACTCACCTCCACGTCAGAAACTTAGGAGAGCAGCCGAATCCTATTCAGATGAAGAGCTGATTGGTTGTCCGGCAACATTAGAGGTTGGACAGAATTCACACCAAGAAACGATTTGGAAAGATGTTGAGCCAAATTCTCCATCACCTGACGCTTCAAATTTCTCAATACCATACATCCCATACGATGTATCTTTACCTAATTCCTCTGACTATAACTTAAACCCTCGTGATTCAAAATGGAATCTTCTTTATCAACAAGACTGCACAACTAGAACTTGAGGCAGAAGTTAGACGTCTACGTCAGAGACGTAACTGATCTTAAGTTCAGATGTATCGCTGTTGTACCCACTACACCACATAGTTTTGGTTAGTGTTGACGTATTTTCCAATAATCCTGAAACTCTCAGAACTCGTAACCAACTCTCAAATAACAACATCTTTTGTTATATCTCTCTGTTGTGAATAAATTCTTTCTATCATGATGCTATGCATGCGTGTAATGATTTCTCATATCCTCATGCAAAATCTCACCATATGGTACTCTCTTTCGTAGACCAATAGCTCCACGCAAATCAAATCTTGCATGAAACGCTACGAATATCACTTCACCCTCCCCCCGAACCTAGTCAACCGACCAACTTGTAGAACAGCAAGTGGCAGAGACTATGGCCGCTGTTGTCAACATAGGACCAAGCACTTATACTAGAGACAGAGACTACTCCTCCCACCATCATGACGCAACTGGATCGTCATGAGGAACAAATCAATACACTCCTGAACGTCGTTGACAGAGATACCTAAACTTACCTCATGGAGCATTAATAAAAGACCTTGTATCGTTGATTTTGTAAAAGCAATCGATCAAGTTATTAATATTATGATGTTTACAGTGATTATACCCAAACCTACCATAATATTACCTACGATTGTTATGATACCTCAAACATACCATAACTAGACTATAAACCATAGGAACTTCTAAGACAAAATTTTCGGAAGAAAACTTGATGAATGAAGAGAAGGTTGCTGAACTTCAGCATTTGTAGATGAATCAGTTTGTTCCTTAACAATCCCATACCAAGAGTTGATCATTCATCTACGATATTACCCAGACACATCGTAATGTTATGATCCTCAGTTGGTTTTGATTTCGTATTATGACCACTTTGTTAGCACTAATACGCAAATACCACATTATTTGAATTATTCTAACATCAAGTGAATACTAAATCAGTGTTTCTTGTGACATTTATAGAAGATGACCAACACGAACAATACAAATACCCCACCAGCGCCCACCATAACTATGACTCCTGAAACTATTCGGAAGTTAGTAAACAACATTGTTACAACGGTACTCGAAGTGACCACAGAAGCTCGTCCGAGTAGCAGCGATATGGCGAGAGAAGAAAGGAATATGGTTGTGTCTTGTAAGCATTACCATGAAAGTTTCATGGATTGTAGACCAGCTCATCTTAAAGTTCCAGAAGAAATGACTAGACCTGCCCTCACTCTTACCCAAGGATTTCCCAACCAAGGCATTAAGCAAAGTAATACACCCGAGAGGAATGATCATAAGCGAAAGCTAGATGATCGTAGGACCTCTATCCATGACAACAACAACCACCAACAGGAACGCCGTCAGAAAACCGCCAGAGGTTATGTGGCTGTGCCCACCGAAGGGAAGGGTTATGCCGGGACACTACCCCAGTGTAACCAATGCAGGATGCATCACACTGGGCCTTGTCCTCCCCGATGCGGAAAATGCCTAAAACTGGGCCATAAAACTAAAGACTGTAGAACCAAGGATGCAAATTTACAGCCATTAGAAGTAGTGTGCTACGGTTGTGGCGAGAAGGGACACTACAGGAACCGATGCCCAAAACGGAATACCACTTAGGAAAACAAGACCAGTGAAAGAAAATGGAAACTCTTTAAAACCTCAGCAATGTCGAAGAATGACACCTATGTTTAAACAGAAGAATAAATTCCTGTTGTAATAAATGAACCCTAGTTTAAGACTTTCTAAGTTGTATTTCCTTTCATAATTACCTTAGGTACGATGGATGTAACCTAAGTGTAACAACTATCTTTCTACCGTATGAGAACTCTATCTTGTAATAATTCCATAATGACCATAATCTATGTCTATTTCAATTTCTATTCCATCCTCCCTATTCATAGTCGATATGTAACAATACCCTGATATCACTTTGAAATTTGATTGAGCACCATTTCTGACCAAACAATAGATTATTACCACCTTGTAAGAAATTCTCACTCAAAACCTAAGTTTATACCGAGGATATCCTATATTTACCCTAGAAATTCCTGACTCATCACCATAATATGAACATAAATTTTCTACTGTCTTTTGAAAGGCAATTATGTTATTATTTTACAAAAACAACACGTTGAACATCATCTAAAAACTTTTCGAAAAGCATAAATATCACGGTGACTGAGCCAAGCATTACATTATTTGGTCCTCAAATTATACATAGCCTGATCAACTATGTCTAATTTTGGAAGAATCATGTCATGAATGAAACAGTTATCTTTCAGATTTCATAATAACAATTTCCATTCAAAAGAAAAATCTTGAGACAAAATAAATTGCCCATAAACGTCACTTTTGACCAACCACAAATAAATACCTACACATATTACCCATCATTCTTATGATAAGAAACTGACAAAAGTACAAGTATTAGAACCCTAAGAGTCACAAAGATTTATGGAAAGCACAAATAGCGAAAATTTTATTAGAATACACGGAAATTAGTACATAACGATAAAATTAGCAACAATAATGCTAAAGTTACAACTATTTATTTCAACCCTCCTACTATCTATTTTCCCCACGCCTTATCCACGATAAGGGCTACGATCACCATCGGGACGAAAAATGCTAAAATCACGACCAAATATTGGAAGTCTTCGTCCGGAGCGTACATCGAGTAAATAACTACAAGAATGACGTACACAATCGCTAGCATAGTGATGAAGTGCGGCATTTTTGAGATGTGGAATGAGAGAAAAATAGTTTGTGGAAGAATGGAAATTAAAATGAAGTAATTATAGGCTAAATCTAGCCGTTGGAACCAAAACTAGCCGTTGAGGGCACTATTCACAACCGTTGGTATACACTGATCACTAGCCGTTAAATTCCCACAGTTCCTGACCGTTATTTTCATTATTCACAGTCTTTAGGTTCATTAATTGACCAAACATTCGAATTTATTACATCTAGTACGAATAGATCTAACAGAGTTACGTTTCCTTGATTTTCGGACAGAAACCTCTCGACAACTATTTTTCCATAACCCCTTACCCTAGTAATCACTTTAAACTTGAATTCCGGGAGGGAATTCAGAGTGACGGGGGAGTACTGTAAGATACTGTAAAAATCCATTGTAATCATACTCGTTAATTAATAATAATCTCAACTTACTGTCTATTGATTCCCATTTTTACGGGGAAATTTAAAATTTTCTCTTATTGTTATCGTTACCACGTTACGTTTTTGCGACATATATTAAATAGCGACACGTACTAGACACACAAATAAATCACGACACCCCATTCTCACTAAATTCAAACATCACAAATAATAACGAGTAATAACGAAATGCCTACATTAAAAATATTTACACTTTCCTAATTACACTAAATTATTCCTAAATACTACACTTAACTAATTCTAATCTTATTCACTACTTACTTCACTAAATTAAACCAAGCTACAAACCAACCGGACCTAATTTTGTCCAGCCCAACAACTCAGCCCAACACCCACTTATGGGTACTGTTCACCAGACTTAACTTTTTCAGTTTATTTCATTTCTGGGTCGACCAGATACATCACAAGCACCTCGTTTTTCTTTCGAATTCTAAACACAACTCGTATAGGTTTTTGCACCACTTGATTGTCCTCCCACCATAGAAATAGGACGCCAAATATTAGATCTTGATACGAACATTTGATATGTTTTCGAGAGCCAAAGTGATTGACCATTAACCCAAAAATTGACATATACATTTTTCACAAAACAAACCATATTGACCCGGGTTGTTTTAATCTCCTTCTAATAATTATTTTAGATCGTTTATGAGTTGCTAAGAGTAAATCCCATCCAATAGATCAATGATACACGTTAGTCCCATTTTGTGAGTCACAAAAACTATATAGTCGATATATATAAGAACATGTCGACACATATATAATTTGGAAACAAGAGATAAGCTTACCTACTCTCTCCTATCCTCTCCTAAATCTTATAATGTCAGAAAAAAATATCTCCATCCACAGTAACCCTCAATGATTGGTTTGAAAGTCTTCGGAGTCAACAAAAACGTGTGAATTACATTCTATAAAATACCCTAGCTCACCACCCCTACCACACACTTCCTACTCTCATCTTAACTCTCTTTCACCTCACAAAATACCCTTAGAAGGCCAGGAGTCTTCTGTGACAACAAGGAATACTTGTCGTGTAAAAAGGAGCATATACGTTTAACGTATATTCAAGTCTAGCGAAGTGGGTTGTTATCTCTGTGTTCATTCGACCCTACTGAGTCTCCACCACCTTCAAAAGGTGTAGTAAGTGTTCATTAACTTTCCTTGTTTCATTTCTCATGCAC
Source organism: Artemisia tridentata subsp. tridentata (assembly GCA_021014915.2). Lineage (NCBI taxonomy): Eukaryota > Viridiplantae > Streptophyta > Magnoliopsida > Asterales > Asteraceae > Artemisia > Artemisia tridentata. The sequence goes on from CP139505.1 coordinate 379,686,133, forward strand.
ACAAAACCATTCATGCATGTTTCATTTTTACACTCGAACGTATCAAGTTGTACATATTATTTCACGTGTGTCGATTTCATGAAGTCCACATGTTGTGACAAACCTCCACTGAGGAAGGTTTAGAGGTCACCTCACAACCCACATTCACATCTAAAATACCACTCCATGCATCACTTCTTCATTTCACTCAAACGTATACATGTTCATTGTATTTTGTGTGCATCTTCTTTAGAGTAACCCACGTAAAATGACGTGCCTCCATATTGGAAGGCCTAGAAGTCGACTCTCACACCACACACACGTTTACATTCCATTTCATGCATCATTCAAACATATATCAACTTCATACTCACACGTATAAACATGAGAGAAAACACTTAGAAATATTCTAAGTGTATTGTGTATATAAAACTTGACCAAGTCGCCTAGGAAACCCTCGTATAACTTACAAACTCGTCACAAAACCTCATGTTTTCTTCACACGACCTGTTCAAAAACCTAGCAAACTAAGTTTTTCATTTATACAATATATAATGAAACCAACGAATGAACCCTTGAAACTTGCCAAAGTGATTCGCAAAAACTGTTTTGGAAACCCGTTCAAAATAACGACTTGGGCTTCAAGCCCATTTCACTGTTTTAATAAGCTACAAATAAGCTGGCTTTTTGGCACTTTTATATATGTAATGAGATGATAAAAATAAGCATTTTTGATATACCCAACTCACTCAAGACGTGCGAATTAAAAAGAGTTAACGGGTTAGAGTTATGACTCGTTAAGGGCCCAATAGTGTAAAAATAAGATACTGACCAAATAAGCTATTAAAATAAGCTTCATTAATCTTAAATAAGCCTCAGAAAAAGTCGCCCACCTTTTCCTCATATTTTTGACATTTTTGGACTGAAAATGTAACGCAAATTGCCTAGAAGGACTGAAACTGCCAATCCGAGAAATACAAGGACTGAGACTGTGAAAACAGAACATAGAGGGTATAAATGGACATATTATTGAATGCCAAGCCGTATATGTACATATGGACAAGTTTTGGACTATTATGGACTTTGGACCTAACGAAGGACTAACGACGTAACGCAAGCACAGTTAGAGTAAAAAGTATAAAATCTGGAAAAGAACAAGGACCTACTGTTTTTACTTGACATTCTTATTTTATTTTCCTTTTTCACCCCATCACTTCATATGCATTCTCATACTTTTAGTTACGTATTATTTAACGTTTGTTATTTATTATAAGTATCAACATTTTGAGTTAACATTGCATAGTATTTCAACTCTTTTGAAGAAATAACATTATTTTTGAACTATAAGCACTTTAGGCATAACACTTTCCCACTCAACGATCAGATCGTTATTCATCATTCGTTATTCATCATTCACTACTCATTTCACATCCATCACAAGTATTTGGTTAGATTCTCAGACATTTGTATTGTTGGGAATTAAATATTCTGAAGTTAGAGTATTAGAATTTACTCTAAGTCGAAGGTACTGCTAGTTCATGATCAAGGTACTGCTAGAGCAAGAAGGTACTGCTAGAGCAAGAAGGTACTGCTAGTTCAAGTTGAAGGTACTGCTAGTTGTATATGGTACTGTTGATCAGTGACTCATAGGATAAGATCGAGAAGATATTTGTTGTATTTTGGTCAAACATATACGGTAGATAATATCTTACTCCATGTGCTTAGTTAACAAGTTGTATACATAGATACATGTTGTATCTTATGTACTGACACCAATATGCATAAGTTAACCAAGTAAGTCGGTCAAGACTTTTAGCAATTTGTAAAGATCTTTTGCAACTATAAAAGAGATCTTAGACTAGTGATTATGTAGAGATATAGATGTGAAATAATTGAATAACTGTTAAGACATAGAACAAACAAAAATCACAAGTTGTAACATAAGATTCAAGGTTTTGTAACCCTAGTGAGAAACTCAAGATCACTCGTATTATTTGGAATAATATTGAATCGTTTAGTGAAATACTTTCTTTGTTCATTGTTAAGTAACAAACATAATTCTTCCATTTCCATAACATACATAACCTTCTAAGTGTGGTTAAGTAAATTCCGCGTGCTTAATCATATTAAGTCAATATATCTCATACACAAAGACACAAGGTTTAACCACCTTAACCGTGTATAACCAAGGTCCTCCACAGTTGGTATCAGAGCTAGAGGTTGATATATTTGAATTAGAAGAAACAGAAATGGATCCACATGATGCTCAAACAAATGTTGCTGCAAAGTTACCCATGATCAAACCCAATGAGTTTGAGTTATGGAGGATGAGAATTGAGCAATATTTCATGGTCCAAGATTATACTCTTTGGGATATAATTATATATGGTGATTCCTTTTCACCAAGCTACTCAGAGGTTGTCCTAGAAGGTAAAACAAGTAGGAAAAGAAATACTGGGCCAGTGTCAAATGAAGAGAAGATACTGAAGAGAAATGATCAGAAAGCAAGAAATTTGCTGCTTATGACCATTCCTGGTGAGCAGATGCTATCATTCAACAAGTATCTTGATGCAAAAACTCTTTTTGAAGAGATTTGTGCATACTTTGGTGGTAATGAAACTACCAAAAAGACACAGGAGACACTACTAAAGCAACAATTTGAAAATTTTACTGCTTTTAGTAATGAATCTCTTGATAAGCTATTCTCAAGATTACATAAGCTTGTCAGTCAGTTAGCTGTGTTGGGAGTTGAGACAGAGATGGAAGATCTCAACATGAAGTTCTTAAGAAGTCTACCTGATGAGTTCCACACTCATGTTATTGTCTGGATGAACAAACCAGACATTGAAACAATGAAGCTCAATGATTTGTACAACAACTTCAAAATTGTTGAACAAAGTCTTAGAAAGTCTGGAATTTATGGTACTAGTTCTGGAAACGTGGCACTTTTGTCATCTCCTAGTATTGGTAAGGCTGAAGAGGTAGAAGAAGTTGAAGGTGTTTCTAATGCTACAAATGGTGGTCCTTCTACTAGTGCACACAAGACTGTTGCAGGACTTGGTGATCCAGCATTCTATGTATTTATATCTAGTCAGTCTAGTGGTTCTCCTCTAAATCATGAAGACCTAGAGCAGGTTGATAGTGATGATTTGGAAGAGATGGACATCAAATGGCAGGTTGCTTTGCTCAGCATGAGGGCCAAGAAGCATTGGCAAAGAACTGGGAAGCAAATTACCATAAATGGTAATGATACTGCAGGGTTTGATAAGAAGAAAGTGGAGTGTTTCAACTGTCATAGGTTAGGACATTTTGCTAAGGAGTGTAGAAGCCCAAGAAAGCAGGAGAATAGAAACACATGGTATAAGCAAGATAGGAGAAAGGAAGTTACTGTTGAAGAGCCAAAGGCTATGTTGGCTATCGATGGTATTGGTTATGATTGGAGCTCTATGGCTATTGAAGAGGATGCACCACCAAATGCTGCTCTTTTGGCCAATGAATTTGCTCTAATGGCCCATTCTGATTCAGAGGTAAACAATATTACATCTTGTACTGAATCATGTCCTAATCTTAAAGCTTATGAAGACCTTAATAAGAGATTTGAAGCTCATAAAGAAGAGCTACTTAACTCTCTTTTTTATTTGGCTAATCACAAAAGAGGTCTAGCTGTTTTAGAAAAACAAGTCTTACATTTTAAAAATAATGAAATTCATTTTGCTGATGACATCAATATACTAAAAAATGACATTAAGATCAGAGATGAGTGTATTGTTGAGTTGAATGAATCATTAGCTAAACACAAAAATGAAAGAGAAAATGTAAAGGTTTCTGTGGATGTTTTAGCACATTCCTCAGAAGGATTCAATAAGCTTTGGGAAGCCCAAGTTATTGATAAGGTTAATTCTGGTGTTGGATTTAAGTCTGTACCCCCACCATACAGAGGTGTTCATTCACCTCCAGGTATTGATTTAGCACACACAGGGTTACCTGAGTTTCAAGAACCAATCATGGAATATGGTTCTAAGGTCACTAAATCTCCAAAGATAGAAAAGGTAAGTAAAAGTTTAGATAAAACTTTATCTTATCAGGACAAGGTGTCCTTTGTTAAGAAAGGAGATGCTATAGTTGTTGAAGATTGTACAACTGATAGTGATAGTGAAGAAGAACAGGTTATGTCTAAACCTGTATTGGTTAAGAAAGTAGGAACAAGTATTCCTAAGATAGTCAATCATAACACTAACAGGCCTAAGTCAAATGTTAAGACTGTTAGGAAACCAGTTAGATATTGTGAACAATATAGAACTACAAACAAGCCCAGAGGTAACCAAAGGAATTGGAACAACCTCAAGTCTAACCAATTAGGTGATGACTTTGCATTTTACAATAAAGCTTGTTATACATGTGGTAGTTTTGACCATCTTGCAGCTTTCTGCAACCAAAGGGTAACTGGGTATGAAAACAATAGGGTGAACTACAAAAGGCAAACTCCTCAAACTCTTTTTCACTCTAACACTCATAGAACAAAACCCAGAACAGTCTCAAACAAGTCTGGACCCAAAGGTCCTGATAGACAAAAAGGTCCTGCTAATACAGACAAAAAGGTACTGCCAGAACAAATTAAAGGTACTGGTAGATCAAAAGGTACTGTTAGACCTATGATGACTGTTAACCCAAAATCAACAGCTAAGGATGCAAAAACAACTTTCATACATGCATCTAAAACTGTTCTAAGACCCATTCAAACAAAAGCAGTGGTCCACAAACAGATTTGGAGACCAAAGGGTGTAACTTCAAAGTTAGCAGACTCTGCTGAACATGTTATTCACTCTGCTGCTAAGGGTAATAGGGCAAATGCTGTTAAGGCCTCAGCATGTTGGATTCAAAAATCCAATGTTGCATCAACAGTCCTTAAAAGATTAAACTATATTGATGCAAGAGGCAGATTCAAGTCAGTAATGGCTTGGATCCCCAAAGAAAACTAACTTTCTTATTTGTGTGCAGGGACATTCTATTGATCATCAAGATCAAGGATACTCAGATAGTGGATGTTCCAATCACATGACAGGCAACATGTCTTATCTTTCAGATTTTCAAGAATTCAATGGAGGATATGTTACCTTTGGAGGTGGTTTTCGTGGCAAAATTTCTGGTAAAGGTACTATTAAAACCGGAAATTTAGATTTTGAAAATGTGTACTATGTACAAGAGTTAAAGTATAATCTTTTTAGTGTTTCACAAATGTGTGACAAAAAGAATAATGTGCTTTTTACTGACACTGAATGTCTTGTTCTATCTAAGGATTTTAAGATGCCTGATGAAAATCAAGTACTTCTTAGAATTCCTAGAAAGGCCAATATGTATAGTGTTGATATGAAGAACATCATTCCTAAAGAAGATTTGACTTGTCTTGTATCAAAGGCCACATTGGATGAATCAATGTTATGGCATAGAAGGCTTGGTCATATTAACTTCAAAACCATAAATAAAATTGTTAAGAATGGTTTGGTAAGAGGTTTACCTCACAAAAGATTTGAAAATGATCAAACATGCATTGCTTGTCTAAAAGGCAAACAACACAAAGCCACTTGTAAGCCCAAAATTTTTAACTCTATCAATCAGTCATTGTTTATGCTGCATATGGACTTATTTGGACCAGTTTCAGTAAGGAGTATACAACATAAAAATTATTGTCTTGTTATAACTGATGACTATAGCAGATTTACATGGGTTTTCTTTTTAGCCACTAAGGATGAGACATCAAGCATTCTTAAGGAATTCATTACACTGATAGAAAACCAAGTAAGCAAGAAAGTAAAAGTCATTAGGAGTGATAATGGGACAGAGTTTAGAAATAGAGTTATGGATGATTTCTGCAAAGAAAAAGGTATTAGGAGAGAATATAGTGTTGCTAGAACACCACAACAGAATGGAGTGGTTGAAAGAAAGAATAGAACACTAATTGAAGCTGCTAGAACAATGTTAGCTGATTCTAAGCTACCTATAATCTTTTGGGCAGAGGCAATTAACACTGCTTGCTATGTTCAAAATAGAGTTTTAGTTGTGCAGCCTCACAATAAGACATCATATGAACTCTTTAATGGTAGAACTCCTGCAATAGGATTTCTTAGACCTTTTGGATGTCATGTGACAATTCTCAATACCTTAGACCATTTAGGAAAATTCGATGGTAAAGCAGATGAAGGTTTCTTAGTTGGATATTCTCTTGTTAGCAAAGCTTTTAGAGTTTACAACTTAAGAACTGAAAAAGTTCAAGAAGAACTACATGTGGAGTTTCAGGAAAACAAATCCAATGTAGTAGGTCAAGGACCCAAATGGATATTTGATCTTGATTATCTAACAAACTCTATGAATTATTTACCTGTTGTTGCAGAAACTAATACTTTTTCAGGTTCACAAGCAACAAATGAGGTGGAGTTAGATAAAGATCAATCTGATGTCATTATGCCATTGTGGTCAAGTACCAGTGTGGATTTAGCTTCAAACAATGATGAATCTTCTTCTGGTAAAGCAAAAGAAGATGTTGAGGCTCAAAGAAAAGATGTTGGAACACAGGAACAGCTCAATATGTTCAATATTGATGGTACTGCTGAGACAGAGCAAGGTACTGTTAGTACTTCTCAAGGTACTGGTGGTTCATTTGAAGGAACTGTTAGTTCAGTTGAAGGTCCTGCTGGTCCTTCACACTCACAAGATGCAGAGTTCCAAGAAGATGAAGTGGATTTGACTAATCTTTCATCATCTTATCATGTTCCTACTACACCACACACAAGAATTCACAAAGTTCATTCCCTTGATAATGTGATAGGAGATATACAATCTGGTGTGAAGACAAGAAGACAATTGGTCTCTTCAGACCAACAAGGGATTCTTGATGCCCTTTATGCTTCAAAACAACATGAACTTTCAAACTCATGTTTATTTGTATGTTTTCTCTCTCAAAAAGAACCAAAGAATATTCTTACAGCCCTAGATGATTCAAGCTGGGTAGAGGCTATGCAAGAAGAGCTTCTTCAGTTCAAGATTCAAAAGGTTTGGGTGCTAGCTGATTTACCTACAGGTGAAAAGCTAATTGGCACTAGATGGGTTTTTAAGAACAAAAGGGATGAAAGAGGAATTGTGATCAAGAATAAGGCTAGACTAGTAGCACAAGGGTACACACAAGAAGAAGGAATAGATTATGATGAAGTTTATGCTCCAGTAGCAAGGATTGAGGCAATTAGGCTGTTTCTAGCGTATGCTTCATTTTTAGGCTTCACAGTATTCCAAATGGATGTCAAAAGCACATTTTTATATGGTGAAATTGGAAGAGAGGTGTATGTTTCACAACCTCCTGGTTTCATTGATCCATTACATCTAAACAAAGTGTACAGAGTAGTGAAAGCTCTCTATGGCCTTCATCAGGCACCAAGAGCTTGGTATGCAACACTTGCTTCCTACTTATTAGAAAATGGATTTCAAAGAGGAAAGATTGATCAGACACTTTTCATCAAACAGCACAAGAAGGATCTTCTGTTAGTGCAGGTGTATGTGGATGACATTATCTTTGGATCTACAAGGAAGGAAATGTGTTTAGAATTTGAGAAGCTTATGAAAGATAAGTTTCAAATGAGTTCTATGGGAGAACTTACATTCTTTTTGGGTTTGCAAGTTAAGCAATCATCTGAAGGCATATTTATTAGTCAAGACAAATATGTTGCAGAGATACTTAGAAAATTTCAATTTGCTGATTCAAAAATTGCAAGCACACCAATGGACCCAGAGAAGCACCTTCTGAAAGATGAAGATGGAGAAAATGTAGATGTACACAGTTACAGATCTATGATAGGCTCCTTGATGTATCTTACATCATCTAGACCTGATATCATGTTTCCTGTTTGTGTATGTGCAAGATTTCAAGTTACTCCAAAGGTTTCTCATTTAATTGCAGTCAAGAGAATTTTTAGATATCTCAAAGGTCAACCAAGGTTGGGTATATGGTATTCTAGAGAATCTCCTTTTGACTTGGTAGCATATTCGGATAGTGATTATGCTGGTGCTAGCTTAGACAGAAAGTCAACAACTGGAGGATGTCAATTCCTTGGGTGTAGACTTGTCTCATGGCAGTGTAAGAAGCAGACAAGCGTGGCAAATTCAACAACTGAAGCTGAATATATAGCTGCTGCAAGTTGCTCTAGTCAAGTTCTGTGGCTTCAAAACCAACTTCTTGATTATGGGTACAATTTCTTAAACACTGTTATTTATATTGATAATAGTAGTACAATTTGTATTATTAAAAATCCTGTACAACACTCTAAAACAAAACACATTGAAATTAGGCATCACTTTATAAGAGATTGCAATGAGAAAAGATTAATTCAAGTTCTTAAAATTGCTTCAGAACATAATTTTGCAGATCTGTTAACAAAAGCTTTTGATGTTTCAAGGTTTCAGTACTTAATAGCAAGTATTGGAATGCTTAATCTTTAAATTTTCAATATGATGTGTTTTTGTACATAAATTTTTGTTGGTACTGCTGGATTTATAAGGTACTGCTAATATATCAAAATTTGAATTGTGTTATTCATACAGTTGGTTTTATGATTATGCTAATGCAAAACAAGTACTTTGTACATTGTTCTTTTGGTTTTAGACTAACTATTTCAGGTATGAATATGTGAACACAAAGGATATTTCAAGTGAAATGGAAACAGCAGAATTCTTATCAAATTGCTGACCATAATAGATTTATGATGGACTGAGTTTAGGAATTAAACCTCCTTAAAACTTCTTTCTTGAAATCTAGTTATGATATTTCACATTGAATTGATGACTTAGTTTATCAGATAGTAACTGATACAACTCACTTTCTATCATTTTATACTTTCAAGTATAATGAGTTAGTCTAAGGACATCTGATAGAAATAACAGCTAGTGAAAGTGAATCTAACACTTGTGTTGGAGGTAACAATTACTATGAGCTGGAAACCCTGTCAAGAAAATCTTTTGAATAGATTTATCTTTTCACATGCAGTTAGTGATAACTGAAATACATTGGTTCTCACACAACCAGAGGTTATTTTTAAACCGAAATTTTGATTAGGTGTCTGTTACACACTTAATTCTTTCAAAATGGTTGAATGTAGTATGATTTTTCAATTCTAAAAATCATGAACATACTACTAAGTTAAATGATTTCTTAAAAGGATTTTCAAGGATTCAGAAAAACCATTCATTGATGGATTATGAATCAAAATGTCCACTGATTCACCTCTCATAGGAGTTAACACACCTAGAAGTGATGAGGACAGCAACTTAAACTCTTAAGGAATTGATGGCTTCATGTACAATATTGTCTGACAACAAAAGTTACATATTGATAGATCAGTCAAAGGTACATAGTGAGATCTTCCAAACAAGGGGAGGAAACAAAAGTTATTTGCTTCAGGGGAGGAAATAATTTCCCAGAAAAGGAAGAATAAACCAATATATGGAAGGAGAAGACAAGAGCATACAAGATAATGTAGAGGTTGAAAATGATTAGAACAGATCAAATATCTAGAAGGGATGAAGCATTCCAAAGGAGAAAGTTCTATCTAGATCAAACGAAGAAAAGTTTCAATTTCACTTCAAAGACATGCTGGTTAGATGATTTCACTTGTTGAAACAAGCATCCAAGATACACAGCATCATTGCCTCTTACAATTCCTCCATCCAAGGAAATTGCACCATCTTTTGGTACAATGTTTTGATATTGCTGAAGTCAAAGAAGAACAAGGCAGATGAGTTCAGAATAAGAAGAATAGTTCAGATTCATGAAGTGTTTGAAAGATCTTCACAAGTCCTCATTTAATTCAGAAAACATGTTTGAATTGATTCACATGTTTAGGGGAGGATTGTTGGGAATTAAATATTCTGAAGTTAGAGTATTAGAATTTACTCTAAGTCGAAGGTACTGCTAGTTCATGATCAAGGTACTGCTAGAGCAAGAAGGTACTGCTAGAGCAAGAAGGTACTGCTAGTTCAAGTTGAAGGTACTGCTAGTTGTATATGGTACTGTTGATCAGTGACTCATAGGATAAGATCGAGAAGATATTTGTTGTATTTTGGTCAAACATATACGGTAGATAATATCTTACTCCATGTGCTTAGTTAACAAGTTGTATACATAGATACATGTTGTATCTTATGTACTGACACCAATATGCATAAGTTAACCAAGTAAGTCGGTCAAGACTTTTAGCAATTTGTAAAGATCTTTTGCAACTATAAAAGAGATCTTAGACTAGTGATTATGTAGAGATATAGATGTGAAATAATTGAATAACTGTTAAGACATAGAACAAACAAAAATCACAAGTTGTAACATAAGATTCAAGGTTTTGTAACCCTAGTGAGAAACTCAAGATCACTCGTATTATTTGGAATAATATTGAATCGTTTAGTGAAATACTTTCTTTGTTCATTGTTAAGTAACAAACATAATTCTTCCATTTCCATAACATACATAACCTTCTAAGTGTGGTTAAGTAAATTCCGCGTGCTTAATCATATTAAGTCAATATATCTCATACACAAAGACACAAGGTTTAACCACCTTAACCGTGTATAACCAAGGTCCTCCACATGTATTTATCAGGTTTTGTATTGAAGTCAATACCATAATCACCCCTGAGTTTACTTTCACCATCACCAGTAACGCTTAAGGTGAGTCGTGACCCATACTTTTAATACTTGTTTTTAATAACTCTTTTGGGGGAGATACATGCTTCAACTGTTTTAAGTTTACTTTTATACTTTGAAAACTCTCATGAGTTACTCAAAATCATCAACTATGCTTTACATGTTTCGAATCACCCTTTGGAAGGGTTATATGCTCGTTATACTTGCAAATTGCTTGCTTAGCTGAAACACTGTGTTTGAAAAAAATAACATTTTTAAACTACTTGTTGTAACATGATACTGAGACTCATTATGTGCATTCATATAACAATTGAATGTACAGCTAACTTTACTACGATATTTCTACATTTCACTGGAAATAATTGCCAAGACTAAAGTACACATATTCTATGAACCCCTGAAACCTATATTGCCTAAGTTTACTATATTGCCATAAAGTCCCTCGATCATGAGCCATTAATCACTGCGGTGAGCGCGAATATAGTGAACAGCTTCGAAACCTGTTGGAGGCTGACGACCTATCCCACTAAATACTTTGACGGAATGCCTATGTGGTTAGTCGTATTTAGTCGCGATGCACTATATTTGAGAAAAATAGGAAGTTGGCAAAATCACCTATTACATGAGGGCTAACACCCATCAGTAACCTGATGTGGACACCGCCGTTTTACAGTACATTGTTAACGTTTTGCGTGTCATGAGGCTTAGGGCAATATAATTATATGAATGTTTCATATATATTTGGATACATCTGTATTTAGTAAACCACCACTCCACACTGATAGACTTCAGACTTTATACTATTGTTTTCACTCTGTGTTAGGATTATGGATCCTGTACTTGAAACTTAACTGTTATAATTTGTGACTTAGTTGTGACTTCTATGAACAACTCTTTACTTGCTGCAATATCATCAACACTATTTTCAAAAGTTACTTCACATCCAAAAATTGTTGGAAAACTGACTTATTACTCGTACTCATACTTATCTCAACTATCAATGTATACACTTGAATTTATTGAAATAAATTGTTTTCCTCATTAAACTCTACGAACTCACCAACCTTTGTGTTGACACTTTTAAGCATGTGTATCTCAGGTAATTAACGGAGCAGGACAAGACACGGAGCGGGCATTTTATGTACTCTGGTAAATTAAGTGGTGTAAAATCAAATATGTCATTCTTTCCAAATTATCACATCTTTTCATGGGATTTTCAAATCAAATATTTCACATTTGGGTCAAAAATTATTATTTTGAATGACATATAACTTTCAAACGTCTCCTCCGAGCCGTTTTTTCTGAAACTTTAACTTCGGTCCTCACCGTAACACCCTAAAAATCTTTCCGCTGCCACAAAATAAATTAGGGGGTGTTACACATATAGCCTGTCACATAGGTATGTTCATAATTACCTTTCCACTAAACGTGTTATCTTATTCTTATTATAGGTGTATCGGAGACAGAGGTTGCGCTACAAATGAGAGAAAATGTGGTGAGCCCAATGGGACCAAAAATGGCAGCTCCACAAAGAGGAGCAGCAAACATGTCTGCAGCACAGGTCGCACTCACAGGTAATCCATATGCGACGAGCTCCTGCGCTTTTCTTCTATTTTCTATTGGTTTGTCATACAATATTTCAATCACTGATATTAAGTCTCTTATGCGGCCTTCATTATAGATGTATCAGAAATAGACAATGCGCCACAAATGACAGCAAACATATCATGCCCAATGGGACCCCAAATGGAAGTTCCACAAAGAACCGAATCAAATGGGTCTGCGACATAGGCTGGATGCACACGTAAGCCATACGTAACAATTTGCATCATTTTTCTTCTATTTTACATTGCTTTAATATGTCACGCGTCGATATTCATCCTGTTATGTGACCCTAATTATGGATGAATCAGAGACACAGGGTGCGCCGCAAATGAGAGCAAATGTGACTCGCCCAACTGGACCAAAAAGGGCAGTTCCACAAAGAGGCACATCAAACAGGTCTGCAACACATTATACCAAACAACCCATGTCCAAACCATTATCCCAAACAACCCATGTCCCAAATTGTCTTCACAGAGAAAGGTGCAGCATTAGTATATGGGCCTAGAATATGCAATAAATGCCATTGGCAAAATTGGAGGGGATAATAGAGCTGACATCACTGGAACCCTGCACCGTATATATGCAATCAGAAATAGAGATGACATCTAATAATGAATATTTACCAATATTTTAAATAGTAACAGTATAAAAAAAATGTGCATGCATTTTGATATGTTACAGACCTGGTGCTGACTTTGGCATTATTTATTTGTCATGATGATTATTCAGGTTTAACCGGGGGTGTGTGATCAAAGTTTTGGCATCCATGTTGCAGAGTTTGCAAACTTACCCGAAATTGTCGTTTTTGACACATAGAATTTTATTTTATGATGAAGCTGGAAGGTTTGGAACAGTGCTTAATGGGGGTTATGCATCAAGTTCCATGGATGTTGGTAGAACTATGAACAACTCATACAACAATACCACTAATTCAGGCCATGGTATACACAACTACACCACAAGCGCAAGCCAAGTCAAAGGGTCTCAGGAGACTGATGTTGGTGGCCTTGATGATGATGATGATATTTTTCAGGTAATTTATGCAATTATATAAGGCTAGGACTGCACTTCTACACTTGAGAGTAGGTCGGCAAACTCAGTGGGTTGGGTAATGGATCAATTTTACTCTGGGACAAAACGGGCAGGATTGGATGGATTGACTACTAAACAATTTTTGTTATGGCCATTGTTAATTTTTTTTATTTAATCTATATGAGGCAATAGATATATATTTTATAAAAAAAATAATGTGTGAACTTATGATTGCAAACAACAATAGTAACTGCAATCTTTCAATACAGCAATAAATGACGCTGCTTGCACTGAAAATAAACTTTAGGCAACAAACCATTTGACATGTTTCCATTGTAATTAAATTTTTTGATTAGATCCATTTGATCCTTTTAAGATAACAGATAACCAAAATTTCCTCTTATACCGGTAAACGGGCTGAATAGCTTCCTCCAGTCAATAGCAAAAAGCCTTTAACGATATGTTAGTTCAAGCACTTTGCAACTTGAATGTACAAAAAGGGTGCTTTTGTATTTTATCACAAACTAATCTACAATAAATTATAAAGTTTGATGTACAGTAGCTTACTTTCCTCATCAATTAAACTTCATATCTCAGGATCTTGATGTCAATCAAATCGTTAGCCAACACTACCAATCAACTTGCACACCAAAGTCATCAATCTCGAAGTTTCCACCTGTCACTCCAACTGTAAGTAATAACATGGCAAGAGACGATGACATAAGTTTGCCTCCAGAGTTATGTGAAGATTGCAAACCATGGTTTTAAGGAAAGTAACTCAGCTATTTGAATATGACTGCCAGGTTAGTTTCATAACAGATTGCGTGCCTAACTTCTGAATTTGGTTCAAATGTCATTAGTACCTAAAATTTTATTTTGTTGATGTGCAGAAAATCATCTAAAAAGAGTAGCAATGTCTACTTAAAGGTTCAAATGACAATCGAGAAAGTTCTTTGGATCGTGTTTGTAAGACGTTTTGTGGCCGGCATTGTAAAAGAATACGTTTTCAACCTTTGAAAATGAGTTTTATTAATGTTCTTATATGTATGCTATAGGCTAAAGCTTGTCATAACCGTGATTTTTAGCAGGTTAGTTTGACCTATAGTCTCAACTCATTTAACTTTTGCTTGGTGTGTATTACTTGCTTATTTGTGATATGCGTATTATATGTGGTATATGAGTGGTATAAGTGCGTGTGTGGACCACTAAATCCCTTGGTATGAGATTTTTGTCATGTTGAGTAGTGTCGGATTTCGGGATAAGTTCATTTTGATCGCCTTTGTGGTGTGGAAATGACTTGTGTATTTTGTTGGAATTTTGTGGTTTTGTGTAACGATTCTTCGTTCAAGTGTTTTGAGCGTAAGTAAGTTACGTGGAGTTGATTATTATGGGTTATGTTAATATTAAGTATGAAAAATCTATTTTTGGAAACTTTGAGTGAAAATGATATTTTTCTGGTTGTCGTAAAATTTAAGTTTATCGCGTAAGACATTAGGTTTTGATATGGGGTTTTTATAAAATATCAAAAATACAAGGTTTTAAGTGTAATAAATAAATTTAAAAATAAAATAAAAAATATATATATATATTATATATAGTCGGCCGAAAAATAGGAAAAGAAAAAAAAAGGAAATCAAATCCTAGTCTAATTACAAATCTTGAAAGAAAAGTTATCCACTTAGGGTTTCTAGAGGTCTATAAATACAAACCAAAAACCCTCATTCCCTCTCCCTTAAAATTTCGGCCAAACACCCAAGAGAGAAGAGAAGAAGATTTTTTTTTTTGGTTTTTGATAATTCAATTTAAGGTATGTCTATTAAACCCTAATTGTGTAATTAATTATTATTGTGCATGTAACAAGTTGTGATGGATCTAGGGTTTATATTTAGATCTGTAAATTAATGATATTAAACATGTTAGGGTCAATAATTAGTGATATTATAATGATTGGTGAAGTAATTAGGGTTTTAAACATGTTAATTAATGAGTTATGAATCTGGCAGAATTATAGGGCTGTAAAGATGCGATTGTAATTATTAGATGAAGATGAGTTAGATCACAAATTTTATGTCTAAATTATAGTTCAGAAAAAGAGCTTTCCAAAAAGTCCGACCATGATCAATTTTGAGGTCGGGAAGGCAGTCAAACGATTTTTGTAAATTAAGGTGTCAAAACAGTTAAATCGGGACAGAATTAGGGTAAAAGTATTGAGGTCAATGGTGACTTTTAAAGTGTAATTAGGGTTAGTCTTTCTGTGGGAATTGAGTTATATATTATATTTGACTTCCACACGAAAATTAGAAGATAATAAGTTGTGCGAGTATGTCTAAGAGGTCAAAACTTTTTGATGTCCGATCAGATCCGAATCTGGATAGATGACATGTTTGATTTTTCATTGAGTACTTGTGTGTGTTTTTAGTGCATGGATTTCTGGGACAAGCTTGTATGATTATGAAGGATCATGGTGAATTTTTGGTGTGAGTTGTGAAGCTTTATTCGCTGTGATTTTATGTGGGTGAAAGTACCCTACAAATCTGCGTTTTCTGAAAGTTTTAATAAAGGGATTTAGTGAGTGTAAAGTATTGGGTGATGATTAGTATGGAGTCTAGGTAATCCATAGTGGGTTATATGAACCTTAGACATCCATCACATATATGTGTTACATGGACTATAGCTTTTAGCTTGGTCGTGTGTATTGTGGGATTGTTTGTTTGTATAGATTTGTGTGTTGATAACTTGGAAGCTGCGGAGTTGAGGTGAGTTCATAGTCCCATATTTTTACTTTGTTTTAAACTTGGGATGGAGATGATGCTTGTATTTAAATTGTTTTGAGATTACTGTGATTATGTGTTTAATAAAAGGCATGGACGTGTAACTGTTATTATACTTTTACTGCATGTTATTGTGGTGTTTAATTGTGGTGATTATTTGAGTGGGAAAGTCCTAGTGGCTCTACTCATTATAATTATCTTGGATCGGTGGGCGCGTTCCGTCCCAATTGTGGTGGTATTTGGATCGGTGGGCACGTTCCGTCCCAATTGATGTGGTGTTTGGATCGGTGGGCGCGTTCCGTCCCAATTGTGGTGGTATTTGGATCGGTGGGCACGTTCCGTCCCAATTGATGTGGTGTTTGGATCGGTGGGCACGTTCCGTCCCGTAAGCTGTGATTGCATGTTAGTTGTATGATAACTTTACTTTTACTGTCCTGCAATGCTATACTATGTTTTATAATCACAGTAAACCGATAATCGAGGTGTTTTGTGTGTCTTAAACCTATGAATCTCACCAACATTATGTTGACGTTTTTAAGCATCATTTTCAGGTGAGCATTCTAAGGCTAAGATAGAAGGGCGCGATTAGAAGAGACCTAGTTTGCATTGAGGATGGCTTATCTTTGAATTTAGTTGGATTTTGTTTATGATACATTGAATGTCTTCCATTATTACGTTATGTTTTAATGAAGATACCTTGGAGATTGTTTTTGGTTATTTTATTTTGGGGTATCGTTACGACACTTTGTGTCTGTTCTTTACTCTTTATATTTGCATATAGTAATTCTCTATATAGACGCCATGTGTTGTGATGATATCCATGATGTTGCACTCGCGTTTCCGCCATCGGCGAGGTGTGACAGATTGGTATCAGAGCCTTGGTTATAGAGAAGTAGGTGGTTGAACCTAGACTATAACCTAGGAGTCCCTCATATAGTTGCATTTAGGGCCTATGTGTGAGTATGGTATTTTATGTGTCTATTTTTCTTGAGTTTATGAGTAGTTTCGTCGAGTTTCGGACGCCGATTGGACCCTCATACTTAGTATTGTATACGTCGACCTCCCTCGCGTAAGAAGTTTCGTTGGGCTATCATTTTGCTACCGGTTGTAAGGGAAGTGGTAGGATGAAGCGGACTAACCGCAGAATCCGAGTTCCCGCTAGCATAAATATATGTTCGGACAAGGATGGGATGTATATGGAAAACATTGATGGAGAAGAAGTGGAGAGGTTTGCAACCACGGTGACAGTTGGAGATGGAACCGATACCAAGTATTCTAGGAAGTGTCCTCACTTCTCATATGAAGGAAAGGTGGTTCTGTCTAAACCTCGTGAGTTGTATGTACTTGTGGATCATGCGGAGTTGGAAGAGAGAAACAGGAATGGGTGGTTGAGCAAAAATGAAAGGGAGTTAGGATGGAATGACGTGGTATCGGATCTGGAGTCCGCAGCAGGTAGTAAGTTTAACCGATCTGAGTGGGGATGCAAGTGCGAGAGTGGAGTTTGAGCCATTGTGCGACGTCTTTTATTTTGTGTCATGTTTTGGAATTCTTATATTGTCTTTTGCTGTCGGGAGCCATGTTGGAGCACGATTACTCCTGAATATTGGATCAGTTTTATCTATGTGATTTTGACTATAGAGTTAAGTGGTCATTGGAATTGTTCCATGATCGTTGGAATTGTTCCATGTGAGATGATTGTTTGCATGAAGTGTGGTCATAGGAGGAAGTACACTTGTGAAAGGGAGCATAGATAATTATGGTGGCCAACATAATTATACATGCTTCACAACACAAGTGGACTTGCAAGTATGATAGCATGGATTGTGTTGTATATTAGGTGCTATGTGGTATATATGCGTTATCATTGAGATGTGTGGTTTTGGAAGCAAGTATGCGTGTGGAATAGGCCTTATAACTATGGTCGCGAACATAATTATAAGGGTATCACACACATGGACTTGTGACCATGATTACATTGATTGATGTTTGTTGTTATATGTTGTGGTAAGTGTTATGTGATATCATGTTGATGATGGTTGTATGGTTAGAGATGTATTCTCTTAACCGTTTGGGAAATCGTTGTATGTGGGAGTGTGTGGGTGGTAGGATTCCATTCTACCTATCATATACTGATACCTCGATTGTCCGTTGGTACTAATGTTGTGATATTTAAGTTGGTTCATTTGCTAGACTATTGAATGATGAGCCTAGTGAACTTAAACCTAGTATTGTGATTGAAATAGCTAGTGGTAAGGAGGTAGAGGTTGACAAGGTTATTCGTGGGTGTACTATAGTGCTAGAGAGTATCCCGTTCACAATTGATTTGATACCTTTTGGGCATGGGAGTTTTGATGTGGTGATAGGGATGAGCTGGTTGTCTAAGCATAGGGCCGAGGTCATATGCCACGAAAAGGTAGTTCGTATACCTTTGGAGAGTGGTGGTGTCCTTCGGATACAAGGAGAGTGCTTAGGGAAGGACTTGAAAACCCTTAAGACTGCGAAGGCTAAAGAACGTAAGATAGAAGAGATTCCTGTGGTATGTGAGTTCCCTGGCGTTTTCCTGAGGACTTGTCCGGATTGCCTCCAATCCGTCAAGTTGAATTCCGTATCGAGTTGGTTCTTGGAGCGGCACCTGTGGCGAAATTCCCATATCGTTTAGCACCCTCTGAGATGCAGGAGTTGTCCGCGCAGTTGCAAGAACTTCAGGAGAAGGGGTTTATTAGACCTAGTCATTCTCCGTGGGGAGCACTGGTCCGTCTGAAAACATATATATAAATATAAACAGTCTCAGAACGAATACTCGTGTGTAGTGTGAAACCAGGCAAGTGATCACCCGGATCGTTTCCCAACGAGATGTGAATAGGCAACTGTGAAAAGCTAGGATTAGAGTGATTGATGATTTAGATTGCTTTTGATTTTGCTTTTTAACAATTCTAAATAACAAATTAAAACAGATATGCACAATAAAATTAAACGCGAATTAATTACCCTAAAAACGCGCAACGGAAAATCTAAAACGGGACTAAAAAGTAAAATTTATGAAATTTAAAACCTAAAAATGTAAAATGACTTAAAACTTATTTAAAAACTTAAATTATATTTTTTATACTTTTTATCTATTTATTATTAATTATTTATTTATTTAATTACTTATTAAACTATTTAAATTTATAAAAAATACTAAATGAACAAAGAAAATTCTAAAACTTTTTCTAAAAATATTATTAAGTAAATAGAAGCTAAGAAAATTATAAAAATGAAACTTACTTAATTAAAATTTAAAAAGATAAATTCTATTAAATAGAAGCTATCACTATATTTCTATTTTTGGTTTTCTTAAGGTCTAAAAATATAATTATATTTTTTCTAGATTACAAATGACAAAAGAAAATTATGAAAATTAAAATTATATTTTTCTGATTAATATTCTATTTATTATGATTTAAATACTATTAAAAATTAATAAAAAAGATTAAAAATATCAAAACTATTCAGAAAATTATGAAACTTTACAGATAAATCTAAAATATTATTAAAAAGCTAGGAAAATTAAAATCAAAAGTCTAATAAGCCTGGAGAGCTAATTTGGGCAGATAAGCAATAAGCAAATAAGCTAAAAATAAGCTAATGAGCACAAAACTTAACCAAATGCTCAGGAAAAGCTTAACCAACTTATACAAGCACAAAACAACTTAATTCAAACAGCTAATCCACAAAATAAGCCAATTAAGCACTATGACAGTTGCAAAATTAAGACAGAAAATAGCAGAAATTAGCAAACTTGCAGGGCAAATTAAGCAGTCTAAATAAGCTGAGAAGCAGAATATTAAGGGGGCAAAAGCTAGCTTATACTACTAGGTACTCTAAAACACAAAAAGACCCATCTCAAACACTTCAATTGAAGTCCAATTAGACCCAAGATCAGCTGATTCAGCAATCAGTATACACTGATTGCTTTGCACAGGGCAAAATCAGGGAACTTTGAGAGGGCTTTTTAATAAGCAAATGTAATCCAAACTCAGATTTTCTTTTTGGACTATGTAAACAACCAACAACTTAACACAAATCAACAAAAATTACTTATTTCCAATCTCAATTAAACCTTGTGCAAGATCAAGAAAACCTGTCCATTTTGACAGATATGAACTTTTGACTTTTTGAGAAAAACACTTGAGTTTGACTTTTATGAACTTAGATCTGATTCTAATGACTGATTATGATATATTATGATTAATTAAGATGAGATTAAGCCCTTTTAACAAGTTTTGATCATCTGTGATGGATTTCACAGGTTAAAATCCAACAGTGATCAACTTATGTGAGATTAAAAATGATTTTGACTTTACTCTGAATAAGGACTAGTTTTTATTGTTTCACTGAGTTGTTTTTAACTAATGTAACATGTATCAATAGTAGATAACACCACAAATACTCAGCAACACAAATCAAACAGTAAGATCCAAACAACCCTTAAACAACTGATTTTCAAAGCAACTGAGAAATTCAAACCACAACACTGATTTCAAACACTTCCTAATGATTATAACAGGTCAAATAAGCATGAAAATCCAATGATAGTAGCAAGAAACACAGAGATAGACCAATGGCTATATTGACTGTTATGATGAGATTTTAGCAACTATCAAAATCAAAGAACAAGCAACTGATTTTAAACTTTATATTACTTAACAATTACCACAGAGACATAAGAACACCAAAATTCAAGCACTAAACAACTGATGCAGTAAAATGCTAAATTTGATCAAAAGGCTTACAAGTGAACTTCAACTGAGAACAAAGAACAAGGACCAGAACCTATTCTAACTTGTTCACACAAGCTAGAAAACTACACTAAGCCTTCCAGATTAGCTTTTAATTCCCAGAGTAGCTTATTCCACCCAGAGTTGACTTTTGTTGACTGTCTTCAATACTTGAAATTAAGAACTGGTTTAATCTATATAAACTTACATGAAGCTATGATGAGCTTATGTGAGCTTATAGTAAGGGTTATTGGAGCTTTTGATGATAATTAAAAGGACTTAGAACTTAATTCGAATCACAGATAATCTTGAAATGTAAATTGCTAGTGAACTGAGTTTAATACTAAATAAAACAAGAACAATAAACTCAAAGTAACTTATATTGATAATTTGAAGCTTACAATTACAAAGATAAGGACTGAATAAGAAAAACGATTAACTAAAATTAACTACTACTGAATTTCCTATTACATTGTTCTATTTATACAAAATACAACTGGGAAACCCTAAGTCGACATCTCTGATCACATCTGCACCCTTGAATTATCCTCAATTGATCTGAGCCTTTGATTTCACTTTTGGCGCCAAAATTGAGATAGTGGAAAAATCCACTATCTCTGGTTTGAGGTGATTGGAGAAGAGGCATTTAATGCTTTTGGAGTTGTTAGGTAGCGTGTAGGAGGAGGGGGAGTGGTATTGCAGAGAAACTAGGGGTGAGGTGGTTTGGCGGGGTTGTGAGGTTAGGGATGAGTTTGACCGAAGTCAAACTGGTATTTAAATACCAGGTGGGTTGGATCGGGTTTTTCATTGGGCTTGGGCTGGGTTTAGTAATAAGATTGGGATGGGTTGGGTTTATAATATAAAAGGGTTGGGTTAATATTATTGTTGGATCCGGTTTGGTTTTTTAGAAATAAGCACAAGGACCATTTTGTAATTTTGGATTTTTGAGGGACTGAAAATGACAACTTTCCAAAGGTTATCAAAAGGATTAATATTGCCAAGTTTCAATAGTACAAGGATTAAATTTGATAATTTTCCAATTTTGAAAACCCAGGGACTATTTTTGACATTTTTCAAACTTGAGGGACTAAACTTGTAATTTTATGAAACTTTGCACCAAAGGACTTATTATGTAATTTTATGATTATTAAAGGACCTTTGATGACTTTTCCTGTTTTTAGAATAACCAGGGACTAGTTTTGACAACTTTTGAAAGTTGAGGGACTGAAACTGCCAATTATGCAAACTTTGTTCGTTTTTTATCTGTTTTTAAACATTTTGCATCTGAAACATATAAAACACAATTCTGGGATAATTTCAGTATTATGATGCATTTTTGAGTGTTTTTGGATGTTTTGGCAGCTCAGATTAGGTAAAAATGATGAGTATTTAGACACTCATCAATCCCCCACACTAAACTATTGCTAGTCCCTAGCAATATTTTATGAAGATTTAATGGATTTCATCTCTTTACCAAAAGCCATTACTTCTGGAGTAGCCAATGTTTTAGTATGTGATACTTTGGTACAATGATAACCAAATGATTTTGAGCAAACCATCAGCTGTCAACGGGTTTGATTTGTCTTTACCAGAAGCCGTTTGCTTCTGGACTAGCCAACTCTTAGATAAATTACAACTATTATCTTTGGTGAGCTGATTACCAATCATGGATTTTCACTGCCTTAACCACAAGCCATAACCTTGCGGGCTAGCCAACTCTTCACTTATGAAGATATGGTGAGTCGAATACCATACAATTTTCGGCAAATTGTAAGCCATCAACGGATTTGAGACATCTTTACCAAGAGCCGTTTGCTCTCGGATTAGCCAATCCTTATGTGGGTTAGACATGGCGGACTGATAACCATTTATTGAGTTCTAAGTGAGAAAAAATTTTAAAATTTTGGCTAAAAATGGGGGTACTAGATGGTACATTTGATCAAATTCGCTAGAATTCCCCCCCACACTTAGAACTGAATATTGCCCTCAATATTCAAAGAACCGGCTGTTAAACCAACACTTAGAACGTGAAAGGGAAATACTAATAGCCATTATTTTATATATACACATACCTTTTTTTTTACATATATACAACATTTGGGGCATCTCCCCCACACTAGATGGTAGAACAGAGAAAGAAAACAGAGACACGGGTGAAAACCCATGTTTTGCTAATGTTTTTGATCACCGAGTCACTAGCTTGACTCGATCCCCGCATTCATTGGTTCATGGGGAAAGTTTGAAGATCCGGGACAACCATGAATGGTATGTCCTCTCCAAAGTAGTGTTTTAAACGATGACCATTCACTTTGAAATTAGGACCGTCAGCTTGAGATAACTCAACGGTACCATATGGATAAACCTTTGTGATAGTGAATGGACCAGACCAACGGGATTTGAGTTTGCCTGAGAAGATCTTTAATCTTGAATTGAAAAGAAGGACTCGATCACCAACGTTGAAAACGCGGTTCTTGATTTTAGAGTCATGAATCTTCTTTGTCTTTTCTTTGTAGATCAAAGAGTTCTCGTAGGCCTGATCACGCAGTTCATTTAATTCATTCATTTGAACTTTACGGTGATCACCCGCAGTTTGGAGGTCAAAGTTAGCATGTTTCAAGGCCCAGTAGGCTTTGTGCTCTAATTCGATCGGAAGATGACATGCCTTTCCGTACACAAGTTTGTAAGGCGTACACCCGATGGGTGTTTTGTAAGCTGTACGGAAGGCCCATAGTGCATCATCCAACTTATCCGACCAGGATGCACGATTTTCTCCTACAGTCCTTTCCAGAATTCTTTTAATACCCCGATTTGAAACTTCTACTTGTCCACTTGTTTGTGGGTGATACGCAGTAGAAAGACGGTGAGTTACACCATACTTTTGCATGACTTTGTCAAATTTGTCATTGCAAAAATGCGTACCACGATCACTGATTATAGCACGTGTAGTTCCAAAACGGGTAAACAGAGCTTTCAGGAATTTTACAACCACTCGGGCATCATTAGTGGGTAAAGCTTTTGCTTCAACCCATTTTGACAAATAGTCAACAGCCACGAGAATGTATTTATTTCCTCGAGATGATGGAAATGGCCCCATAAAGTCAATGCCCCAGACATCAAAGATTTCACAAACTTGAATAGCATTTTGTGGCATTTCATTTCGTTGTGAAATATTTCCGTGACGCTGACAAGCTTCACAAGTTTTGATGAGATCTTGGGCATCCTTATAGATTGTGGGCCAATAAAACCCGGAATCAAACACCTTTTTTGCGGTGTAGTTTGGACTATGATGGCCCCCAGTGGGTCCAGCATGGCAAGCTTTGAGAATGTCAATAGCTTCCTGTCCGTAAACACACCGTCGGATGACTTGATCCGCACAGATTTTGAATAAGTAGGGGTCGTCCCAGAAGTAATGTTTAACATCCTTGAAGAATTTATTCTTTTGTTGGGTCGACATCCCTTTCACTATGAAGTTACCCGCATGGTAATTTGCGAAGTCAGCAAACCATGGGGTAGTAGAATCTCCACGAAAAGCAACCGCACTGAGTGTCTCAAGAGGAAATGTTTCATTTATTTCCTTTTTCTCGAAAACATCTTGGTGTGGGTTCTCTAATCGGGACAGATGATCAGCAGCTAGGTTCTCAGCTCCTTTTTTATCACGTATTGTGATATCAAATTCTTGCAGGAGGAGAACCCAACGGAGTAATCTCGGCTTTGCATCTTGTTTTGCAAAGAGATATTTGAGAGCCGAGTGATCCGTATACACTACACATTTTGTCAAGATTAAATATGGCCGAAACTTCTCAAAGGCATACACCACAGCCAACAATTCTTTTTCTGTAGTGGTGTAATGAGTTTGAGCTTCAGTCATGGTTTTACTTGCGTAGTGGATAGGCTGAAAATGTTTAGCTTTTCGTTGCCCCAGGACTGCACCGATAGCAAAATCGCTTGCATCGCACATGAGTTCAAAGGGAAAATCCCAGTCGGGGGCAACCAGAATGGGTGCTTCAGTAAGCTTTTTCTTTAATGTTTCGAAAGCTTCGATGCACTCGGGTGAGAAGATAAAAGGAGCATCCTTTTCAAGAAGATGAGTCATAGGCCGGGCGATTTTAGAAAAATCTTGTATGAATCTACGATAGAAACCGGCATGACCCAAAAAACTCCTAATACCTTTGACGGTAGTGGGATGAGGTAATTTACCAATGACATCAACTTTAGATCTGTCAACCTCAATCCCGTTCTTAGATATCTTATGGCCGAGGACAATGCCCTCTTTGACCATAAAGTGACTCTTCTCCCAATTTAGACAAAGATTGGTGTCTTCACACCGTTTCAACATGTTTTCTAAATGGGAGAGACATGTTTCAAATGAATCCCCAATGACTGAGAAGTCATCCATAAAGACCTCCATCGTTTTCCCGATCATGTCGGAAAATATGGACATCATGCACCTTTGGAATGTGCCTGGAGCATTGCATAAGCCGAAAGGCATACGTTTATAAGCAAAGGTTCCATAAGGGCATGTAAAGGTGGTCTTTTCTTGATCTTGTGGATCAATGGGGATTTGAAAGTAACCCGAAAAACCATCAAGGAAACAATAGTACTCGTTTCCCGCTAATCTCTCAAGCATCTGATCCATGAAGGGCAGAGGAAAATGGTCTTTTCGGGTGGCATCATTTAACTTACGATAGTCAATGCAAACACACCACCCAGTAACCAATCGAGTTGGAATCAACTCATTATCCTCATTTGTGACAACAGTTATGCCACCCTTTTTTGGAACACAGTGGATGGGACTAACCCAAGGACTATCAGAGATAGGGTAAATCAATCCTGCATCAAAAAGTTTGAGAACCTCTTGTTTGATAACATCGTGGATTTTCGGATTCACCCTTCGCTGGTGTTGGACTGCTGGTTTAAAGTCATCCTCCATTAAAATCTTGTGAGTACAAAATTCAGGGTCAATACCCTTTATGTCGGAGAGTTTCCAAGCAATGGCTTGCTTGTGTGACTTTAAGACCTTTATTAGAGCAGTCTTTTCCTCATCACTTAAGTCTTTAGCAATAATGACGGGTAATTTATCATCACCCTCCAAAAATGCGTACTCAAGATGAGGTGGTAAGTCTTTGAGTTCGACCTCAGGAAATTCATCGTTTTTCTCAACTGATTTGATTTCCTCATTATGAAGTTCAACGGGAGGGAGTGGAGTAGAATTGTCCTGATTCAACAATTTCTCAAGAAGACGAATATCTCCCTCCAGATCAATCTCAGCGTCATCAATTCCTTCCAGAAATGAATCACACTTGAGAAAAGCCTCGATCTCTTCCAAATTGAAATTACTTCCCTCAAACGGAGTGAGAGAAGGGGAAGAGTCGGAAATGATAGGTAGAGAAGATGTGGTGGGGTCCCCACTCACAGAATTATGAGAATAACCAAGAAACTCTTGAGAGTACTCCTCTGAAACAATATCAATGACATCGATTCGGTTAACCGATTCAGAATCATAATTTGAGGAGTACCTCGAAGTTTGATCGAGGTTAAAGGTAACAGCTTCATTATCCACACGTAATGTGATTTCATGCTCAAACACATCAATGAGAGCACGGCCCGTTTTTAGGAATCCTCTTCCAAGAATGAGAGGAACCCTAGGGTCAGCATCGAAATCAACAACCACAAAGTCAGCTGGAAAATGGAACTTTCCTACTTTCACAAATACATCCTCAGCAATGCCGCGTGGATGAGATGTGGAACGATCTGCAAGCTCAAGAGTCATGCAGGTAGTAGTGAGTTCAGGAAGAGAAAGTTTCTCCCAGACTGAATAAGGCATCAGGTTAATGCTTGCACCAAGATCGGCCAAGGCATAGCATTCAACCATTCCTAGAAAGACACAAGGTAGTAAAAATCTTCCAGAATCTCCAAGCTTCACGGGAAGCTTTTTCAAGATAACTGCTGAGCAGTTCTCATTTAATGGAGTCTTTGCCATTTCAAACAGTTTTTCCTTGTTGCTTAAGAAATGTTTGATTGTGGATGCGAATTTGGGCATCAGAATGATAGCATCCGCAAAGCTTATGTCAAAATGTAATTCCTGAAATATTTTGAAAAACTTTTCCATTTGTTGACTAGCTTTTTCGCGGAGCTTTTGCTTATGTAAACGTGATGGATAAGGAATAGAAGGTTTGGATTTAGGGTTTTCAACAGGGATTTCAAAAACAACTCCTGGTTTGGGTTTTGGTTTCGGGACAACTTGAGGTAGGACGTTGTTGGTCCCTCCGTTATTAGTAGGAAGTTCCTTGTCCTCAGTCACCTCAGGTTCACTTTCCACTACCTTGGGGAGAGGAGAAGAAGTGGTAGTAGGAATAGTGGGTCCATCATAAGCTTTACCACTGCGTGTGGTGACAGCTTTGAGTTCACCCTTTGGGTTTGGAATGGTATTACCAGGGAGACCTCCCGAGGTAGAAGGTGGATTAATATGGTTCATGAGACTGGTAAGCATATTCTTAACCTCGCTGTGAGAGTGATCAATCTTGTTTGAAAGCTCATTCTTTAGCTCGTTTCCTTGCTTGTATATTGAAGATTGAAATTCATTCTTCAAACCAGAGATCTGATTTTGTATTGCCTTCATTTTGGTCTCATTAAACTTGATGTAGTTATCAAGTTCGTTTGGGAGAGGTCCTTGGTGATTAGGAGCTGAATACCCTTGATTACCCCTCTGGGGTGGGTATTGATTGTTTTGGGCATGAAATTGATTTTGCATGTTTTGCCCTCTTTGTTGATTAGGATTAATCCTATTTGGACTGTTGGGAGTAGGAAATTCGGGTGGTCCAAATTGATTGCTAGCACGGTGGTTTGGGTCCACTTGAGGACGGTATTGATTACCTCCTTGATTGGATGTTCCGGCTATAGCATTAACATCAAATGTATTGCCATCGGTGGCAGTACAATTATAGTAAGCGTGAGGACCACCACAAGTAACACAAACTTCTATTTTTTTGACTTCAGCAGTGTGAGAAGTTTGCGGAGCGGACTCTTTCTTTTGTGTGGAGAAAACCAAAGCTTGAATAACCTTTGTGAGTTCAGCAAGCTGAGTATCAGTACTGGACTGACTCACAGGAGATGAAGTGGAAGGACCAACACTAGCTTGGGAATTATATGTCCTGTTTCGTGTATTGCGGACCTTAGACTTATTTTCAATGAGTGCAATGGCTTCCTTAGTGGATTTGCTCAGAAAATTACCTCCAGCTAAGGCATTGAGAGAATCTTGGTCAGATGGGTTTAACCCACTGTAAAAAGTGTCCATCTGCATCAAATCGGTGAAACCGTGATGAGGACATTTGCGGAGCAATTCTTTGAAACGATCCCATGCTTCTCCAAATGGTTCATCAAATCTTTGAGTGAATTTCATGATTTCATTTTTAAGATGCGTGGTTTTAGAAGGAGGAAAGAATTCATTTACAAATTTTTTAACCAAATCTTCCCACGTTCTAATTGATCGAGGGGGTTGTTTGTCAAGCCAAATCCGGGCTGCCCCATCGATAGAAAACGGGAAAAGAAGAAGTTTGATTGATTCCTCCGGGACATTTTTACATTTGATGGTGGATGTGATTTTATTGAACCATCGAACGTGATCTTGAGGATCGTCCCTCTCAAAACCATAGAATTGACGCGATGTTACAAGGTTTATCAACCCAGTTTTCAGCTCGAAATTCTCAGCCACGATGGCTGGGACAATAATGGCATCTCCATAACCCTCGGTGGGAGCTTGGAGAAGCTCATTCATAGGACGGTCTTCTGCCATGATGACAGGGGTTTGGGGATCAGTCCGTATCTCGGGTACGACTGATGGAGCAGAACGTCTACGACCTCTTCGAGGTATTTTTCCAAGCTCACGAAGAGGGCTTGATGACCTAGAAGAACGAGTGCGCATGCACTTAGCAAAAAATTTCAATTAAAATCAAGATCGAGAAAAAACACAAGTAAACTTAAACCAGCAATCAACAAGCGTACGGTAGCTCTCTAAAAGATAAACGCACAGAGTGGCGGAGAAGCAAAGGTGGGCAACTTAATGCTCCTTAAAAACCCGCTTCTTTCAGTCCGACAATTTAATGTCAGACTATCCTAGAACCTCCGTTAGAGTTTGTTTATCAATCAAAGGTGAGCCGATATTCGCAAGTGATACAAAGGCAAGTTTTAAATCTTTGGTTTGGGAACTTATTATGGCCGTACCCCCAGTTAGGTAGTACTCAGTCTTGGTTCTCGATGGTTAATTTTTATTATTTGTTTATTATTAAAGAAAACGGAAAATGTTTTTGGGTTTTTAATTTTTTATGTGATAATAATAATAATAATATATATAGAAAAGAAAAAAATATTTTTGGTATTTTATATTGTTTTTGGGAAATAGGAACTTCTTGGGAGAAGGATCTCGAATCACTAATCGCTAAAACTTACACAACTGTCGCAGCACACCTCCCCGGCAGCGGCGCCAAAATTTGGTCCGTCTGAAAACGTATATATAAATATAAACAGTCTCAGAACGAATACTCGTGTGTAGTGTGAAACCAGGCAAGTGATCACCCGGATCGTTTCCCAACGAGATGTGAATGGGCAACTGTGAAAAGCTAGGATTAGAGTGATTGATGATTTAGATTGCTTTTGATTTTGCTTTTTAACAATTCTAAATAACAAATTAAAACAGATATGCACAATAAAATAAAACGCGAATTAATTACCCTAAAAACGCGCAACGGAAAATCTAAAACGGGACTAAAAAGTAAAATTTATGAAATTTAAAACCTAAAAATGTAAAATGACTTAAAACTTATTTAAAAACTTAAATTATATTTTTTTATAATTTTTATCTATTTATTATTAATTATTTATTTATTTAATTACTTATTAAACTATTTAAATTTATAAAAAATACTAAATGAACAAAGAAAATTCTAAAACTTTTTCTAAAAATATTATTAAGTAAATAGAAGCTAAGAAAATTATAAAAATGAAACTTACTTAATTAAAATTTAAAAAGATAAATTCTATTAAATAGAAGCTATCACTATATTTCTATTTTTGGTTTTCTTAAGGTCTAAAAATATAATTATATTTTTCCTAGATTACAAATGACAAAAGAAAATTATGAAAATTAAAATTATATTTTTCTGATTAATACTCTATTTATTATGATTTAAATACTATTAAAAACTAATAAAAAAGATTAAAAATATCAAAACTATTCAAAAAATTATGAAACTTTACAGATAAATCTAAAATATTATTAAAAAGCTAGGAAAATTAAAATCAAAAGTCTAATAAGCCTGGAGAGCTGATTTGGGCAGATAAGCAATAAGCAAATAAGCTAAAAATAAGCTAATGAGCACAAAACTTAACCAAATGCTCAGGAAAGGCTTAACCAACTTATACAAGCACAAAACAACTTAATTCAAACAGCTAATCCACAAAATAAGCCAATTAAGCACTATGACAGTTGCAAAATTAAGACAGAAAATAGCAGAAATTAGCAAACTTGCAGGGCAAATTAAGCAGTCTAAATAAGCTGAGAAGCAGAATATTAAGGGGGCAAAAGCTAGCTTATACTACTAGGTACTCTAAAACACAAAAAGCCCCATCTCAAACACTTCAATTGAAGTCCAATTAGACCCAAGATCAGCTGATTCAGCAATCAGTATACACTGATTGCTTTGCACAGGGCAAAATCAGGGAACTTTGAGAGTGCTTTTTAATAAGCAAATGTAATCCAAACTCAGATTTTCTTTTTGGACTATGTAAACAACCAACAACTTAACACAAATCAACAAAAATTACTTATTTCCAATCTCAATTAAACCTTGTGCAAGATCAAGAAAACCTGTCCATTTTGACAGATATGAACTTTTGACTTTTTGAGAAAAACACTTGAGTTTGACTTTTATGAACTTAGATCTGATTCTAATGACTGATTATGATATATTAAGATTAATTAAGATGAGATTAAGCCCTTTTAACAAGTTTTGATCATCTGTGATGGATTTCACAGGTTAAAATCCAACAGTGATCAACTTATGTGAGATTAAAAGTGATTTTGACTTTACTCTGAATAAGGACTAGTTTTTATTGTTTCTCTGAGTTGTTTTTAACTAATGTAACATGTATCAATAGTAGATAACAACACAAATACTCAGCAACACAAATCAAACAGTAAGATCCAAACAACCCTTAAACAACTGATTTCCAAAGCAACTGAGAAATTCAAACCACAACACTGATTTCAAACACTTCCTAATGATTATAACAGGTCAAATAAGCATGAAAATCCAATGATAGTAGCAAGAAACACAGAGATAGACCAATGGCTATATTGACTGTTATGATGAGATTTTAGCAACTATCAAAATCAAAGAACAAGCAACTGATTTTAAACTTTATATTACTTAACAATTACCACAGAGACATAAGAACACCAAAATTCAAGCACTAAACAACTGATGCAGTAAAATGCTAAATTTGATCAAAAGGCTTACAAGTGAACTTCAACTGAGAACAAAGAACAAGGACCAGAACCTATTCTAACTTGTTCACACAAGCTAGAAAACTACACTAAGCCTTCCAGATTAGCTTTTAATTCCCAGAGTAGCTTATTCCACCCAGAGTTGACTTTTGTTGACTGTCTTCAATACTTGAAATTAAGAACTGGTTTAATCTATATAAACTTACATGAAGCTATGATGAGCTTATGTGAGCTTATAGTAAGGGTTATTGGAGCTTTTGATGATAATTAAAAGGACTTAGAACTTAATTCGAATCACAGATAATCTTGAAATGTAAATTGCTAGTGAACTTAGTTTAATACTGAATAAAACAAGAACAATAAACTCAAAGTAACTTATATTGACAATTTGAAGCTTACAATTACAAAGATAAGGACTGAATAAGAAAAACGATTAACTAAAATTAACTACTACTGAATTTCCTATTACATTGTTCTATTTATACAAAATACAACTGGGAAACCCTAAGTCGACATCTCTGATCACATCTGCACCCTTGAATTATCCTCAATTGATCTGAGCCTTTGATTTCACTTTTGGCGCCAAAATTGATATAGTGGAAAAATCCACTATCTCTGGTCTGAGGTGATTGGAGAAGAGGCATTTAATGCTTTTGGAGTTGTTAGGTAGCGTGTAGGAGGAGGGGGAGTGGTATTGCAGAGAAACTAGGGGTGAGGTGGTTTGGCGGGGTTGTGAGGTTAGGGATGAGTTTGACCGAAGTCAAACTGGTATTTAAATACCAGGTGGGTTGGATCGGGTTTTTCATTGGGCTTGGGCTGGGTTTAGTAATAAGATTGGGATGGGTTGGGTTTATAATATAAAAGGGTTGGGTTAATATTATTGTTGGATCCGGTTTGGTTTTTTAGAAATAAGCACAAGGACCATTTTGTAATTTTGGATTTTTGAGGGACTGAAAATGACAACTTTCCAAAGGTTATCAAAAGGATTAATATTGCCAAGTTTCAATAGTACAAGGATTAAATTTGATAATTTTCCAATTTTGAAAACCCAGGGACTATTTTTGACATTTTTCAAACTTGAGGGACTAAACTTGTAATTTTATGAAACTTTGCACCAAAGGACTTATTATGTAATTTTATGATTATTAAAGGACCTTTGATGACTTTTCCTGTTTTTAGAATAACCAGGGACTAGTTTTGACAACTTTTGAAAGTTGAGGGACTGAAACTGCCAATTATGCAAACTTTGTTCGTTTTTTATCTGTTTTTAAACATTTTGCATCTGAAACATATAAAACACAATTCTGGGATAATTTCAGTATTATGATGCATTTTTGAGTGTTTTTGGATGTTTTGGCAGCTCAGATTAGGTAAAAATGATGAGTATTTAGACACTCATCAAGCACCTGTGTTATTTGTTAAGAAGAAGGATGGTTCGTTCCGGATGGGTATTGACTATCGGGAATTGAACAAGTTAACGGTTAAGAATCAGTATCCTCTTCCTAGAATTGATGATCTTTTTGATCAACTACAAGGTGCTCGGTTTTTCTGGAAGATTGACCTACGTTCTGGGTATCATCAGCTGAGAGTGCATGAGGAGGATATTTCAAAGACTGCTTTTAGGACTCGTCATGGACACTTTGAGTTCACGGTTATGCCATTCGGATTGACAAATGCACATGCGGTATTCATGGATTTGATGAATCGCGTTTGCAAGCCTTACTTGGATAAATTCGTGATTGTGTTCATAGACGACATTCTAATTTACTCTAAGTCGAAGGAGGAGCATGGAGAACATTTGAAGTTGATCCTTGGATTGCTGGAGAAGGAGAAATTGTACGCCAAGTTCTCAAAATGTGAGTTTTGGCTAGAGGAGGTACATTTTCTTGGACATGTGGTGAATAGTGAAGGAATTCATGTTGATCCTAGTAAGATAGAAGCGGTCAAGAACTAGAAGGCTCCTATGACGCCGTCCGAAATACGCTCATTCTTAGGATTGGCAGGATATTATCGAAGATTTATAGCGATTTTTTCGAAGATTGCTAAACCCCTTACTTTGTTGACTCAGAAGAACAAGAAGTATGTTTGGGGAGAAGAGCAGGAGGTGGCTTTTCAGTCACTAAAGGATAGTTTGTGTAATGCACCTATTCTGACGTTACCTGATGGGCCAGATGATTTTGTTGTGTATTGTGATGCATCGAATCAAGGATTTGGATGTGTGCTAATGCAAAGAGGTAAGGTGATAGCTTACGCATCTCGACAGCTAAAGATTCATGAGAAGAATTATACGACTCATGATCTGGAATTTGGTGCGGTGGTATTTGCTCTCAAGAATTGGAGACACTATTTGTATGGCACAAGGAGTGTTGTATATACGGATCATAAAAGTCTTCAGCATATCTTCAATCAGATGGAGCTGAATATGCGGCAAAGGAGGTGGATTGAACTATTTAGTGATTATGATTGTGAGATTCGCTACCATCCTGGAAAGGCGAATGTGGTAGCTGATGCTTTAAGTAGGAAGGAGCGGATTAAGCCTAAGCGTGTGCGAGCAATGTGTATGACTCTATAGTCGGGAATTAAGGGTAAGATATTGGCAGCACAAGAGGAAGCTCTTAAGGATGAGAATGCGACTGCTGAGATGCTGCGTGGATTAGATCAACAAATGGAGAAAAAGGAGGATGCTGGACTGTATTTCTTAGATAGAATATGGGTTCCATCAGTAGGAGGTGTAAGGGAGTTGATAATGGATGAGGCTCATAAGTCGAGATACTCGATTCATCCGGGATCGGACAAGATGTATTATGATCTTAGAGATGCTTACTGGTGGCCGGGAATGAAGAGGGAAATAGCTGAATATGTTAGCCAATGCTTGACTTGTTTGAAAGTTAAGGCTGAGCATCAGAAACCCTCAGGATTGCTTCAACAGCCGCCGATTCCTGAGTGGAAATGGGAGAGAATAACAATGGATTTTATTACTAAGTTACATAGAACAAGTAATGGACATGAGACGATATGGGTCATAGTGGACAGACTGACGAAGTCTGCACATTTTCTGGCCATTCGTGAGGATTATAAGATGGAGAAGTTGGCGAGAATTTATATTAATGAGATTGTGGCGAGACATGGTGTGCCTGTGTCGATTATCACTGATCGCGATAGTAGATTTACCTCGCGGTTTTGGCAATCGTTGCAAAAGGCATTGGATACACGATTGGATATGAGCACTGCTTATCATCCACAAACTGATGGGCAAAGTGAGCGAACGATTCAGACTTTGGAAGATTTACTTAGGGCGTGTGCTATTGATTTTGGAGGAAGCTGGGATACTCATCTGCCTTTGGCGGAGTTTTCCTATAATAACAGCTATCATTTCAGTATTAGATGTGCACCGTTTGAAATGTTGTATGGAAGGAAGTGTAGATCACCTATTCTATGGGCAGAGGTTGGAACAAGCCAACTAATTGGTCCTGAAATAGTGCAGGAGACTACGGATAAGGTGTTTCGGATTAAGGAAAGACTTAAGGCAGCAAGATATTGCCAAAAGGGTTATGCGGATAATCGCCGTAAACCTTTGGAGTTTAGTGTTGGAGATTTTGTGATGCTGAAAGTTTCTCCTTGGAAAGGTGTTGTGCATTTCGGTAAGTAAGGCAAATTAGCACCAAGATATGTAGGACCGTTTGAAATTACGGAAAGGATTGGACTTATGGCATATCGGTTGAGATTACCTGAGGAGTTAAGTAGTGTGCATGATACGTTTCACGTATCTAATCTGAAGAAATGTTTGGCGGATGCTAGTTTGCATGTGCCATTGGATGAAATTAAGATTGATAAGACTCTTCACTTTGTTGAGGAACCTGGCGAGATTATGGATCGAGAGGTCAAGAGTATGAAACGTGGTTAGATAGCGTTGGTAAAGGTACGTTGGAATTCCAAGCGTGGTCCTGAGTTTACTTGGGAACGTGAGGATCAGATGAGGTCCAAGTATCCTAAATTATTTGCTGAGAAGAGTGATGAGGCGAGCTAATAAATCTCGGGACGCGATTTTCCTAAGTGGGGGAAAATGTCACAACCGTGATTTTTAGCAGGTTAGTTTGACCTATAGTCTCAACTCATTTAACTTTTGCTTGGTGTGTATTACTTGTTTATTTGTGATATGCGTATTATATGTGGTATATGAGTGGTATAAGTGCGTGTGTGGACCACTAAATCCCTTGGTATGAGATTTTTGTCATGTTGAGTAGTGTCGGATTTCGGGATAAGTTCATTTTGATCGCCTTTGTGGTGTGGAAATGACTTGTGTATTTTGTTGGAGTTTTGTGGTTTTGTGTAACGATTCTTCGTTCAAGTGTTTTGAGCGTAAGTAAGTTACGTGGAGTTGATTATTATGGGTTATGTTAATATTAAGTATGAAAAATCTATTTTTGGAAACTTTGAGTGAAAATGATATTTTTCTGGTTGTCGTAAAATTTAAGTTTATCGCGTAAGACATTAGGTTTTGATATGGGGTTTTTATATAAAATATCAAAAATACAAGGTTTTAAGTGTAATAAATAAATTTAAAAATAAAATAAAAAATATATAAATATATTATATATAGTTGGCTGAAAATAGGAAAAGAAAAAAAAAAGGAAATCAAATCCTAGTCTAATTACAAATCTTGAAATAAAAGTTATCCACTTAGGGTTTATAGAGGTCTATAAATACAAACCAAAAACCCTCATTCCCTCTCCCTTAAAATTTCGGCCAAACACCCAAGAGAGAAGAGAAGAAGATTTTTTTTTTTGGTTTTGATAATTCAAGTTAAGGTATGTCTATTAAACCCTAGTTGTGTAATTAATTATTATTGTGCATGTAACAAGTTGTGATGGATCTAGGGTTTATATTTAGATCTGTAAATTAATGATATTAAACATGTTAGGGTCAATAATTAGTGATATTATAATGATTGGTGAAGTAATTAGGGTTTTAAAAATGTTAATTAATGAGTTATGAATCTAGCAGAATTATAGGGCTGTAAAGATGCGATTGTAATTAATAGATGAAAATGAGTTAGATCACGAATTTTATATCTAAATTATAGATCAGAAAAAGAGCTTTCCAAAACGTCTGACCACGATCAATTTTGAGGTCGGGAAGCCAGTCAAACAATTTTTGTAAATTAAGGTGTCAAAACAGTTAAATCGAGACAGAATTAGGATAAAAGTATTGAGGTCAATGGTGACTTTTAAAGTGTAATTAGGGTTAGGCTTTACGTGGGAATTGAGTTCTATATTATATTTGACTTCCACGCGAAAATTAGACGATAATAAGTTGTGCGAGTATGTCTAAGAGGTCAAAACTTTTTGATGTCCGATCAGATCCGAATCTGGATAGATGACATGTTTGATTTTTCATTTAGTACTTGTGTGTGTTTTTAGTGCATGGCTTTCTGGGAAAAGCTTGTATGATTATGAAGGATCATGGTGAATTTTTGGTGTGAGTTGTGTAGCTTTATTCGCTGTGATTTTATGTGGGTGAATGTACCCTACAAATCTGCGTTTTCTGAAAGTTTTAATAAAGGGATTTAGTGAGTGTAAAGTATTGGGTGATGATTAGTATGGAGTCTAGGTAATCCATAGTGGGTTATATGAACCTTAGACATCCATCACATATATGTGTTACATGGACTATAGCTTTTAGTTTGGTCGTGTGTAATGTGGGATTGTTTGTTTGTATAGATTTGTGTGTTGATAACTTGGAAGCTGCGGCGTTGAGGTGAGTTCATAGTCCCATATTTTTACTTTGTTTTAAACTTGGGATGGAGATGATGCTTGTATTTAAATTGTTTTGAGATTACTGTGATTATGTGTTTAATAAAAGGCATGGACGTGTAACTGTTATTATACTTTTACTGCATGTTATTGTGGTGTTTAATTGTGGTGATTATTTGAGTGGGAAAGTCCTAGTGGCTCTACTCATTATAATTATCTTGGATCGGTGGGCGCGTTCCGTCCCAATTGTGGTGGTATTTGGATCGGTGGGCACGTTTCGTCCCAATTGATGTGGTGTTTGGATCGGTGGGCGCGTTCCGTCCCAATTGTGGTGGTATTTGGATCGGTGGGCACGTTCCGTCCCAATTGATGTGGTGTTTGGATCGGTGGGCACGTTCCGTCCCAATTTATACTTGGATCGGTGGGCACGTTCCGTCCCGTAAGCTGTGATTGCATGTTAGTTGTATGATAACTTTACTTTTACTATCCTGCAATGCTATACTATGTTTTATAATCATAGTAAACCGATAATCGAGGTGTTTTGTGTGTCTTAAACCTATGAATCTCACCAACAATATGTTGACGTTTTTAAGCATCATTTTCAGGTGAGCATTCTAAGGCTAAGATAGAAGGGCGCGATTAGAAGAGACCTAGTTTGCATTGAGGATGGCTTATCTTTGAATTTAGTTGGATTTTGTTTATGATACATTGAATGTCTTCCATTATTACGTTATGTTTTAATGAAGATACCTTGGAGATTGTTTTTGGTTATTTTATTTTGGGGTATCGTTACGACACTTTGTGTCTGTTCTTTTCTCTTTATATTTGCATATAGTAATTCTCTATATAGACGCCATGTGTTGTGATGATATCCATGATGTTGCACTCGCGTTTCCGCCATCGGCGAGGTGTGACAAAGCTACATAAAGAATGGTACACAAGCTTTTATAAACGCATCACTGATCATATTATTATTTATGCTCGATTTATTAAATCCCATCACTGATCAAATTATTATTTATGTTCAATTTATTAAATTAATTGTTTATGTGACAATCAGTAATCATATAGGTGTGTCGACATATAATCCATTGATAATTAGGTATGTATCATTTAAAAGTAATACATAGTAATTAAGCTCCCCGTCCTTAAAAATGAATTTCCGTTAACTAACACCATAACAAGAATAATTATAAGTCATGCCCGCCCATCGGGCGGGCTTCGAAATCTAGTATATATATATATATATATATATATATATATATATATAGGGCGGGCTTCGAAATCTAGTATATATATATATATATATATATATATATATATATATATATATATATATATATATATATATATATATATATATATATATATATATATATATATATATAGGGGGACTTTCATTTCAGAACCATCTTATCTGCGAGAACTGACAGAACCACCAAAAACATACATGCACGTCTTTTAAAATAAAATAAAAATACACGCAAATCATCAATAATCGTAAGTATCCACCTATGTTCTTCAATATCATCATGAACTCATCATTTTTTTCACAAAAACCTTACACACGGCCGCGATATTGTCGTTGCACGCCTTATAAAAACATACATGCACACCTTCAAAGAAAAATTTTATATTTCCAATTTCTTATCAAATTCTTTAGAACAACTATGTTTTTTTTAAAGCATATATGTTGTTTTTAGAACATATGTGCGAAAATACAATAATTGAAGGCGTGCATGTATGTTTTTTGTGGTTCTGTCAGTTCTCGCAGATAAGATGGTTCTGAAATGAAAGTCCCACTATATATATATATATATATATATATATATATATATATATATATATATATATATATATATATATATATATATATATATATATATATATATATATATATATATATATATATATATATATATACTAGACTTCAAAGCCCGCCCGATGGGCGGGCATGACTTTATAAAGTTCCTTGTAAGGTATTAGTTAAGTAGGGCTTCTTTGTTAATGAGTTAAACATGAAAATTAGTTGACTGTTATTAATTATTAAAAAATTTGACAAATAACAATTTTCAATGTGCTTATTTTATTCACTTTTGAGACAACTCATCACTGAAGAGCAGGTATACATGTGGAGATTTTTGTGTTTACTTTTATTAAAAGTTGTTGTTGAGCACACTGCAGCAAGCAATTGCATACTATTTGGGAAGCTTGACCGATGGGTGGGAATCAGTTATAAATATCGCTTTAAGGTATTAGTTAACGAATAATAAGATATAAATGTACATGATGTGCATGTGTATTGCTCTAATTCTTTTATATCCACGGCAGCGGCCCCAAAGACTTGGTGCGCGCGTGATGTGTCGTTGTGGTTTAGCAGAGTTAATGCCTACTCAAGTTTTAAATTTATATTTAGCCGACTTATCAATAAAACACACACTTTAACGAGCAGTGTACCCGGTCAGTATGAATATAATGGTAAGTAGAGTGTCGATCACTAAGAGTGGAACGTATTATCTAGTTATTCTAATTAGTATTTTAATATCTTAAGTTAGCTGTACAACCTAATCTAACGCAAGGGGGTTCAGCCTGAGAGACTGGCACGATTTGGTTATGATTAAATAGAAAACTAAACTAATGAACACGAATCAGCGATTAGCACACACGTACACAGATAGATACTCGAGACAATAAGAAGACCTGTCCTGATAATTAAGTAGCTTGTCACTTGTTTTATTGCTAGTTTTATATGAAGTGTATATAATTAACCCTTTCTCGTTGGCTCTAATCTTATCGGCGAGTAAACCCTTAATGATTACTTATGTCTATCCTATTTATTTAGCGTCTCTTAAATATGCGAGGAAGGGGCATGGCGACCCAAGCAATGCTCAGCTAGACACAGAGGTTATCAATGCACTAATAAAAGTCACCAAAGACATCAACATATAAACTTTAATTAATGGGAAAGCAATTTTAAGGGGTGCCCATGATTTTCCGTAGTCACATGGAATCGGCCCATCAATCCTGATGAATTAAAGTGTACTAATACAATAAAACAAAACTACTTAATGAATTGAATACATGCAGGACCTTCTTACAGCTCTTGTATCTTCGTTTAGGGTGTGTCTTGTGCTGCTAATACGTCTGAATTCGGCTCTAGGGTTTCTTCGGTCTTCGAAAGATTAGTGTGTAGTATCCCGAAATTCGTCTGGCCTTGGGGTATTTATAGTTTCTGTCTGAGGGTTAGATGCGGCGCATAGGATAAGTAGATGCGGCGCATTGACTTAACTTCGCGTGGGGTCCAAGATTAATATATTCAGGAATATTCGTACACCGCCTTAAGATGCGGCGTAACTCCATTTCTCTATGCGGCGCATGTCCTTTGCTGTCTTGGATTGTAA
The DNA here is from genome assembly GCA_021014915.2 of Artemisia tridentata subsp. tridentata. Taxonomy (NCBI): domain Eukaryota; kingdom Viridiplantae; phylum Streptophyta; class Magnoliopsida; order Asterales; family Asteraceae; genus Artemisia; species Artemisia tridentata. Next base: position 379,726,612 of record CP139505.1, read on the forward strand.
CTTGTGAAATCTTGATAGTGATACGCCGTATGTAAGAAGTATGTTGCGGCGTATCTGGAGCAGAATGATCTTGATCTTGTACATATCAGTAGACTCTTAACATCTTGCTTGTTTTGCTCCATAATCAGTCCAAAATCGCAAAGTTTCACATAATACTTGTTTTTACCTGAGAATTACAAAAGTAAACATTAACGTATCGATTCTCATATATAATATAATAAAACAAGTCAAATAAATAGGATAAATGATGATAATAAAATGTACTTATTTGAGTTCATCAAATATCCCCCCACTTGAACTTTACTTGTCCCCAAGTAAACCTTAGAATGAATTTTATGAAAATGTATCCTAAAAGATATTATGATTTATTTTTATATTTAAGCATGTATTCGTTTTGTCATAATTGCACAACCAAACACTTAACGAATTAGAAATAAAATAAAATATTTCGATAAAAGCAAATCTAATCGTTTAACTGTCCAGTCGTGACGAATATTCTATCATAAGCTTGTCAAGTATACGCATCTCCCCCACTAAAGCCAAGGAATAACAAGTCTAAAGCGGTAAAAAAGGGTTTGTTGGTTAAGGGTTGATCATCCTTTTTAATCTCTATCGATCTCAAATTCCAGAAAAGGCGACAAAATCACAAATACATGATCGAATCCACGACCACGATACTTGCAATTGCTCAAATCCTTAACTCGAATAGGCTAAAGATAGGACCAAGTAATCTTCACCAATAATATTATATCAAAAAGGGCGACAAAATTATAAATACATAGCCGAATCCATGACTACGATACTTAAGATTGCTCAAATCCCTAATCTCAATAAATCAAAGGTTTGGATAAAGAATGATGTAGGGTATGGATAATATTTGGGATACAAATTGGTGTAAAATGAAAAATAAACAAAACAGATAAATTAAAATCCTAAGTGTGGTTAATCACTATCCCAACCATCCCATGAATAAGACTCATATCATTGAATAACTCCCGCTTTAACACTTGAAACACACGCTTTAGGTAGACACAAATTATGCTCAACAAAATCTCAATCAAAGAATAACCTTAGTTGGCGTTCCCATAACGGCCAACTCCCATTCAATCCATAAATATAATATACAAAAAATAGTGGTGATATCGACCACTTAATACAAAACTTTACATAAGTTGGTTAAAACAAACTTCCAACTTTTCCTTTTTCTTTTTCTTTTCTGTTTTTTCGATTATTTATTTTTTTATTGACATCAACATATGTGTAAAATTTCACAACTTTTCTATCACTATCTTTCCGGATATTTTTTTTCATACTCTTCATACTTTCAGAAATAACTGTAATAGCGAAAGTAGTAAACACACGAAAAATAAACTCAAAGTTATACAATATTTACTTTCATACCAATTGCATTGTGCAATTTCCTGACCTAACCAAAGATAATGAATTACGCACACGAACACAGGTAATGTAAGGAAACACACTTTTCCTAAAGCAATTAACCACGGATTTTAATCTACAGGGTAGGCTAAGGTGTAAGGGTGTAACGAAACATTATAACAAAGGTGTAAGAAACGAAAGGAATGGCTCTGAGTGTTTTTCTAGGGGTATCTTACTCTAAAAGTGAGAGTAACAAAAGGTTTATACGGGGGTTAACTAACCAATGTAGTTAGTTAATATCACATAACATATAAAGGCTATTTGGGTGTAATCCTAGAAATTTACCAATTTAGACAAGTCATTCCAATTATATAGATAATACTTATTATTGTGGTCTCGAATAGTATATAAGCCAAGTTCTAAAGTTTACAAGTCACCGGCACACTCATAGATTTGTGAATTTTTGATAAGTTCACAATTTTTGGAAATAATGTTATGTGTGCAGCTATGTAATTTAGACTTTAAACAAAAAACATGCTAAAAATTTTAAATTTTGATATATTAAGCGCATTTTAAGCATATTTTGAAAAAGTTTAGGACAAGTAAGTGTTCTAATTCTCCAATCCCCCACTTAAGTTAAACAACGTCCTCGTTGTTTGTGTCAAAGGTTAAAAACTGGAAAATAAAAGAATTAGAACAGAAACACTCCCCTGAGATTTGCTCGGTATGATCCTCCATTATTCGTATAAGAGCAAAAATCAATTTTCTTGTGGATGAGAACGTTTAAGCTTCAAAAATGATGTATCCACAAGAATGCAGGAATCTATAATACCATTCAGACTTTAACACACCTGAATTAAGAAGGTTCAAACTTGCATAATACATTAGTAGTTAGTAAAAATAAAACTAAAAAAAAAAAAAAAAAAAATTAAAATTAAAATGAAAATCATCAGGTCAGTCGATACGCCGTATCTTATGGAAGAAGATACGCCGTATCGAGCCTGGAATAAATACGAATCAGAATAAAAGATGCGTCGCATCCTTAACCAGGGATGCGCCGCATTAAAATACTGACAGAAAGTTTAAAAGTCAAAAGTAAAAATGCAGAAAATTAAATAAGATATGACCAGTGCAGGCGATGCGTCGTATCTTAGGATGGAGATACGCCGTATCTTCTACAGGCCTGACAGACTCGACATAGAACAGAAAAGTAAAAATTCTCCGGGTTGTCTCCCGGCCAGCACTTGTCTTTATTCCAGAGTCTTCAAGTTAGACTCACGTTCAGCTCCTTAATTTGTTCTTGTTACGTGCCATCCTTCTTCTTTCATCCGAAAGATGTTCCCATATAGCTCCGCAACATTTTCTTCCGTACGACTTAATCTAATATATTTTTTGGTCTTCGTCGCAACATATTCCTCATCAGGTCCCAAAGAGTATTTGATGACTTTAATTTTTTCAGAAATTATCATGGGTGGGTTATTATAAGTGATCCCAAGTAGTCGACATTTTCTCTTGATGAATTCTTCTTCGTCTTTATCAACAAACTTGAAATAAGGATCCTTATTCAAATAGTCATCAAGTTCATCAATCAATTCTCCTTGCGACTCATCGTTATTATCATAGGGATCATAATTAACCACGTTAAAGGATTGATAATAATCTTGAATCTCATCCCACTCTCTTTTCAATTCCCATTGCAAGCGTCGACTAAGCCTTGTGTAATCATCAAATTGTCCATGCACCCATTCCCAAAAAGTAGTGTCCGATGCTCCCTTAAGTTCTTTTAAGTAGTTGATTCTACCTTTTTCTTGTAAAGCCTCTGCTTTACGTGGGCAGTCTTCAACTTTTTCATACCAATCGTCGTCTTCAAAGTATACATCGTTTCCAACCCGTTTCATACCAATTATACTTCCCCCATTGCAGGTTCCATCATTCTTCCAATCACAGGTTGGCCATTCACTACTTCCATCCTTGAAATGGAAAGGTTTACAAGTGTGATTAATATGAGTCATCACACTCCTCATCACTTTCCAGAATTAACGGCTTGTTGGTGCGGGACTTTTCATTGTGCTTATCATCCATAAGTTCCTTAGCAAGATATCCGTTCACTGACATGTCTTCCATAGCAAAACCTGTCATCATAGGTAAAATCGTCAGTAGGATTTGTTCGCTAGAAGAGAAATTAATGAATTTAGAAACGGATATAAAAATAACTGATATCTGCAGATGATGCGCCGTATCCAGAAAGCTGGATACGCCGTATCTTATTTCATTTTATTTGATCAGACTTTTATTCAGAAAGCAGATACGCCGCTTATGATTTAGAATGCGCCGTATCAGTTTTAATTATCAAAAATCGATTATATTTATTAAAATTAAATGCGTCGTATTAACAAAAGCTAATGCGCCATATTTTCGTTACGTTTCAAAATACAAGATTTTTTATTTAGAAGATGCGCCGTATCGATAAAGATCGATGCGTCGTATCTGTTTAATAATTCGAAAACTGTTTTTAATTTTAAATATAAAATACGCCGTATCTGTTAAAACAGATGCGTCGTATGGCGTTAGGGTTTACAAAAATTTCTTATTAAAAACAGAATACGCCGTATCTTGGGGAAAGATGCGTCGTACTCGAATTTATTAAACACGTTGTATTTTATAAAAATTAAACGCAATACGCCGTATCTGTGAAAACAGATGCGCCGTATCGTTTGTATTAGCACAGTACAACGATAGCAGAATGCAGAAAAATAAAGAAAAGAAAATAAAAAAAAATAAAAACAAACAAAAAGAAACAAAAATTAAAGAAAACAAATGACACACAAAAACAGAAAATATGCAAATAATACAATGAATGCAATTTATCTAATATATAACAGGGTTAGTGGTTAGAATCTAAAAATTAAAAAGAAAAACCTAATTAAAATACTAATCAAATTAACAGATAATAACAATTCACTCCCCGGCATCGGCGCCAAAAACTTGATGTGCGTGTGTATTGCTCTAATTCTTTTATATCCACGGCAGCGGCCCCAAAGACTTGGTGCGCGCGTGATGTGTCGTTGTGGTTTAGCAGAGTTAATGCCTACTCAAGTTTTAAATTTACATTTAGCCGACTTATCAATAAAACACACACTTTAACGAGCAGTGTACCCGGTCAGTATGAATATAATGGTAAGTAGAGTGTCGATCACTAAGAGTGGAACGTATTATCTAGTTATTCTAATCAGTATTTTAATATCTTAAGTTAGCTGTACAACCTAATCTAACGCAAGGGGGTTCAGCCTGAGAGACTGGCACGGTTTGGTTATGATTAAATAGAAAACTAAACTAATGAGCACGAATCAGCGATTAGCACACACGTACACAGATAGATACTCGAGACAATAAGAAGACCTGTCCTGATAATTAAGTAGCTTGTCACTTGTTTTATTGCTAGTTTTATATGAAGTGTATACAATTAACCCTTTCTCGTTGGCTCTAATCTTATCGGCGAGTAAACCCTTAATGATTACTTATGTCAATCCTATTTATTTAGCGTCTCTTAAATAGGCGAGGAAGGGGCATGGCGACCCAAGCAATGCTCAGCTAGACACAGAGGTTATCAATGCACTAATAAAAGTCACCAAAGACATCAACATATAAACTTTAATTAATGGGAAAGCAATTTTAAGGGGTGCCCATGATTTTCCGTAGTCACATGGAATCGGCCCATCAATCCTGATGAATTAAAGTGTACTAATACAATAAAACAAAACTACTTAATGAATTGAATACATGCAGGACCTTCTTACAGCTCTTGTATCTTCGTTTAGGGTGTGTCTTGTGCTGCTAATACGTCTGAATTCGGCTCTAGGGTATTAGTGTGTAGTATCCCGAAATTCGTCTGGCCTTGGGGTATTTATAGTTTCTGTCTGAGGGTTAGATGCGGCGCATATGATAAGTAGATGCGGCGCATTGACTTAACTTCGCGTGGGGTCCAAGATTAATATATTCAGGAATATTCGTACACCGCCTTAAGATGCGGCGTAACTCCATTTCTCTATGCGGCGCATGTCCTTTGCTGTCTTGGATTGTAACTTGTGAAATCTTGATAGTGATGCGCCGTATGTAAGAAGTATGTTGCGGCGTATCTGGAGCAGAATGATCTTGATCTTGTACATTTCATTAGACTCTTAACATCTTGCTTGTTTTGCTCCATAATCAGTCCAAAATCGCCAAGTTTCACATAATACTTGTTTTTACCTGAGAATTAGAAAAGTAAACATTAACGTATCAATTCTCATATATAATATAATAAAACAAGTCAAATAAATAGGATAAATGATGATAATAAAATGTACTTATTTGAGTTCATCAATACAAATTTCATAATAGTTGTTTATAGGAAGCGTTAGTCATTGTTTTTGATGAATTTGCATCCGTATGCCAATAATTAGTTGTCTAATGTTTTTTGTTTCCCATTTTTTAGACAGCCACATGAAGACACACTGCAATAATGAATTGGTTACGGTTAAATTTTTACGCCATCTTATTCTCAAAAGTGTTGAGGACCCGCCCGATGTGCGGGCATGACGTATGAATATCGTTAAAATAAATAAGTTAATGAAAAATTAGATATAAACTTACCAATTTTTATATTGAATGCATTAGCAATGAAAATAAATGAACGTTAACTTTTATTCGACAGTTAAAAATTACAAAATTATTCTTAAGAACATAGCATATGATTTTAAATCAAATGCGAAATAAAATTTCACACAACGTTTGTTCTTTGGTTTTCCCTACAAATATAAGATCACCTAAATACATGAACGCTTAAAAATGATAACCTGGGATTTATCAGTTGTTGGAATATTTAGTACAGACTTCTTGTGACAACCATTGTTCGAAAGATAATGGTAAGCCTAATATTGAGTAACCCTCCTATTCTTACATTAATCACACGTGAAGATGCCCACGTGTTCACTGGAAGAGCAGGAGAGTGACTCCCAGATGTTGTATCTGCAGCCAGAAAAGACATGAGTTACCGTACGCGTCCCCCATCACACATCTGATGCATTGACTCAATAAATCATCAGAATGTTACAATAATAAGCAATACTCTGTTACCTTGCACTGGCTGTTTCCCTTTGTCAGCTGCTCTTTGGTGCACACTCGCACAACCACCTGGAAGGTTATGAAATTCTATGGCATTTTGTACAAAATCATGGCTACTTGTTCGCCCAATTCTTAACTGGAAACTAATGATCAGCTAAACTCAAATTTAAAACTAAAAGTGCAAAATGTTATTTGTGACTGGAACATATGTAAAATACAATTCATACAAAAATGATTTATAGTGTGTTAGTTCGCTGTTCCAAACACCAATTTTGATTAACTGTAGAAAACCAATTTTCTAATCATTGATTAGTAAAATCTTATATTTCACAATGAAAGTTTGTGGGTAAATGCATCCCGTACCTGGACCGACTACTTAGTTTTTACATTTCGCCAAATAAAAACCTATCTACACATCCACACAACCCTCAAAAAGGATGGTGTTGGTGTCAGAATGATTAGAGAAATCGCATTTGTGATTAAAAATTCAAATTGCATACCTGACCCAAAAATGTACACTGGTTTCCGAGCAGCCTATTCAGCGGAGCGCATGATATTTATGTGAACTCGCCATGCCAAATCAATATCAACGCAACTTCCTCTAATTTTTTTTAATAAAAAAACACATGTTACAAAATTTTCACAAAGAAGGTTAAAACTCAAACGCTAATCAGATGCAGAATGTATATACAAACATTAGCAACTAATTAGTGCGACCTCAAGTCTTACTGATGTAATAATCAGTTCCAAGAATCAAAATTCCGAATGCCTCGTTAACTAAAGGAGATACCATACTTGTTTTCTTAGGTGAGTCCACTTTGGTGTTTAATGGAGTCGACACTTGATCTGAAACTATAGTTGTGGTCTGAAAAGAAGATGCTTGAATAACCACTGCACCCCTCTTTCTACAACGCTCATTTCGTGACACTCCAAGATCAATCTTGAGACCGTTTGAGGTCAACCGCAGAGAACTATTTTCGACTTCTTGATGAAGTGCAGAATTGTTGATGTACCCGTGAGACTTGATAGTACCAATACATCCATTAAATGCTGCTGCAGCCATTCTGAAAATTAAATAATTGGGCGTATAAATTCTCTAGTTGTCAAGTTAAAATGTTCACTATAACTGATTCTGTCGACAAAAGCTTCATTTCCTTATCATTTTCTACATGAATTTCAATTCTGTTTCGATCAATTGATTCAGCTAATCGTTGTGCACATATATATACTGGTAATAAGTAAAAGAAAGAAAGTATCTCACAATATATTATGACCCGTGTTTGTTGAGTGGGATGACCCGTCTGACCCGTGTTTGTTGAGTGGAATGACCCGTCTGACCCGTGTCTTTAACTTGACCAATTTTCTGTGTTACATTTTCGTCTAAAGATGCTGAAATTCAGTCAAAAAAGCCTTTATTCAAAACAAAGAAAAATCACCTTGACGACATGAATCAATATAAAAAATAGTATGAAGTGAATTCTTAAAGAAAGGGAAATAATGATCCCCATCTTTATGATGAACATATTATTTAGAGAAGTCGTCAAACCCTTTGCTGCGATACAGAAAGCTCCACTAAATTGTGGAAAAACTGCTTTTCCCTTTAACCCTTTGTACACAATTTAATTTCAATAAATTTTACTAAAGTTGATTCCTTTCCAAGATCTAATTCAACAAATTTCTTCAAAGTAAGATTTGGTGGCAGAAAGAGTCTGTAAAAATACAAATTTAAGCACTCCAAAAACTTACAGCAAAAGCGTTGAGCTTGTTCGTTGACATCTACGCTTTACCTGCTTTTAATATCAGATTCCGTTTGATCGAGGCTCGGGGTATCAACAGTAAGTATAATAGCCTAACAAACAACCTTTTCTGCCTGCTTTACCAACTGAATATTCAGATTTCCGTCTTTATACACCTGCCAATCTGACGCCCGTTGTCAAGATATGTGTATCGAGTCTAATACTATTCCTTGAATTTTCCTCTTTGTTATCTGTTTTACCATCAACACTGTTACTATCCTCTTTTGACTTGTTTGACACATAAACCAAATCTAGGTTTTCCATGCCTGGAGGTGGGCCCCATGTATACTCTTGTGTTCTACGGTTGTAACAGGAGTGCCTCTGATAATATTCATCCCAACGAATCATCCAATCTCCATAATCATCATTGCTTCCATTATTAACTGTATCACAGGGAACTGAGAATTTACAGCCACATTAAGTTCCTCAGGTCTCTCGACATCTACGTTACTGCCTATCTCCTTAACTTCAGACCTCTGATTAGCCACCCAAAGGATCTCCCAATATCTCTAACCATCCATTATCCTGACCCTCGTCATTGCCATTAACAACATGTATATCACTGGAACTTGGTCCATTGCCATCAACAGCATGTGTATCACTGGAAATTCCATTGTCCACATGTTCTGGAGTAGCATTCAATTTGATTGGATCTGAAACTTCATCAGTGGTTTCTTCACGAGTATGCTAACCTTTCTTATAGGCAGCCTTTTTCTTTCCTTTGACGTTCCCTTTCCGCTTCTGCCAAACCAATATGAGTATCATTGTATACGTAAGAAAGCAGTAGTTTGTGTTCATAAAAGAAAAAAAAACTAAATCAGAAAGGATTCACAGCTGTCTTCCCTTTTCTCCTGAGGTGAAATGCCACATAGCATGTAGTTGCCTCCCCCTGATTATCAAATTTACAAAGGCCTCGTAAATGAGTCATTTTCTAGAAAAAGTTACTCAATTGAGAAATATAAATTCAGTGACCCAAACAACTATGCCTAAACAAACAACATTTCAAGATCAAAAGTACAATATGTTAGAAGAAAATGTTTTAAAATTAGAGATTAAGTTATAAAAAAGATCTGAATTTTACCCTCAAGAAAGCTATGAGGGCGTAAAAGAATGGTTGCAATGGCACCAGGATGCAATGAGTTTGCAGTTAAGTTCCCATTCTCTTCCTGGTTTTTAAATATTATGTAAATAAGAATTTAGCTAAAAAAGCTAAATAGCAATATGCTGATAAACATAACATATTCAATTAAAAAGTACCTTAAACTGCTTTGTTAACTCGTTGGCGTGGAGTATGTTGGCCAGCTTTGACTGTCCATAGGCTTATATGGAGCTGTAACTGAGCCGTAAAACAGAATAAGTTAAGGATATGCACTAAACGAGGCATTCACCTATGTTCTGATGATGTGAACATGTGAAATGAACTTCAGTTGTGTACCTTGATGCATCATTTATTTTGTCAAAGTTTATTGCTTTGTTGTATCTCATTATTATAAATTTTTACCATAAGCCAAACACTGTCATCTGCAACCCGTTTTAGTAAGACTGATAACTGATTATCTGAATTTATTCATTTAGTATCGCATAGTCAATTTCAAAAAAACATCTCCAAACATCTTAATTTAAAGTCTTAATTTTCAAATCTTTGGGAATTAGAAAAAGACGAATGATGATGGGAGGGAAATATACCACATGAGATCCTTGACAAAGAGTGCACGAGGAATCAAAAGTCCATTTCCTGTCATAGCAAGCAGCACTGAAATAGCTGACAAACCTCTGATGTTGTCAGGATTCAAGAAGTTCGTCCACTGTTGGTAACAATTACAATGATCAGAAAACTAATGTCAAATTATTGTGTGCGCGCGTGTGTGTGTGTATGGGTATGTGTAAAATACATAGGCATGATGTAGGCTACCATTTGTGCAACAGGCATCCACATGAAGAGGAGTGTAGCAGTCCATCCAGATAACGATCGAACAAACTTTGTGGCTTTTTCTGGAAGGTTGCCAATTCTAGCCTGCAAATATATGTCATGGAATTTTACAATTTGAACATTCTAACTACTAAAATATTGTGTCCGTAAAAGTAAGAGTTTAGCTAGGTCTGTTGGGAATCAAAGATGCGTTAAATGCTCAAATAGTAGCTCACCATGACAACAGAAACCACTGCTATTACAAACGAAATTATCCCCGGCAAGATACTGTTCGGAACATAAGGCACAAAGGTTGACCACATGACCTGCATCATTCAATTGAAAATGGTAAATTCACACTCACCGCTATTTTCTACCAAAATAAATTTTTTTATAGAGAAGATGTATTACTTGTGGAAGGGCAGAGAGGCCAGCAATAGTAATGAAATCCTCCCAAAAGTTCCAAATGCTTTGGTTAAGCAACTTAAATAAATTCAATAAATTAATAAGAAGACTACAAACAACCACAACAGAAGTGGCGGTAAATTGTGGTACAGGCATGGACCCAGCCATGGCTAGCTGAGTGATGACCACATATGATGATATAACACCTAAAGTTTGAACCACCATTGCCTCAGTTTCTCCTTTTTTTGCAAAGTAAGATAGCAATGAAGGGTTTCCAAGAAGTTCGGTGAACATTCCCTGTCACCATTCGAATTCACTAGTGAACAAAACAGAATATTAAGGGGGTGTTTGGCATTGCATTTTGAAACTGATTAATGTGGTTTCAAGTCAAAGATAATTATTTTTTTTAGCATTTGAGGATTATTTATGATGATGAGATTAGAAACATTGACTCCACACAGTTTATTAGTTCCTTTCCTTGAAAGCATATAAAATATCTAACCAAACAAACGACTCGGGTGCCCAAGTGGTTGTGACTATTATGACAAAAAACAACCATGAAGTGACAACGCCAACCTCCCTAAAAGAGGAGGGCTTACCTGTTTTGAGTAATAATAATAACAGAAATACACTTTGTAAAAGAAGCAACCTCATTCCACTGCGATTTGGTTAACATCTTTAATATAGACTTTTTGATAAAACAACATCAAAGACAAAATATTACCTACCTTTTTAAGCACGAAAGATTCAATTCAGAAGTAACAAAAGAATCCTCAGCAGCCTCTTTAACTTTCTCATCTTTCATATTTCCTATTTTATCAAACAAAATCTTCATGTAAGCACACCCGGTTTTCGCATTTCTGTCTATCTTCACCCCCTAGTTTGCACATTCTCCTTATTCATCATCAAAACCAACTCCTGACCAAAATCATCACCTCCAACTTTCCCCATAAACGCAGCTCTACCCCCGAGCCTCACGTGAGCAATTGCCACATTCGAAGGTGGTCCACCTGGGGCCCGAGCAAACTCTGGTGGGTCCCACTGCAACATCTTCCACTCAGAGTACATATCTGGATGCATTTGCTGATCAGACACTCTAACAGTTGGCACAAATTCCTTATGTGTTGCTCCAAAACAGCAAACCACTGGTGGGTCTTCGTACGGGAAGTCGATACCATCGTCGAAAGTGTCTAAATCATGTTTTGAGATTGTGGGATTTCTAACTTGGGGAGTTTTGAGGTGGGTTTTTTGCGGGGGGTGCGGTGAGTGGGTATGGGTGGGGCAGGAGTGTCAATAAGAAATCTCAAACAGTCCCTAAAAGAAGTTATGCTAATAAGTAATCCCAAACACCAAATAAGCAGCCTAAATAAGCAATCACAAAGAGCCGTATAAGCAGTACCTCAAATCGCCTTGCAAGTCATCATCCTCTTTATACTTCACTCAGTTTCAAATTACAAAAACTAATCTTTATTATTCTTTTTCCTCAAATCACCATGCACCTCATCATCATAAAAATTTCTGGACTCAATACTGATTACCATCTCTTCCTCAAACCCATAATCAAAAGAAGAAAAAATAAAAATAAAATGAAGCCCTAAAAAAACCTCAAGTTGAGAATTAAACTTACATAATTGAATTGATTTAGGTAAAACTTGTTGAATGCAATTTTCTCCTCCATCCCTCAAACTGAATATTCGGCACACAAAAAAGAAAGAAAGGAAAAACATAGAAAAATTTACATAAACAGATTGGATACATAAAACATGAAACCTGCAAAAAACAATAATTATATCATGATCACAAAGATTTGAGAAAATCGTGTTACCTATTTTCCTTATATCATGGATTGTTGTTTTGGCTGTGAGTCCAATCATTGATAGTATTGAAAGTCTATAATGCAACATAAATACTGTAAAACTAACCTGCAAAAAAAAAGGCAACTAACCTGCAAAAAAGAAAGGGCACATGGAAAAAAAAAACCAAAGCAAAGAAGATGACCAATTGATTTGATGATTGCATGATCATCTGATTGATTCACAACCCCCTACTATCAAAAATATCATCGAACAATTACAAACATAAAAAAAATATATCAAGAAATAAAATGCATCAACAAATATACAATATATGTGACGATTATGTTGTTTGCCTTAGCTAATCATTGATCAAAATAAACATACCTGGTTGTGACAATCATTGATAGTACGTGGCTTTATAATCTTCATAAAAGGCTGCAAGCCTGAAACAAAATTAAGAAAATCTTAACAAAAAAAAAAAAAAAAAAAAAAATGATATTAGGGTTTTAAGAAAAAGTATATTATGAATGAACCGTGATTTTTTTTACGTAGGTTTATATGTTTGATTAGGGTTACCTAAGTTGTAGGGATTCTCATATTTATCTCATTAAAATGGTCAATAATTGGTTGCGTAGGTTTATAGATTTGGTTTTGCAAGATATAATCCAAAAAATGTGTTGGTTTAGTGGTAATCATGTTTGATTGTAGACTAACAGACCCTGGTTCAAATCCAGCTCCATGCATGATTTTTTGAACAAAAAAACCGAAAGTTTAATAAATGAAAATTTCAAAAAAAAAAAATTATGTAGAAATTCTGCCCACATGGCATTATTGGGCAATCAGCCTGATTACTGGGCAATTGCATTTGATGACGTCATACGCATACTGTTATATATATATATATATATATATATATGTATATATATATATATATATATATATATATATATATATATATATATATATATATATATATATATAACGTTTCTTTTCATCTCTTATCCCCACACACGCACCCACACCTGCAAATCCTCTCTCTCCCCGTCAGATATATCGTCACCTTCATCTCCCCATCACTGAGATGCACAGATCTGTGTCCATCTTTGATGACAACAAAAATACAATCGGTCCCTACCGTCCTTGAAGCCAAACCAGTCCGAATCCCTTTTGTCTAGCATCAAATTCAACACGCCAAAACAAGTTATAGATGGAAGAGTGAGAGCGAACTTTGCTTCAAATGGCTAAACCTCATCTGAATATGAAGAAAGAAGATTAACTGTTCTCGTTTTTATTCCCTTCTTATCCCACCGATCGGTCCACAAGCAACCCACATCTCAAAAACTTCACTCAAATCAAAGAGTTTACTGTGGTGGATTGCTTGCTTGGATCGGATTGGGTTTGATTGTATTCGAAAGCTTTTGTTAATCACTCTCTCAATCAGTCTTGTATTGTAAGAATCTCGAATCTTTGTTTGATAATTTTCTTCCTTATACGCATATGTTTATTCTTGAGTTGTTATTGTCTCGATTGGTTTTGGTGAATCGACTGGTTGCTTATTTTAATAGAACCGATTATATGATTGGGTGTTAAAAACGTTTGTGTTATTATCTTGTGTGGTAAAATTTATAAGTCGAACTGAAATCGGATCTATTTTGGCTTGGATTTGGAAGTGCTTAAGTTGCTTGACTTATTTTGTTATAGTTGTGATTTTTGCGTAACTGTGATAGTTTTTCTTTTTCGGCTAAATCGACTAGTTAACAAAAGATAAAGACAACCTGATGTAGCGAAGAAACATGGTCCTTTGGTCTAGATATAAGCAGGATAAAACCTTGATTTCGTTGGGGTTTTGCTTATTTAGACTTGCTCGCTTAGCGGCTTATTTCTTGAAATAAGTCCGTTTGGTTATGTTGTAGTCCGACAACCATCCATTTAGGGTGCGTATGTCTTGGTTTTGTTTTGTTGGTCTAACGAGTCAACCACAACGTGGTCGTGGGTGTGAGCCATTTGGCTTACTCCTATTTCAACGACACTCAACATTGTGTATCCGATAAAAGGGTGTGTTTGTTTTGGCAAATTTAGCCGCAGCCCTATAAACTAAAAAGGGATTATTGGTTTTGTGTCTTGCTTACGAAACGCTTCTTTGTGTTGTTTTCTTTTGGCTGCTATAAACTAAACACAAGCGAGATTGGTGTCGACCTTAATATCAGTTCTTAGTAGTGGATGCGACTGCATTTGAATCGAGGGTGTTTGAGTTGTATTTTCCTGGTTGTGTCTAAACTATAACGATTTGAAAACAGAAAGATTAGTCAAATTTTTGAGTTAATTTAATGAGTTAGTCATTGGGCCGAGCCCACTCCGCCTTAACAGGCCTAGGGGTGTGTTTGATTTGAGCGAAGTTGGGCAGAAGCCCATCTTGTTTAAAAAGGATGTGATTCGCATTGGGCCACAACCCATTTTTTTTCTAAAAGCAGATATAAGTCATGGGGCATTCGTATAACAGTATGTATATTCTTTTAAAACACGGCAAAGTCTAATAAACATGTTCGGTATTTCGTACGTATACTACATGTCCGACCTAACCCGCAACACAATTACGACTCGTTCTACTATTATCGACAACATATTTCACATCACGTCTTATATCAAGTTTATAAAAAGTACCTTATAACTTAAAACTAAATATGTATATGACACATGTTCCAAAACTATAAAAACTAAACTTGTAAATATTTAACATACTTATATCGCCTATCTAAATTTGTAAATACTTGAAATGGTATTTTATAAAAACCAACTTAAGTTTTATAAACTTATAAAATGACTACTAATAAAGCAAACATTTTTTTGTAACTTATAATTATCACGTGGAACACAAACATGCATACTCGAGTCATGCCCATTTTCCCCAAGGAAAGTAAACACGTATTTAACTTACATCTATTTTTCTTTTATAAACATCAATGATAAAGTTTGATCACGATAAAGTTGACACTGAACTATTTTTAGTTATTTTATGACTATTATAAATATAGTTACATACATGCTTAGCATCATAAATTCTTTTAACCATAAGGTTTATATAATCCGTCAATGCCTAACATGTAATCGTTACTACTTTCCGTACATCGTCTTTCGGTTATTGTCAACCCAAGGTTTATTCGTCTTCGATACTTCTATTATGGTATACTTATGTGTTTATACACTTCCAAGAGCCAATGCTTGCAAACCATTAGAAAACTGTTTTCAAACTTAAAGGCTGCCACACAAGCAACAATAACACAACACTTTAAAACTTTTGAGCTTAATTAAACTTCGTTGAGTCTTAAACTTAAACTGTGAACTAAAACATGCCTTACTAATCTAGGTCGCGTGTTGGTGCCACATTCTCTCTGATTTACTTCACTTACTGCTTACTTTGCTGATGTGAGTTTATAGCCCCACTCTATTTATACTTGTTTTACAATTGGGGTGAGAAACATGCAAAACTATTTGATGGACCAAGAACTATTATTTATACTATTACGTGAATTAGCCTAACCCCTATTATGCCCAACTCATGAACCGTCAATTCCTGTTGGGAAGCGCAAATGCTATAAATATATCTATTGGGGGTAACGCCCCCATTCGTATTGACCGGATTGGCAAGCAAACGTATATCATGTCGAACCACAAGTGTTTGGGATAAACACTTGCCAGGCCCCTGTATGTTTATATGCTCTTTGAGCATGCACATTGTTATAGTTTCGGTTGCATGAACTTAGTGCTAGCGTAATAGACTATTTTTTTTATATGACATTATATGCGTTGTAATGTTCATATACCAAACTCATGGTCCAAACTATTGATTTTACTACTTATTTATAAACCTATGAACTCACCGGCTTTTTGCTGACTTTTAGCATGTTTTTCTCAGGTGTTTTAAGCAACTTATTATTGGCAAGGTGTGGCAAGGCGAGGGTCATAAACTATTTACCGAAGTGTTTTCACACATTATTATGACTTGTTTTTATGGGATCATTAGACTTTTGGGCTTATTTGTTGAATTTAAAACTCTGATGTAAACTTGATTTAATTCAACTGAATGTATTTTAACGGAGTATGTATTCCGTTCTTTATTACCTTGTGTTATGATTTCCAATTCAGTAGCACCCCATGACCCGAATGCTTCCGCAATTACCAGATTTGGGGGTGTTACAGATTGGTATCAGAGCCTAGGTTATAGAGAACTAGGTACATATAAACCCTAAACTATAACCGCTTTTTACAAAAAACAAGTCCCTATGACCGCCACTTGCCTGCCTGCCTTGCTTGACAAATTACTTGTTGTTTACTTGTTTTATCTACGCGTTACATTTTGTTGATTTTACTCTACGATACATATACCGCCTTTGTCACAGACTATGCCTTCCTTCGACATCACTGAGGACATCTTGCTCACTCACACTTCATCATCTCCTCTGATCGCACCACGTTCCGACGATCCATACATGCAGGTGCTTGAGGCATATCATGCACCAGATCCTGACACCATTGAGCCCACACCTACTCCATCACTACCTACTCAGTCTGCACCCACTCTCATCACTGATCACATTCCTGTTCAGCCTACACCTACCTCTGTTACTGATCCTGCTATACAGTCCACTTCACCTGTTCAGACTCTTCTTAGCCATCGCACAACCCACATACGTGTCCCAGGGCACCGACTACGGTATTCAGACCTACCATCCCCACCTCATAAGAGGACCCGAGCCATCTACATGGGTACTGCCACCACCCCATGATGCGCGTGTGCGTATTGCTCTAATTTATACCCATGGTATGTTGTTGTGGTTTTAGCAGTATTCAAGTTTTAAATTTATATTTAGCCGACTTATCAATAACACACACACTTTAACGAGCAGTGTACCGGGTCAGTATGAATATAATGGTAAGTAGAGTGTCGATCACTAAGAGTGGAACGTATTATCTAGTTATTCTAATCAGTATTTTAATATCTTAAGTTAGTTGTACAACCTAATCTAACGCAAAGGGGGGTTCAGTCTGAGAGACTGGCACGGTTTGGTTATGATTAAATATAATAAACTAAACTAATAAGCACGAATCAGCGATTAGCACACACGTACACAGATAAATACTTGAGACAATAAGAAGACCTGTCCTGATAATTAAGTAGTTTGTCACTTGTTTTATTGCTAGTTTTATATGAAGTGTATAGTTCGATGCGACGCACCGAGAGTTAAACCTTTCTCGTTGGCTCTAATCTTATCGGCGAGTAAACCCTTAATGATCACTTATGTCTATCCTACTTACCTTTCTTCCTACTTTTCTACAGACGATAGAATGCATAGGCGATAGAATAAATAGGCGAGGACAGAGGCATGGCGACCCGATCAATGCTCAGCTAGACACAGAGGTTATCAATGCACTAATAAAAGTCACCAAAGACATCAACACATAAACTTTAATTAATGGGAAAGCAATTTTAAGGGGTGCCCATGGTTTTCCGTAGTCACATGGAATCGGCCCATCAATCCTGATGAATTAAAGTGTACTAATACAATAAAACAAAACTACTTAATGAATTGAATACATGCAGGACCTTCTTACAGCTCTTGTATCTTCGTTTAGGGTGTGTCTTGTGCTGCTAATGCGTCTGACTTCGGCTGTCTTTCTCTTCTCGTACTTGGTATATTGCACTGTTCAACCTCTTAAATTCGTCTGACTTTGGGGTATTTATAGTTTCTGTCTGAGGGTTAGATGCGGCGCATAGAATAAGTAGATGCGGCGCATTGACTTAACTTCGCGTGGGGTCCAAGATTAATATATTCAGGAATATTCGTACACCGCCAGAAGATGCGGCGTAACTCCATTTCTCTATGCGGCGCATGTCCTTTGCCGTCTTGGATTATAACTTGTGAAATCTTGATAGTGATGCGCCGTATGTACGAAGTAGGATGCGGCGTATCTGGAGCAGAATGATCTTGATCTTGTACATTTCAGTAGACTCTTAATATCTTGCTTGTTTTGCTCCATAATTAGTCCAAAATCGCCAAGTTTCACATAGTACTTGTTTTTACCTGAGAATTACAAAAGTAAACATTAACGTATCAATTCTCACAGATAATATAATAAAACAAGTCAAATAAATAGGATAAATGATGATAATAAAATGTACTTATTTGAGTTCATCAAATATCCCCCCACTTGAACTTTACTTGTCCCCAAGTAAACCTTAGAATGAATCTTATGAAAATGTATCCTAAAAGATATTAGGATTTATTTTTATATTTAAGCATGTATTCATTTTGTCATAATTGCACAACCAAACACTTAACGAATTAGAAATAAAATAAAATATTTTGATAAAAGCAAATCTAATCGTTTAACTGTCCAGTCGTGACGAATATTCTATCATAAGCTTGGCAAGTATACGCATCTCCTCCACTAAAGCCAAGGAATAACAAGTCTAAAGCGGTAAAAAGGGTTTGTAGGTTAAGGGTTAATAATTCTCCTTAATCTCTATCAATCTCAAATTCTAGAAAAGGCGACAAAATCATAAATACATGATCGAATCCACGAACACGATACTTGCAATTGCTCAAATCCTTAACTCGAATGGGCTAAAGATAGGACCAAGTAATCTTTACCAATAATATTATATCAAAAAGGGCGACAAAATCATAAATACATAGCCGAATCCACGACTACGATACTTAATATTGCTCAAATCCCTAATCTCAATAAATCAAAGGTTTGGATAAAGAATAATATAGGGTATGGATAATATTTGGGATATAAATTGGTGTAAAATGAAAAATAAACAAAAAAGATAAATTAAAATCCTAAGTGTGGTAAATTACTTTCCCAACCATCCCATGAATAAGACTCATATCACTGAATAACTCACGCTTTAACACTTGAAACACACGCTTTAGGTAGACACGAATTATACTCAACAAGATCTCAATCAAAGAATAACCTTAGTTGGCGTTCCCATAACGGCCAACTCCCATTCAATCCATAAATATAATATATAACAAATAGTGGTGATATCGACCACTTAATACAAAACTTTACATAAGTTGGTTAAACAAACTTCAAACTTTTCCTTTTTCTTTTTCTTTTCTCTTTTTTTTCCATTTTTTTTTTTTTTTTTTTTTTTTTTTTTTTTTTTTTTAACATCAACATATATTGTGTAAAATTTCACAACTTTTCTATCACTTTCTTTCCGGATAATTTTTTCCATAATTTTCATACTTTCAGAAATAACTGTAATAGCGAAAGTAGTAAATACACGAAAAATAAACTCAAAGATATACAATATTTACTTTCATACCAATTGCATTATGCAATTTCCTGACTCAACCAAAGATAATGAATTATGCACGCGAACACAGGTAATGTAAGGAAACACACTTTGCCTAAAGCAATTAACCAACCACGGATTTTAATCTACAGGGTAGGCTGAGGTGTAAGGGTGTAACTAAACATTATAACAAAGGTGTAAGAAACGAAAGGAATGGCTCTGAGTGTTTTTCTAGGGGTATCTTACTCTAAAAGTGAGAGTAGCAAAAGGGTTTATACGGGGGTTAACTAACCAGTGTAGTTAGCTAATATCACATAACATATAAAATCGCCTTGCAAGTCATCATCCTCTTTATATTTCACTCAGTTTCTAATTACAAAAACTAATCTTTATTATTCTTTTTCCTCAAATCACGATGCACCTCATCATCATAAAAATTTCTGGACTCAATACTGATTACCATCTCTTCCTCAAACCCATAATCAAAAGAAGATAAAAAATAAAAATAAAAAATGAAGCCCTAAAAAAACCTCAAGTTGAGAATGAAACTTACATAATTGAATTGATTTAGGTAAAACTTGTTGAATGCAATTTTCTCCTCCATCCCTCAAGCTGAAGATTCGGCACACAAAAAGGAAAGAAAAGAAAAACATAGAAAAATTTACATAAACAGATTGGATACATAAAACATGAAACCTGCAAAAAACAATAATTATATCATGATCACAAAGATTTGAGAAAATCGTGTTACCTATTTTCCTTATACCATGGATTGTTGTTTTGGCTGTGAGTCCAATCATTGATAGTATTAAAAGTCTATAATGCAACATAAATACTGTAAAACTAACCTGCAAAAAAAAAAGGCAACTAACCTGCAAAAAAGAAAGGGCACATGGAAAAAAAACCAAAGCAAAGAAGATGACCAATTGATTTGATGATTGCATGATCATCTGATTGATTCACAACCCCCTGCTATCAAAAATATCATCGAACAATTACAAACATAAAAAAATATATCAAGAAATAAAATGCATCAACAAATATACAATATATGTGACGATTATGTTGTTTGCCTTAGCTAATCATTGATCAAAATAAACATACCTGGTTGTGACAATCATTGATAGTACGTGGCTTTATAATCTTCATAAAAGGCTGCAAGCCTGAAACAAAATTAAGAAAATCTTAACAAAAAAAAAAAAAAAAAAAAAAAAAAAAATGATATTAGGGTTTTAAGAAAAAGTATATTATGAATGAACCGTGATTTTTTTTACGTAGGTTTATATGTTTGATTAGGGTTACCTAAGTTGTAGGGATTCTCATATTTATCTCATTAAAATGGTCAATAATTGGTTGCGTAGGTTTATAGATTTGGTTTTGCAAGATATAATCCAAAAAATGTGTTGGTCTAGTGGTAATCATGTTTGATTGTAGACTAACAGACCCTGGTTCAAATCCAGCTCCATGCATGATTTTTTGAACAAAAAAACCGAAAGTTTAATAAATTAAAAATTCAAAAAAAAAAAAAAAAAAAAAATTATGAAGAAATTCTGCCTACATGGCATTATTGGGCAATCAGCCTGATTACTGGGCAATTGCATTTGATGACGTCATACGCATACTGTTGT
The DNA here is from genome assembly GCA_021014915.2 of Artemisia tridentata subsp. tridentata. Taxonomy (NCBI): domain Eukaryota; kingdom Viridiplantae; phylum Streptophyta; class Magnoliopsida; order Asterales; family Asteraceae; genus Artemisia; species Artemisia tridentata. Next base: position 379,747,935 of record CP139505.1, read on the forward strand.
ATATATATATATATATATATATATATATATATATATATATATATATATATATATATATAGGGGAGGGTTAATGTGAGATCAAACTTAAAGTTCTAAAAGTAAGACCCAATATGGACCGTCGGATCATTATATTTGTGTTGTATGAGATTAACATTAAATGAGTGACATTATTGTAATTAAATAGGGTTTCAAGGGTATTTTGGAGAAATTAAATCCAAATGTGGTTTTTTTTTTTTCAAATTTTCAGCTATTTTTTAATACACGTCATATTTTTTTACTAATTTTTTTTTTTAAATTAATAAATATACAAAATTATTGTTTTACAGACATATCTAATAATCTAATGATACATATTAGTACAAAGACATAATTTTATACACAAAAATCAATAAAATATACAAACTTGATACACATAAACAAATACATTTATTAAAAACAAACCCAAATGATATACAAATGTCCTATAATTTGATACATCCCATCAAAAAATAAAAAAGATGAAAATCTTACAAATACACAGATACATCCCTTTCGAAACTAATACAACACTGATGCGCGTGATGTGTCGTTGCGGTTTAGCAGTTTTAATGCCTACTCAAGTTTTAAATTTATATTTAGCCGACTTATCAATAACACACACACTTAACGAGCAGTGTACCCGGTCAGTATGAAGATAATGGTAAGTAGAGTGTCGATCACTAAGAGTGGAACGTATTATCTAGTTATTCTAATCAGTATTTTAATATCCTAACGCAAGGGGGTTTCAGCCTGAGAGACTGGCACAGTTTTGTTTGCAATTAAATAATAAAATAAACAATAGGCACGAATCAGCAAGTAGCACACACGTACACAGATAGATACTAGAGACAATAAGAGGGCTGTCCTTATAATTAAGTAGATTGTCACTTGTTTTATTGATAGCTTTATATGAAGTGTATGTAATTAACCCTTTCTCGTTGGTCCTATTCTCATCGGCGAGTAAACCCTTAATGATTACTTATGTCTAAAAGTTATTCCTAAGTGATCAATTTAGAAACAACCGTGGGAGCCACATCTTGTCCCGCAGTCAAATGCCCGCAAGCCACTAATAAACACAGAGGTTATCAATGCACTAATAAGTAGTAACCAAAGACATCAACATATAAACTTTAATTAATGAGAAAGCAGTTTTAAGGGAGTGCAATCTTTCCGTTGCCACATTACACAAGCCACCAATCTTGATGAATTAAAGTTTGCTAAAACAATAAAACAAAACTACTTAATGAATTAAACATATGCAGCACCTTCTTACAGCTCTTGTATCTTAGATTTGGGTGTGTCTTGTGCTGCCTCCTTGACTGAATTCGTCCTTTTGCTCTGCTGTCCGAACTTCGGTTTTAGGTTTCGAACTTCCGGAACTCTTTAATGCGTCTGGTCTACGGGGTATTTATAGTTTGTGTCTGAGGGAAGATGCGGCGCATCTACTTAAGTAGATGCGGCGCATGTACTTAACTTCGCGTGGGGTCCAAGATTATAATATTCAGGAATATTCGTACACCGCCAGAAGATGCGGCGTAACTCTTTATTAGATGCGGCGCATGTCCTCTTGTATCTTGGATCGTATCTGGTGATATCTTGATATAGATGCGGCGCATGTTGATAGTGAGATGCGGCGCATCTGGAGCAGAATTGACTTGATCTTGTCCATGTCAGTAGACTTTCACTTTATGCACGTTTTGCTCCATTATTAGTCCAAAATAGCTAAGTTTCACCAAATGCTTGTTTTTACCTGAGAATTACAAAAGTAAACAATTAAGTATCAATCCTCATACATAATATAGTAAAACAAGTCAAATTATTAGGATAAATGATAGTAATAAAATGTACTTATTTGAGTTCATCAAATATCCCCCCACTTGAACTTTACTTGTCCCCAAGTAAACCTTAGATTAAAACTTATGAAAATGTATCCTAAAAGATGTTAGGATTTATTTTTATATTTAAGCATGTATTCGTTTATTTCATAATCACACAACTAAACACTTAACGAATTAGAAGTAAAATAAAATAAGTCGATAAAAGCAAATCTAATCGTTTAACTGTCCAGTCGCGACGAATATTCTATCATAAGCTTGGCAAGTATACACATCTCCACCACTAAAGCTAAGGAATAACAAGTCTAAAGCGGTAAAAAGGGTTTTTAGGCTTAAGGGTTAATTATTCTTAATCACTATCGATCTCAAATTCCAGAAAAGGCGACAAAATCACAAATACATGATCGAATCCACGAACACGATACTTGCAATTGCTCAAATCCTTAACTCGAATAGGCTAAAGATAGGTCCAAACTTCACCAATAATAATATATCAAAAAGGGCGACAAAATCATAAATACATAGCCGAATCCACGACACGATACTTAAGATTGCTCAAATCCCTAATCTCAATAAATCAAAGGTTTGGTTGGATAAAGAATAATATAGGGTATGGATAACATTTGGGATATAAATTGGTGTAAAAATAAAAACAAAACAAAACAAATAAATTAAAATCCTAAGTGTGGTTAATCACTATCCCAACCATCCCATGAGTAAGACTCATATCATTGAATAACTCACGCTTTAACACTTGAAACACACGCTTTAGGTAGACACGAATTATACTCAACAAAATCTTAATCAAAGAATAATCCTCAATTGGCGCTCCCATAACTGCCAATTCCCATTCAATCCATAGATATAGTACAACAAATAGTGGCCATATGAACCACTTATATAACTTTACATCGTTGGTTTAACAAACTTCCAACTCTTTTTTCTTTCTTTTTCTTTTCTCATTTTTTCGATTTTTTTTTTTTTTTTTTTTTTTTTTTTTTTTTTTTTTTTTTTTTTAACATAAACATAGATGTGTAAAATTTCACCACATCACTATAACTTTCTTTCCGGATAATTTTTATTCATACTTTTCATACTTTCAGAAATAACGGTAATAGTGAAAGTAGTAAACACACGAAAAATAAACTAAAAGATATACAATATTTACTTTCACTCCAATTGCATTGTGCAATTTCCCGACCTAACCATAGGTAATGAATTACGCACGCGAACACAGGTAATGTAAGGAAACACACTCTGCCTATAGCAATTAACCAACCACGGATTCTAATCTACAGGGTAGGCTAAGGTGTAAGGTGTAACGAAACATTTTAAACATAGGTGTAAGAAATGAAAGGAATGGCTCTGAGTGTTTTTCTAGGGGTATCTTACTCTAAAAATGAGAGTAACAAAAGGTTTTATACGGGGGTTAACTAACCAGTGTAGTTAGCTAATAACACATAACATATAAAGGCTATTTGGTGTAATCCTAGAATTTTACCAATTTAGACAAGTCATTCCAATTATATCAATAATACTCATTATGGTGGTCTCGAATAGTATACAAGCCAAGTTCTAAAGTTTACAAGTCACCGGCACACTCATAGATTTGTGAATTTTGAAAAATCACAATTTTTGAAAATAACGTCATGTGTGCAGTTATGCAACTTAGATCTTAAACAAAAACATGCTAAAAAAAAAAATTTTAAGTTTGATATATTAAGCACATTTTAAGCATAATTTTTTTTGAAAAAGTTTAGGACAAGTAATTGTTAAGTGTTCTAATTCTCCTATCCCCCCACTTAAGTTAAACAACGTCCTCGTTGTTTGTATAAAAGGTTAAAAACTGGAAAATAAAAGAATTAGAACGGAAAAACTCCCCTGAGATTTGCTCGGTATGATCCTCCATTTGTATAAGAGCAAAAATCAACTTCTTGTGGATTAGAACGTTAAAACTTCATACTTGATGTATCCACAGGAAATCCAGGAAACTATAATACCACCGACACTTTAAAAACACACCTAAGATAAGAAAGGTTCAACTTGCATAATACATTAGTAGTTAGGAAAAATAAAACTTAAAAATTAAAACTGAAAATCATCAGGTCAGTCGATGCGCCGTATCTTATTGAAGAAGATACGCCGTATCGAGCTTGGAATAAATACGGATCAGAATAAAGATGCGCCGCATCCTTAACCAGGGATGCGCCGCATTAAAAATAAACTGATAAATAGTTTTAAAGTCGAAAAATAAAAATGCAGAAAAATAAAATAAGATATGACCATTGCAGAGGATGCGTCGCATCTCAGGACTGAGATGCGCCGTATCTTCGTGCGGCCTGGACTGACTCGACACAGAAAACAGAATAATAAAAGATAAATCCGGGTTGTCTCCCGGTGAGCACTTGTCTTTATTCCAGAGTCTTCAAGTTAGACTCACGTTCAGCACTTTAGTATCGATCATTGAAGGAGTCGGAAACATCACGCTCCTTCATCCCCAATTTAGTAATATTGAACACTCCTTGCTCGTCCTTAATTTCCACGCCGTTCTTCTTTAAAATCTGTATAAACAAAGTCCTGTCCCTTTCGGGCAGAGATGACAAAATGATAGACGGGAAATTCTTATTATCATACAGGCACAAATAAGCAAGGTGGGGTGGTAGTTCAATAAACACATCATTATTCAAATTCGTTTTCTCAACTACTCTCCTACGTTTATTAATTACTACACAATCATACCACTCGTCATCAGAATCACTAACAATATCGCGTCTAAGTTCGGTAGGTACATTAAGGTCAATGAATTCCTCAAAGTCTTCATGATTAGGATTAGTTGAGTTGTTTTGAATCAATGTTTCCCCCATAAGTCTAGCTTCAAGATCGAGGTCCATACGCTCTCTTAATCCTAGCACATAAACACCTCTAATTATGCTTTTAACCGGATCTTGGCACTTATAGACTAGTTTATTATTCCCTACCCTTAATGAAATTTTTCTCTTAAACACATCAATCTTAGCATGGGCAGTAGACAAGAAAGGTCTTCCGAGGATTAAAGGAATCTTAACATCCTCGGGCATGTCTAGTATAATAAAGTCTACGGGAAAAATAAACTGCTCAATCTTCACTAGTACATTATTAGCAATCCCTTCAGGTCGTTTTACTGTTTTATCAGCCAATTCAATAAGTAATTTAGTTGGTGCTAATTTTCCTAGTCCTAGGGTAGCGAATGTCTTAAGAGGCATAACACTAACACTAGCTCCTAAGTCAGCTAACACATTATTGAAGGATATATTATTAATAGAACAAGGTAGAGTAAAACTTCCTGGGTCTCTTTCTTTATGAGGCAAGGCATTTGAATCGGTTGCAGGGCTCTCTTCTTTCATTGTTGCCTTGATTTCCTCTTCAATTTTTGTCTTCTCTTTTAGTAGTCTCCTTAAGCTGATTGAAGAGTTAAAGAAAAATTCGGGTCTTGCACCATCATTACCATTCATCGATCTTCTAGGTATATTAGGAGTGACTTCTTCAGTAGTGCTTATGGCCTTGACATGATCCCTTGGATTTGTTTCAGTCGAGCTCGGTAAGCTTCCATATCCCCTTTCTTGAAGAACTTTGCTCATTTGACCAATTTGTTGTTCCAATGCTTTGATCGAAGCTCCTTGATTTCTTGTAGTAGTGTCCGTTGAAGCTCGAATTTCCTTGATCATAGCAGTATTCTCTTCATGTCTTTTAGAAGCATCGGCCATAATTTGCTTTAAAGCATCATCTAAAGTCTGCCTCCTCTCTTGATAAGCGGGATTGAAGTTGTTCTTTTGATAGAATCCCGGACTAGCTTCCCTAAATCTTGCTGAAGGTCGGAACGGTTGTCCAAATTGGGTGTAATAAGCTTCTTCAAACGTCTCACTTTCATTCTTGTTCGGGCAATCTTTAGTGTAGTGAGGTCCTTCGCATTTTTCACATCCAACTTGGGCAGCATATGCTCTTTCATCTCGCTTCTTCATCTCTCTACTAATTTTATCCAATTGAGCTTGAATAGCAGCAATCCCGTCAAAATTAGTGCTGCTCTTAGATCTAGTAGAGGTCCCATCGTGCCATTTTTGAGAATGATCAGCAGCTTCTTGGATCGCTTTCCTAGCATTAGTTGCACTCATCTGAGGTACAGCTCCCTTAGCATCCAAAATCTGTCTTGTAGGCACGTCCAATCCCTGATAAAACAATATTATTTCCTGCATAGGGGTTAGATAGTGTTGAGGACATTTTATCAATAAATCTTTAAATCGTTCCCAAGCTTGATAAAGGGTTTCATCAGGCTCTTGCTTGAAACTATTGATAGCCTCCATCTTCTTAGCAGTCTTAGCAGGTGGACAATATCTCTTCAGGAATTTGCTCTTCAAACCTTCCCACGTAGTGATTGAACTAGCAGGTTCATTCCTTAGCCACTTGTTAGCAGCTCCTTTTAGTGAGATTGGGAAGATTCTTAGCATGAGTTGATCGGTATTGACACTTTCTGTAGTAAACAAATCTGCAATCTCCAGGACCTTTTCAACATGCTCATTAGCATCCTCTTGTTCCGTCCCACTGAAAGCATTCTCTCTGAGTTCTTTGAGAAATTGTCCCTTCAACTCAAATTTTGACTTGTCATCAAACTTAGGTCTAGCAACTCCTGAAGTGTAATCAGCACGGGTATTGTTCATGTATTCCTCCATAGTAGTGTTTTCGCCCATTGTTTCTGTTTCAACTTCCTCTTTTTCTTCAGAAAAGTAATCAAGCTCGAGTGAACTTGAAAGATCAAAGCTTCTTGTGTTGAAAAGCCTTTTAAGCGAATGTAGGGCTCGTTCAGGATCTTCGAAAGGTTGAATCAAGTTCTTCGTAGAACTCCTGGTCATGCACTTCCTGAAATCAATCACAAAAGCATCAGTAGGGTATGCTCGAGAAAGTAATATATCAGATAATTAATAACGAAAACGGAATACGAAAAATTAAAGTTACTGATATCTGCAGACGATGCGCCGTATCCAAAGAGTTGGATACGCCGTATCTTATACGTTAAAAATTTAATCAGACTTTATTCAGAAAATAGATACGCCGCTTTAGAATTTAAGAATGCGCCGTATCGAATTAATCAATCAAAAATCAATTTATCTAATTAAAATTAAATGCGTCGTATTAACGAAAGTTAATGCGCCGTATTTTCGTTACGTTTAAAAAAAAGAAGATTTTTGATTCAGTAGGATGCGCCGTATCGACAGAGATCGATACGTCGTATCTGTTTAATAATTCGCAAACTGTTTTTAATTAAAATAATAGATACGCCGTATCTTCAAAAGAAGATGCGTCGTATGGCGTTAATGTTTTAGAAAAATTTTTATCAAAAACAGATACGCCGTATCTGCAAAAGCAGATGCGTCGTATTACTTTATCGCTTAGAAAAAATTTTCTTATTAAAAACAGATACGCCGTATCTTTGGGAAAAGATGCGTCGTATCGAATTAATTAAACGCGTTGTATTAAAAAAATTAAACGCAATACGCCGTATTGAGAGATCAGATGCGCCGTATCGTTTGATTTAGCACAGTACAACGATAGCAGAACAGAAAAATACGAAAAATAAAAAAAAAAAAACAAGAAATTAAAAGCACACGAAACAAAAATAAAACAAATAAAGCAAACAAATAACACAAAACAAATAACACACAATACAACAAATATGCAAAATAATACAATGATGCAATTAATCTAATAAAAAGAAAAAAACCTAATTAAAATACTAATCAAATTAACAGATAATAATAATTCACTCCCCGGCAACGGCGCCAAAAACTTGATGCGCGTGATGTGTCGTTGCGGTTTAGCAGTTTTAATGCCTACTCAAGTTTTAAATTTATATTTAGCCGACTTATCAATAACACACACACTTAACGAGCAGTGTACCCGGTCAGTATGAAGATAATGGTAAGTAGAGTGTCGATCACTAAGAGTGGAACGTATTATCTAGTTATTCTAATCAGTATTTTAATATCCTAACGCAAGGGGGTTTCAGCCTGAGAGACTGGCACAGTTTTGTTTGCAATTAAATAATAAAATAAACAATAGGCACGAATCAGCAAGTAGCACACACGTACACAGATAGATACTAGAGACAATAAGAGGGCTGTCCTTATAATTAAGTAGATTGTCACTTGTTTTATTGATAGCTTTATATGAAGTGTATGTAATTAACCCTTTCTCGTTGGTCCTATTCTCATCGGCGAGTAAACCCTTAATGATTACTTATGTCTAAAAGTTATTCCTAAGTGATCAATTTAGAAACAACCGTGGGAGCCACATCTTGTCCCGCAGTCAAATGCCCGCAAGCCACTAATAAACACAGAGGTTATCAATGCACTAATAAGTAGTAACCAAAGACATCAACATATAAACTTTAATTAATGAGAAAGCAGTTTTAAGGGAGTGCAATCTTTCCGTTGCCACATTACACAAGCCACCAATCTTGATGAATTAAAGTTTGCTAAAACAATAAAACAAAACTACTTAATGAATTAAACATATGCAGCACCTTCTTACAGCTCTTGTATCTTAGATTTGGGTGTGTCTTGTGCTGCCTCCTTGACTGAATTCGTCCTTTTGCTCTGCTGTCCGAACTTCGGTTTTAGGTTTCGAACTTCCGGAACTCTTTAATGCGTCTGGTCTACGGGGTATTTATAGTTTGTGTCTGAGGGAAGATGCGGCGCATCTACTTAAGTAGATGCGGCGCATGTACTTAACTTCGCGTGGGGTCCAAGATTATAATATTCAGGAATATTCGTACACCGCCAGAAGATGCGGCGTAACTCTTTATTAGATGCGGCGCATGTCCTCTTGTATCTTGGATCGTATCTGGTGATATCTTGATATAGATGCGGCGCATGTTGATAGTGAGATGCGGCGCATCTGGAGCAGAATTGACTTGATCTTGTCCATGTCAGTAGACTTTCACTTTATGCACGTTTTGCTCCATTATTAGTCCAAAATAGCTAAGTTTCACCAAATGCTTGTTTTTACCTGAGAATTACAAAAGTAAACAATTAAGTATCAATCCTCATACATAATATAGTAAAACAAGTCAAATTATTAGGATAAATGATAGTAATAAAATGTACTTATTTGAGTTCATCACTTTCGAAACTAATACAACACAACTAAACCAAACAGCAGCAGATTCCGGTACATCGGAATCCGTGAGTTTTACCCATAATCAGATACACAAACACATCAGATACATATATAGATGTGTGTATCAAAAACCTATCGAAATCGAGCAAAAACATGAACAAATCTATGTACCAAGAACCTATCGAAACCTAACAGCAGCAAATTCCGGTACACCGGAATCCGTGCATTTTACCCATAATCCGATATACAAATTTGTTACAAATCCGTGCATTTCCACCATCTTGTGTACAAATCCGACCGATACACACTTACATTGGACTATAAAAAATCTTTAAAACAATCAAATCCCATCTGATAAACTTGAAAAACAGATCGAAACTAAACGACACCAGATTCCGATACACCGGGTATATCGTGGTTCACCGGAAAATGATATATCTTGCTACACCGAATATATCGTGACAACATCTTTGTGGGTATCACCTGCTATATCGTGGTTCCGGAAAAAAGCTTATTACAACATATTCCGGTACACCGGATAAATCCCGATGATCATTAGGGTTTACCAAGAACCGCCGCCGGTCCATATCATTAGGGTTTACCAAGAACCGCCGCCGGTACACCGGATAAATCCCCGATAAATCCACTGTGGTCGCAAATCCACCATGATTCTTCTTTTTGTTGTTGTCGATGGCAAGAATAGGGCTAGCTGTTGGCGCCGGTGAATGGATCTAACAGCGGCGACGATTGGGTAGCGGATATATTGTGAATGGATCTGACAGGTCGATCGGAATTATTTAGGTTGGGAAACTGATTGTGAAAAAGAGATATATTGTGAGTGTATATTAAAGCTATATGGTGGACGATCTGGTTGTGAAACTGAGTGTGAAAAAGAGAAAAAAAAAAGTGGCGGATATATTGTGTGTGTGTGTGTGAGAGATATGAGATTATTTAGGGCTATTGAAAAATAAGAGATGTTAAATACCTTTAATACCCTTTTTCATTTAATTAGTATTTTTGCTTAAATAAAACACTTAATGCCATTTGCTTTAATTCTATTGGTTTTTTAATGTATCTTATTTTAACAACTTTAAGGTTGATGTTATTTGATCTCAATTATATATATATATATATATATATATATATATATATATATATATAACGTTTCTTTTCATCTCTTATCCCCACACACGCACCCACACCTGCAAATCCTCTCTCTCTCCCTCAGATATATCGTCACCTTCATCTCCCACCACTGAGACGCACAGATCTGTGTCCATCTTTGATGACAACAAAAATACAATCGGTCCCTACCGTCCTTGAAGCCAAACCAGTCCGAATCCTTTTGTCTAGCATCAAAGTCAACACGCCAAAACAAGTTATAGATGGGAAAGTGAGAGCAATTTTTGCTTCAAATGGCTAAACCTCATCTGAATATGAAGAAAGAAGATTAACTGTTCTCGTTTTTATTCCTTTCTTTTCTCACGATCGGTCCACAAGCAAACCACATCTCAAAAACTTCACTCAAATCAAAGAGTTTACTGTGATGGATTGCTTGCTTGGATCGGATTGGGTTTGATTGTATTTGAAAGCTTTTGTTAATCACTTTTTCAATCAGTCTTGTATTGTAAGAATCTCGAATCTTTTTTTGATAATTTTCTTCCTTATACGCATATGTTTATTCTTGATTTGTTATTGTCTCGATTGGTTTTGGTGAATCGACTGGTTGTTTATTTTTATAGAACCGATTATAAGATTGGGTGTTAAAACTTTTGTGTTATTATCTTGTGTGGTAAAATTTATAAGTCGAACTGAAATCGGATCTATTTTGGCTTGGATTTGGAAGTGCTTAAGTTGCTTGACTTATTTTGTTATAGTTGTGATTTTTGCGTAACTGTGATAGTTTTTTTTTTTTTTTTTTTGGGGGGGGGGGGGGGGGGGGGGGGGGGGGCTAAATCAACTAGTTAACAAAACATAAAGACAAACTGATGTAGCGAAGAAACATGGTCCTTTGGTCTAGATATAAGCAGGATAAAACCTTGATTTCGTTAAGGTTCTGCTTATTTAGACTTGCTCGCTTAGCGGCTTATTTCTTGAAATAAGTCTGTTTGGTTTTGTTGTAGTTTGACAACCATCCATTTAGGGTGTGTATGTCTTGGTTTTGTTTTGTTGGTCTAACGATTCAACCACAACGTGGTCGTGGGTGTGAGCCATTTGGCTTATGCCTATTTCAACGACACTCAACATTGTGTATCCAAGAAAAGGGTGTGTTTGTTTTGGCAAATTTAGCCGCAGCCCTATAAACTAAAAAGGGATTATTGGTTTTGTGTCTTGCTTACGAAACGCTTCTTTGTGTTGTTTTCTTTTGGCTGCTATAAACTAAACACAAGCGAGATTGGTGTCGACCTTAATATTGTTCTTAGTAGTGGATGCGACTGCATTTGAGTCGAGGGTGTTTGAGTTGTATTTTCCTGGTTGTGTCTAAACTATAACGATTTGAAAACAGAAAGATTAGTAAAAATTTTTAGTTAAGTTAATGAGGTAGTCATTGGGCCGAGCCCACTCCGCCTTAACAGGCCTAGGGGTGTGTTTGATTTGAGCGAAGTTGGGCCGAAGCCCATGTTGTTTAAAAAGGATGTGATTCGCATTGGGCCACAACCCACTTTTTTTCTAAAAGCAGATGTAAGTCATGGGGCATTCGTATAACAGTTTGTATATTCTTTTAAAACACGGCAAAGTCTAATAAACATGTTCAGTATTTCGTACGTATACTACATGTCCGACCTAACCCGCAACACAATTACGACTCGTTCTACTCTTATCGACAACATATTTCACATCACGTCTTATATCAAGTTTATAAAAAGTACCTTATAACTTAAAACTAAATATGTATTCGACACATGTTCCAAAACTATAAAAACTAAACTTGTAAATATTTAACATACTTATATCGCCTATCTAAATTGGTAAATACTTGAAATGGTATTTTATAAAAACCAACTTAAGTTTTATAAACTTATAAAACGACTACTACTAAAGCAAACATTTTTTTTGTAACTTATAATTATCACGTGGAACACAAACATGCATACTCGAGTCATGCCCATTTTCCCCAAGGAAAGTAAACATATATTTAACTTACATCTATTTTTCTTTTATAAACATCAATGATAAAGTTTGATCACGATAAAGTTGACACTGAACTATTTTTAGTTATTTTATGACTATGATAAATATAGTTACATACACGCTTTGCATCATAAATTCTTTTAACCATAAGGTTTATATAATCCGTCAACGCCTAACACGTAATCGTTACTACTTTCCGTACATCGTCTTTCGGTTATTGTCAACCCAAGGTTTATTCGTCTTCGATACTTCTATTATGGTATACTTATGTGTTTATACACTTCCAAGAGCCAATACTTGCAAACCATTAGAAAACTGTTTTCAAACTTAAATGCTGCCACACAAGCAACAATAACACAACACTTTAAAACTTTTGAGCTTAATTAAACCTCGTTGAGTCTTAAACTTAAACTGTGAACTAAAACATGCCTTACTAATCTAGGTCGCGTGTTGGTGCCACATTCTCTCTGATTTACTTCACTTACTGCTTACTTTGCTGAGGTGAGTTTATAGCCCCACTCTATTTATACTTGTTTTAAAATTGGGGTAAGAAACATGCAAAACTATTTTATGGACCAAGAACTATTATTTATACTATTACGTGGATTAGCCTAAGCCTTATTATGTCCCATTATGCCCAACACATGAACCGTCAATTCCTGCTGGGAAGCGCGAATATTATAAATAGATCTATTGGGGGTAACGCCCCCGTTCGTATTGACCGGATAGGCAAACGAACGTATACCATGTCGAAACACAAGTGTCTGGGATAAACAGTTGTTGGGCCCCTATATGTTTACATGCTCTTTGAGCATGCACACTGTTATAGCTTCGGTTGCATGAACTTAGTGCTAGCGTAATAGACTATTTTTTTTATATGACATTATATGCGTTGTAATGTTCATATACCAAACTCATGGTCCAAACTATTTATTTTACTGCTTATTTATAAACCTATGAACTCACCAGCTTTTTGCTGACTTTTAGCATGTTTTTCTCAGGTGTTTAAGCAACTTATTATTGGCAAGGTATGGCAAGGCGAGGGTCATAAACTATTTACCGAATTGTTTTCACACATTATTATGACTTGTTTTTATGGGACCATTAGACTTTTGGGCTTATTTGTTGAATTTAAAACTCTGATGTAAACTTGATTTAATTCAACTGAATGTATTTTAACGGAGTATGTATTCCGTTCTTTATTACCTTGTGTTATGATTTCCAATTCAGTAGCACCCCATGACCCGAATGCTTCCGCAATTACCAGATTTGGGGGTGTTACATCTTATCACACTGGAGAACCCCAATAGCTCTCCTTGACTGCAATGCGTGCATCCTCACCTTTTCAGTCACTTCCTTTCTTGTAACAAACTCCTCTCCCACCTTAAATGCACCTTCTTTGATTTTAGACTTACCCTTATAATTCTTTCTCAATAGCTTCAACCTTCTCTTTTCTTTGACCTATACCCTTTTCAGTATCTGCTTCATCAGCATTATCAAGCTCATCCATGTCAATAACATGTGCAAGTGCAGGTTCAACAGTCTCTTTCGGAGGAAGTTTGGCAGCAGCTTGTCTCCTACTCTCTTGAATGTTTGAATCCAGCTGAAATGAGAAACCACGCATGTCAACTTCTGGTTCAGGTGTTGGCATGTCACCGGCATCATGATCAAAATCACTACCACTCCCTTCTGGTTCTGTTTCTTTCCTCTGTACACCTGCATCTTCAATATTAGGTTCTTCTCTTTCTACAACTTCCTCATCAATGTCTTCGACAATATTTCAAAAAAACACACTCCCCTTTTCTGTATATAAGTCATCAATCATTTCTACAATAGCTTCTGGCCTTTCATCAATGCATGTATCCTGATCCAAATTCATTGCACTATCTTGCTGGAACAAGTCGTCATCAAAATATGTCTCAACTTTTTTACGCTTCGAAGGCATAAAACCACCCATAGGGTCACAATCACTGTCTTCCATCAAATTTAAGTAACTGAATGCATGGGATGAAGGTACCTCATTTTCACAATGCATGAATCCTACATTAGCAGCATTAACAGTACTTTCAACCAATGGATAAACATTAGTGGTTGTAGCTTGTGTTGGTGCCATTTCATGATTATACCACTCTAACAACAATAATTTATCTTTGTTTTTTTAACAGGTGCACTGACCACATTATCTTCAACAATCTCTTCAATCACTAAACCCTTTGAGGACTGACAACCCCTAACCAGCAACATATGTTTTTCTACCAAAGATACATCAGTCTCTACATAAACATCTATTTCCTTATTCCTAGGGACAAAATTTAACAATGTCTGCACGTCCTGATCAGACATCAATGGAACTAATCCATCATCTAAACACAGTCCTAGGACCCTAAAATGGGTAAACAACAACTGTTTATCATCACCCAAACCCAGTTTAGCTAACATTTTGACCATCTCGCGCATGTAGAAATTCTCAGGCACAATTAGGTCGACATGATCAACAATATCAAACTTGTATACTCTGCCAGGTGGATCAGAAACTCACCAGTGTGGTGTGAAGAGGTTTGGGTACGAATCTGGGAAGAAAATCAACGAAACAAAAAACCCAAAATCAAAAAACACCCACAACATTATCATGAATCAAGGTAACATGCTTTACTTTCCAGATATACATTGCATGGTCATTCGAAACAAAAGTACACTAAAAAAATCGTACCGTATATTGTAGCAATATTCGGAATTGGTGAACTCCGAGCTCTAATTTGCCATTTGCCCATGTTGGATCTACTGTTAATTGAGGTGATTTGGACAATATAGAAGTTGGAAGCAAGGGTTCGATCGAATAGGTGTGTAGGTGTGTTAAGTGGTAAGATATGAAAGAAGAAAAACTTTGTTGCAAAAAATGTCCCTCAACACAAAGGTAGGTGTGCTAGTAGGGTCGTCAGGTGGATTTAATGGCGGGAAAAGTGAAGTGACGAAAATACTCGTGAGGACTAACTAACGGGTTTTAGTAACAAGCGTTAGCCAAAATCGAGTTTTTGCAATTACAGTAACGGTTCAAGGGCATAACTCGTAAAAAACCAAAATGTTGGGGACATTTCTCGCAATTTTTTAAAAATGAAGACACTTCTTGCAAAAATCGCAAAGTTTAAGGACATTTTTTGCAGTTTACTCTATTTAAAATAACTTGCGAGTATGGTTCATTGTCAGCTACTTTAACCTCATACATCCCTAATATACCCGCTAACATCTATGTATTGCCACATCACGTGGGTAATCTACAATTTTTATTTAACTTGTTACTGCTTAAAGTTATTCAAAACTAAAATTGGTGGCATCTGTAAAGTTATTGTATCAGAAAATATAAAACTTTAAGGGGCCATTTGTTATGTGGGTTTTGGATTAGGATTTGGTTTGGTTTTAAATTTTGTAGTTTGGTAGAAGGTTTTGAAATTCAAATAGTGCAAATGAGCCCACAAAACCTAAAAATGGTAAGCATGTTGGTTTTCTCTTACACACTTTTTTTATAATATCTATCTTTTTTGGCTTTTACACATACACACATTTTTTTATTTTTTATAATATATTTTCTTTTTCTACATCAAATTCAAATCTAAATACAAATTCAAATTCAAATCCTAATCCAAAATCCGTCTACAAACCAAATGTGCCCTAAAAGCATTTATCGTTGTAAATTTAATTGCATGAAACTAGTTGTCACAATACACGAGTACCCTACTATTATGTTCAAATGGTATAAACGAGTGGGTTACCCGCGCGTTGCTGCGGGAATGTTGTGTTTAATCTAAACTCGAAATGAAACAATTGTAAAAAAAATATTTTTGTTATTAAGGACTAAATATGCAAAAGATCGATAACCGCAAGTACTATTTTCGTAAAGTATTTCTGAAAATAGTATGATTTTTTAAGAAAAAAGTCCCTAAAGTTATCGGCATTTTGCAACGTTAGTCCTTAGGGATTAACTTTGAAATTTATAGCTAACCTGAGGGACTATTCGCGTCATTTTCCCATGAATAGTAAAGACTGCTCAATGAATAGTAAACACTGTTCTGCACTGTAGCGATGTTATTTTCCTTTTTAGTCCTTGAAAGTGTCGGTATGTTGCAAAGTTAGTCCTTAGGGACTAACTTTGAAATTAAAAGTTAACCTGAGGGGTTGTTTCTGGTTAATATTTGCACAGAAATAGTCCCTGAAGTTATTCGTCCATTGCAAATTTAAGTAACAACTGCTAAGTAACGGCCGTTAAGGACTAACTTTGCAATGGATCAATAACCTCATGGTCTAAAATGAAAATTGCGGAACTACTGTAGCCACAGTGCTTTGGCACCACTGTTCAATGCTTTTTAGTATATAACAAGTAGATGAGCCCGCGCGTTACTGCAGGGCGACCGTATTTATGTTTATGAGAATTGTGTTAATGTTTTTTGGAGTAACCAATAATTTTAGTTTATATATATTTTTTAACAACTATTATTAATGTAAAATGTTTTGATAATTATTAAGAAGGTTTTTTAAGTTTTTTGTACGTATAGTGCACAATACATTGTCCGTAGCATTATAGGAACCTGACATTGGAGTAATCAATCATGTTTTCTTGCTGTATATTATGGGATTATGTTGTTTCAGACTTTCAGTGTGCATTGGCCTGAACCAAACCAAGTAGATAACATAACTAAATCATTATAATGCATATTACAGTAGGCAATTAAAATAACAGATCATGTGTTTGGGTGTATGATGAACATACAAAATTGGTACAGTATGTAAACTGTATGGCCGACAATATAAGGTACAACAAATGAAACAATGGACTCCAAACGACTCATTTTTTTCCAATATATTTGGAATTCTTTCAATATATTTGAAACTCTCTTGTAGATCTAGAAGTAGACATTATACAATGACTTTCGAATTGTATATAAAAAGTACATGGATGAACAACGGGAACCTTAATTCTTGACAAACGAATGGCAGCAAAGCATATAGGGCAAGGCTCACATGAGGCGTATATCTCACAGTTTGAAAGCCGGTTGCTGCTACACCGTGCACCTGTCTCGGATAACGTATCACTCCCCATTCTTTGTCTGATTCAAGCGGCTCGATCACATAAACTCCTATATCTGAAAGCCCCAATGCAAGTTGACTTGGATTAAAGCAAAGGCAACAATATATAAATAGAAGTCTATGGGTGTAACAATAAATATTATGCAAAAAGAATGTTAACAAAAATTATTTGTCTGTTCTTTTAACTGTCACTATTATGCAACAAGAATGATTTAGTTTGCTAACATGACATCGTACTCCACTCATTAAACACAGAAGGAACCAACTATTTGTCAAAGCATGGGAACACTTTCTCGATTATCAAGTCTACTCAAAATGTATCATTTCATAAACCTTCTATATTTTCATTTTATCCTAAAATTTCAAGCAATATTTCCTTTTTCACAACATATCTGAATAATTATAACTGTCGTAACTTAGCAGACTTTCACATAACTTACTGTCTCTGAACACATCGTATAATATATAAACTACTGTAATTAAGTAACAAATAATTATAGCCTTTTATTATTCGACATAAAATCAATCCAATCATAATTTGGCCTATTCAGTCCCTATCATTCTACACTATCTCCAAACAGTAATAAAGGTATCAAATAAATTAGATTATTGAGTAGCGTAAACCAACACACAAAGTAGAGATGCTCACTCTTAATTCAGATGGAATCTTTGTTGGGAATTATTAGAAGAACAGACTTAAGTCTGCTGAAGTTACTCGTTAAGTCTGTTAGTGTTAGTTAGTCATAGTTAAGTCTGCCAGTACAAAGTTAAGTCTGGCAAGACATAGTTACATAGTTAAGTCTGGTAGAGTTGTAATAGTTAAGTCTGTTTATGTTTAATAGCAGATTTAGTTAGCTATAAGTTAGGAAAGGATACGGATGAATTAGTTATCTTATTAGAATATATGTTTATCCTTTCACACGTTTTGTAACATTAGGGTTTGCTAAGAGTATAAAGGAACCCTAAGGTGTTAGTTTTATGTACGTCAATAGTGACAAAAGATTAATAGAATTACAAAGTTAGTAAATTGTGTTCTTCATTGTTATTGTTAAGATTCCACATTAACAGTTAACAAACAGTTAAGAGTTTCTCACATAGATCAATTTGGATTTATTCAAGTTGTCTATTAAGTAACATTGGCTACTTAGATCCATAACTTTGGACCTACAAGTGGTATCAGAGCCTATAGAGGGACTCTGAGTAAGAAGACACAAAAACCACAAACACACATTCACTCAAAAACCCTACACAATGTCTGTTAAGGCTGGTGATGATTACTCAAACCATCTCAGTGATGATGATGTCTCAAACCATGATGATGATGCATCAGAAACAAGTACACCTAAACAACAACAACAAAACATCCCTGCAACAACCACTATTTCAAACATCAAACTCCCAATTCTGAAAAGGAGGAGTATGATATCTGGGCTATGGAGATGGAGCATTACCTTGAGTACATTGATAATGAGGTATGGAAGGTGATTCAGAATGGAAACTCCAAGAAGAGGATCTCGGTTGGTAAGGATGGTGTTGTTAGGGTGCTTCCACCAGTCTCTGCTGCAGAGATTCATGCTGTGGAGAAGGAGAGAAAGGCAAGAACCATCTTGCTGATGGCACTTCCCAAGGAGCACTTAAGAAGGTTTCATGGAATGGGTGATGCTAAGGAGATTTGGGAAGCAATCAGAACAAGGTTTGGAGGGAATGCAAATTCCAAGAAGATGCAGAAAACTGTTCTAAAACAACAGTTTGAAGCATTTACTGTGACTAGTTCTGAAGGGTTGGAAAAGGGGTATGACAGGTTCCAACATCTTCTCTCATAGTTGGAAGCTCATGGTGCTGCTGTGTCTAATGAAGATGCAAATCATAAGTTTCTCAGATCTTTGCCAAAAGAATGGTTAAATCTGGCAATGAGCATGAGAATGAAAGATGAAATTGACATCTTGTCAATTGATGATCTGTATAATAATATTTGGGTCTTTGAACAGGAGATCAAAGGTGTTTCAAAGGCATCTTCAAGTGCTGCTAATGTTGCTTTTGTTTCCCAAAGCAAGAGCAGTACTAGCAAGGTTAATTCTGGTGGCTTTAATTCTGGTTCCTATGAGACTTCTTCAAGTAATATGAAAGAAAGAGAAGTTCCTGCTGGCTTTGCTAATGAAGTCGTCTACTCACTCTTTGCTAAAAGGTCAGAAGAGAAGGACCTCATTAGTGAAGATCTTGAACAGATTAATGATGTAGAAATGGAAGAGATGGACATAAAGTGGCAGATAGCAATGATTGCTCTCAGAGTGAAAAAGTTCTACAAGCAAACTGGGCGAAATATCAGATTTGATAGGAAGACACCAGTTGGGTTTAATAAGAAGACTGTTGAGTGCTATAGGTGTCACAACACTGGTCACTTTGCTAGGGAGTGTACAACAAAGATAACTACTGATGGGAAGAAGAAGAGAGATTCAGTCTTTCAAGAAGAAGACAAGCTGGAAAAGAATCAAATGGGTATGCTGACTTTGGAAGCTGGTGCAGTTAACTGGGGAGAGCACACAGATGAAGAGACAGAACCAAATCATGCATTTATGGCTATTGGTTCCAGTACTGAGGTATCCTTGTGTTCTAACATGTGCATGAAATTATATGATAATTGATGAACTCAAATAAGTACATTTTATTACCATCATTTATCCTATTTATTTGACTTGTTTTATTATATTATCTGCGAGAACTGATACGTTAATGTTTACTTTTGTAATTCTCAGGTAAAAACAAGCATTTGGTGAAACTTGGCGATTTTGGACTAATTATGGAGCAAAACAAGCAAGAAGTTAAGAGTCTACTGAAATGTACAAGATCAAGACATTCTGCTCCAGATGCGCCGCATTATACTTCTTACATACGGCGCATCACTATCAAGATTTCACAAGATACGATCCAAGACAGCAAGGACATGCGCCGCATCTAAGAATGGAGTTACGCCGCATCTTCTGGCGGTGTACGAATATTCCTGAATATATTAATCTTGGACCCCACGTGAAGTTAAGTCAATGCGCCGCATCTACTTATTAGATGCGCCGCATCTTGCCATCAGACAGAAACTATAAATACCCCAAGACCAGACGAATTCGAGAGGTTGGAAAGTTTGGCATTTAGCTAAGTACGAGAAGGAAGAAACCCTAGGACGAATTCAGTCGAAGTAGCAGCACAAGACACACCTTGAACGAAGATACAAGAGCTGTAAGAAGGTCCTGCATGTATTCAATTCATTAAGTAGTTTTGTTTTATTGTGTTAGTAAACTTTAATTCATCAGGATTGGTGGCTTGTGTAATGTGACAACGGAAAGGTTGCACTCCCTTAAAACTGCTTTCCCATTGATTAAAGTTTATATGTTGGTGTCTTTGGTGACTTTTATTAGTGCATTGATAACCTCTGTGTCTAGCTGAGCGTTGATCGGGTCGCCATGCCTCTGCCCTCGCCTATTTATTTTATCACCTATGCATTCTATCGTCTGTAGAAAAGTAGGAAGAAAGATAAATAGGATAGTCATAAGTAATCATTAAGGGTTTACTCGCCGATAAGATTAGAACCAACGAGAAAGGACTTAATCTCGGTGCGTTGCATCGAACTATACACTTCATATAAAACTAGCAATAAAACAAGTGACAAGCTACTTAACTATCAGGACAGGTCTTCTTATTGTCTCGAGTATTTATCTGTGTACGTGTGTGCTATTCGCTGATTCGTGCCTATTAGTTTAGTTTATAATTAATCACAACCAAACCGTGCCAGTCTCTCAGGCTGAACCCCCTTTGCGTTAGATTAGGTTGTATAGCTAACTTAAGATATTAAAATACTGATTAGGATAACTAGATAATACGTTCCACTCTTAGTGATCGACACTCTACTTACCATTATATTCATACTGACCGGCTACACTGCTCGTTAAAGTGTGTGTGTTATTGATAAGTCGGCTAAATATAAATTTAAAACTTGAATACTGCTAAAACCACAACGACATACCGTGGGTATAAATTAGAGCATTGATGCGTGGTTTTGCAACCTTACAACAGGTTTTACCTCTCAAGGGATCTCAAGAGGCTTACAACCCCACCAGGTAGTGTACCTGACCGATGTAGTATAGTGTAGTGGTAAGTACGGGGGATTGATCGTTCTCCACAGGGAATAGTGTCGTTAAGATTGAAAGACTACTCTAATAGGTCTAAGGGTGGGAGAAGATTCTTTTTGTGTTTTTTTTATAATTTTTTATGAAAGCAAGTAAAATCTCGGGTTTGAAAGAGTGGGCGGAATTAGTTGCTAGTCAACTAACCCAAATAACTACGAATGCAAATAAAATAAAATAACAGAAAATGAAAATGTGGTGAAACTTATATGGAGAGAAGTGTGTTTACTTAGATTTCCTTACTCCCTAACTATCTTTTACCGGTTGATTATTGTGTATTAATCGCGTGGATGATGGGTGTATTCCTTAATACCAATCGTGGGGTGGCGTACGTACTTCCCCAACTCTATGAACTCCTACTTCACTCCTATGTCGAGCCGGCTAGGAAGCTCCTAACATGGGATCACTAGAATTCGCTCATGCATTAAATACAACCATAAAAACCTTAGTACGCATTGGTTCATGCTTCTTAAGACGTTCAAGCAAGTTACCGAATAGGAAGTTAGCCAGTTTTCTTAAGCCTAACATAGATGAACAATCATCCAATACAACTAATAACACACTAATAACCAATAATCAATAGCTAGGTTTCATTAGATCTAAGCAAACACAAAGAAAACCTAGCCTAGCATGTTAAACAAAAGACAAGAACAAGATAGAATCAAACAACACATAGACATATTGAATGATTAATTGATAACTTATCTTCAATGTAACATGGAAGATCTCAAGGCAAAAAGCCTTGAAAAAGCTGCTAAAATCGTCTTAGGGTTTTTCACACACAAAGTTCCACACTAATGACAAAAAATTGCAAAACTATATATAGAGATTAAGGGCTGACGGCGTCACGTTGTAGATCCTGACGCCGTCACCTCGCCGCTTTTAGGGTTCCCGGATGGCCTTCCTGACGCCGTCCCTCTTTAGTGCTCCAAAATCCGTTCTGGCCTATCAAGGGGTGACGCCGTCAGAAAAGCGCTTGACGCCGTCCCTCTTTAAATTAAGCCGTGACGACCTTGATCACTTCAAAGGGTGACGCCGTCAGATTTTTCATGCAAATTTCTCTGGCTTATCATGAGTAATTTTCATATCCACCTTTTTCTTGCCAAGCCATGACGCCGTCTGGACCAATATCTGACGCCGTCAAAGGTACTTTTTAGCCGATTTTGAGACTTTGTCGTTTTCTTCACTTTTATGCTCCAAAAACGTCCAAAATGCTTCCTTTTCCAGAATTCTTCTCCAAAGTACCTAAAATGACAAAAGGAACGATTTATGGCAATATTTGATCAAATAAATACGATTTAGGGCTTAAATGACCCCCTAAAAGCGGTACACTTTTCGCTTCATCAAATACCCTTACACTTGAGATTTGCTTGTCCTCAAGCAAATGCGCTTTTATTCTAATCAAAATACAAGTTAGGGGTCATTTAACACTAATATAAAAGTAATTACAACAAATATTCGTTCCACTTTAATCATAATAAGCACGGAGATTACAAACTAGCACCTCACAAGTAGTGTTTAGATACTCACATCTCTCAAGTGTCATCAAAATAAATCTCATAAATGAAAACGGATAATATCTCTCACTACCTGTCATAGCAAATAGATTACCATAGGCTTGGGAAAGGATCAAAAACCTCCTCCACTAGGCGTAAGCACCTAAGATAAACTATCAAAGAGGGCTTTTAAATGGGTTATAACGTTAGGTGTAGGGAAAAGGAAAACACGGTTTTGTTGGATAAGGAATATTTTACTGGTGGCGAGTTAAAGATCTTGATCAATTACATGTACTATACAATGTTGCTAAGCCAAGACTCGACTCAATTTAAGCTAATGAAACAAAATAACAAAAACATAAAATAAACATAAAATGAAACGGGATGGTAGTCCGTATGTTTTTTCTATTTTTCTTTTTCTCATTTTTTTTTCCATACACTCTTGCCCTACCATCCAAAATAATACATCATAGGGGCATTGCATTCCCCTTACACTTGAACTTTTACATAACTTTACAAATAACTATTCTAATGACTCGAATTAAGATAATTGAAAAACTTGGAGTACTTTTAAAATATTTAGCACATATGGGGGTAATAAATGATGTTCTTCCCCATTACTCCATTACACTAGTACTTTACCCATGAGTCCCAATCGTCCCAAAACAATATGTACAAGGATATGACTCGACTTAGCAACCATGTAATCAATTAGATAATTAACTTGGGTTTAAACAAATGTTGTCACAATAATGCACTAAAAATGAGTGCATACAAGGTAGGCTAAGGCGATTTGGGTGTACATTTTAGTGGGGTGTAAACAAATTCTTCCTTTAAGTAAAATGCTTAAAGGTCTAAACGAAAAGATAGGCTCTGAGGGGTGTACTAGGGATATCGTGTACTAAAAATGAGTACAACGCAAAGGGTGTGGGAGAATTACTTGACCAATGTAGCCAATGTAATTATAACAAAAACACAGGTGTAAAACAATGGGTTAATCCTAATGCCTCTTATCATGTAGTAAATCTAACTACACGAATGTAGTCTCACTTGTGGCCTCGGAATGGTCCTAACGCAAGTTCTAGAATCTAAGTGCTACCGGTACACACATCATAGCATAAATGCTTTTCCTACCAATTCTAGGGCGAACCTCACATATTTGGGGGTGGAAAATTTTTTAGTGGTACGGTTTTTGTGCTAGTCATATAACTCCTATCCGTGAGACGCTCATTAAGATCAAAGTTTCACTCCTAAATGTTGTAAAAAATTTTAAATTTGGCACTAAAATTACCCTAATAGGTATTTATCTCAGTTTTATTACACATCTACTATTAAACAAACAAAAATCAAGCGTAAGAGCATTCTCTAATCGTACTTTTACCCCCCCCCCCCCTTACACTTAAGATGAACATTGTCCCCAATGTTCAAATAACAAGATGTAAAAGCATAAAGTAAAAGAATGAAATCAAATACTCCCCTGATTCGCTCGGTGGATAATGTGGTAACACGGTTAGATCTTCTTCCAAAGTAATGTTGAAGCTCCACGACTAATGCATCGCCATAAGCTTGATCCAACAAACATTTCCTTGTCCAAAATAACCTGTTAAACCTGAGAAAACAAACACGAAAACCTGCATAACATCGGCGGGATAAACTCTATTTATAAGGATATAATGCTTGTGGAATGGTAATTTTGCAGATTCCTGGAGATTATAAGTTAGAGATTTAATAAAAACTTTTTATGAAAACAAAACTTTCAAAAATTTTCAGAAAATTAAACCTGACGCCGTCAGGTTGTAAATCCTGACGCCGTCAGAAATGATCTGACCGAATTCTCATGTTAAGTTTCCGGAGAAATTTTGGAAAAACCTATACCTTACTTCCTGGAAATCCTGCAAAACATCATTATGACTCGATACAAGCATTTGACTCAAACAAATACTAATATGTATGTTAATTTATTATTATTACGATTCATGTTCATTTGTTCTAATAAACCGGTTTGGATTTCCCTTACACTTAACTTTTGCAAAATACCTTTATATGTAGTTAAGATGAAGTTAAAAACAAGATAAAACATTTTCACAAATTAGTTTTTGAACATGAATCAATAATAATAAAATTTAAACATACATATAGAAACAAATAAAATCAAACAAACAAATAAATAAACACACAAAGCAAATAAAGCTTGGGTTGCCTCCCAAGAAGCGCTTTTCTTTATTAACGAGTCTTGTAGCTAGACTCAAAGTTCTTCTATCTAGTGTCGCTTATGCTCACGTATCCGAGTGTGAGCCATCTAATTGTTGCCTCATCTTTCTTGTATTCATCATTCAGCTCCAAACATCCATGATAGTATCTCTTGTTTTTCTCATGTGGATATTTGAGCCCCTTCCTCTTATCATTCTCACTTAACAAATCAAGAGGCACAAGTCTATTGCAAGATTCAATGGAGTAGTTCTTAAACCTAGGATGTGATCGGGGCATTTGGTAAACAAAATCTTCATCCCCATCCGAGAATGTAATTAACCCGTCCACAAGTTTTTCGTCAAGGTTGGTCAACCTTTTGAAGGGTTCTCCAAAAATGACTTGGGTTAATTTGTTATCAATGAATTCTCCTAAGTTCTCCATAACCATAAAATCCACCAAATACAAAAAACTTCCAACGAATACGTGTAGTGGCTTAGTCCTAGCAACAATGTTATCTCCTTGATATTCTAGCTCATCTACCATGATTTTATTATAATTAGCGCGAGAGATAATGTTCATAGGCAAAGATGAGTTAAGATAAGCATAAAAATCATGATAACCAATTTTACACGGAAATTGCATGTTAAAGAGGCTATCCTTTTCGATCTTAGTCCTAGGGTCAACATACTTAAAGGGATCAATTTCCTCTTTTCCCCATTCCTCGTTAACTACTTCTCCATTACCGGCATCCTCATCGGAGTCTGAGTAGTAAAACGGACTAACATATTCATTCTCATGGTCAGACTCCTCCATCTCAGAATTGTTACCAAAGTGGTGGTCGGGTGAAAGGTTGTTGTTTTCTATGATGGGGGCGGGAACGGGTAGTTGGAAATTTGCACGGCGGAAAATACGAATAACAGGGATCAAGCGATCACTATTACTCATGAGGTAAGTGGAAGGTATCACAAACAAAAGTACAAAGAAATAAGATAGACTAAAGAAAACCTAGAAAAATAAAATAAAAATCTCACTAGAAAGGAATCTAGTGAGTAGACCTATAAAATAAAAATTCAACCTAAACAATAACTATTCCCCGGCAGCGGCGCCAAAAACTTGATGCGTGGTTTTGCAACCTTACAACAGGTTTTACCTCTCGAGGGATCTCAAGAGGCTTACAACCCCACCAGGCAGTGTACCTGACCGATGTAGTATAGTGTAGTGGTAAGTACGGGGGATTGATCGTTCTCCACAGGGAATAGTGTCGTTAGGATTGAAAGACTACTCTAATAGGTCTAAGGGTGGGAGAAGATTCTTTTTGTGTTTTTTTTATAATTTTTTATGAAAGCAAGTAAAATCTCGGGTTTGAAAGAGTGGGCGAAATTAGTTGCTAGTCAACTAACCCAAATAACTACGAATGTAAATAAAATAAAATAACAGAAAATGAAAATGTGGTGAAACTTATATGGAGAGAAGTGTGTTTACTTAGATTTCCTTACTCCCTAACTATCTTTTACCGGTTGATTAGTGTGTATTAATCGCGTGGATGATGGGTGTATTCCTTAATACCAATCGTGGGGTGGCGTACGTACTTCCCCAACTCTATGAACTCCTACTTCACTCCTATGTCGAGCCGGCTAGGAAGCTCCTAACATGGGATCACTAGAATTCGCTCATGCATTAAATACAACCATAAAAACCTTAGTACGCATTGGTTCATGCTTCTTAAGACGTTCAAGCAAGTTACCGAATAGGAAGTTAGCCAGTTTTCTTAAGCCTAACATAGATGAACAATCATCCAATACAACTAATAACACACTAATAACCAATAATCAATAGCTAGGTTTCATTAGATCTTAGCAAACACAAAGAAAACCTAGCCTGGCATGTTAAACAAAAGACAAGAACAAGATAGAATCAAACAACACATAGACATATTGAATGATTAATTGATAACTTATCTTCAATGTAACATGGAAGATCTCAAGGCAAAAAGCCTTGAAAAAGCTGCTAAAATCGTCTTAGGGTTTTTCACACACAAAGTTCCACACTAATGACAAAAAATTGCAAAACTATATATAGAGATTAAGGGCTGACGGCGTCACGTTGTAGATCCTGACGCCGTCACCTCGCCGCTTTTAGGGTTCCCGGATGGCCTTCCTGACGCCGTCCCTCTTTAGTGCTCCAAAATCCGTTCTGGCCTATCAAGGGGTGACGCCGTCAGAAAAGAGCTTGACGCCGTCCCTCTTTAAATTAAGCCGTGACGACCTTGATCACTTCAAAGGGTGACGCCGTCAGATTTTTCATGCAAATTTCTCTGGCTTATCATGAGTAATTTTCATATCCACCTTTTTCTTGCCAAGCCATGACGCCGTCTGGACCAATATCTGACGCCGTCAAAGGTACTTTTTAGCCGATTTTGAGACTTTGTCGTTTTCTTCACTTTTATGCTCCAAAAACGTCCAAAATGCTTCCTTTTCCAGAATTCTTCTCCAAAGTACCTAAAATGACAAAAGGAACGATTTAGGGCAATATTTGATCAAATAAATACGATTTAGGGCTTAAATGACCCTCTAAAAGCGGTACACTTTTCGCTTCATCAAGCATACGCACACGACACATCAAGTTTTTGGCGCCGCTGCCGGGGAGTGAATTGTTATTATCTGTTAATTTGATTAGTATTTTAATTAGGTTTTTTCTTTTTAATTTTTAATCTAACCGCTAACCGTGTTGTGTATTAGGTTAATTTGCATTCATTGTATTATTTGCATATTTTCTGTTTTTGTGTGTTTTTATTTTCTTTTATTTGTGTTTATTTTGGTTTGTTTTTATTTGATTTTATTTTTCGTATTTTCTGTATTCTGCTATCGTTGTACTGAGCTTATTCAAACGATACGGCGCATCTATTTCCATAGATACGGCGTATTGCGTTTAATTTTGATAAAAAATACAACGCGTTTAATTAATTCGATACGACGCATCTTTCCCCAAGATACGGCGTATATGTTTTTAATAAAAAAAAATTTCTAAACGTTAACGCCATACGACGCATCTGCTTTTGCAGATACGGCGTATCTATTATTTTAATTAAAAACAGTTTTCGAATTATTAAACAGATACGACGCATCGATTTTTATCGATACGGCGCATCTTTCTGAATCAAAAATCTTGTATTTTGAAACGTAACGAAAATACGGCGCATTAACTTTTGTTAATACGACGCATTTAATTTTAATAAGTATATCGATTTTTGATAATTAAAACTGATACGGCGCATTCTAATTATAAGCGGCGTATCTATTTTCTGAATAAATTCTGATTAAATTTTAACGTAATAAGATACGGCGTATCCAACTTTTTGGATACGGCGCATCGTCTGCAGATATCAGTAACTTTAATTTTTCGTATTCCGTTTTCGTTGTTGATTTTCTGATATATTACTTTCTTGAACATACCCTACTGATGCTTTTGTGATAGTTTCAGGAAGTGCATGACCAGGAGTTCTACGAAGAACTTGATTCAACCTTTCGAAGATCCTGAACGAGCCTTTCATTCGCTAAAAAGGCTTTTCAACACAAAAAGCTTTGATATTTCAAGTTCATTCGAGCTTGATTATTTTTCTGAAGAGAAAGAGGAAGAAGAAACAGAAGCAATGGGCGAAAACACGACTATGGAGGAATACATGAACAGTACCCGTGCTGATTACAGTTCAGGAGTTGCTAGACCAAAGTTTGATGAAAAGTCAAAATTTGAGTTGAAGGGTCAGTTTCTCAACGAGCTAAGAGAAAATGCTTTCAGTGGGACAGAACATGAAGATGCTAATGAACATGTTGAAAAGATCCTCGATATTGCAGATTTGTTTACTACGGAAGGAGTCACTGACGATCAACTCATGCTGAGAATCTTTCCAATTTCACTTAAAGGAGCTGCTAATAAGTGGCTAAGGAATAAACCTGCAAGTTCAATCACAACGTGGGAAGATTTGAAGAGCAAATTCCTGAAAAGATATTGTCCACCTGCTAAGACTGCTAAAAAGATGGAGGCTATCAATAGTTTCAAGCAAGTGCCTGATGAAACTCTTTATCAAGCTTGGGAACGATTTAAAGACTTACTGGTGAAATGTCCTCAACACTATCTAACCCCAATGCAGGAGATAATATTGTTTTATCAAAGATTAGACGTGCCTACTAGACAAATCTTGGATGCTAAGGGAGCTGTGCCTCAAATGTGTGCAGCCAATGCTAGGAAAGCTATCCAAGAAGCTGCTGATCATTCTCAAAAATGGCACGATGGAACCTCTACTAGATCTAAGAGCAGCACTAATTTTGACGGGTTTGCTGCTATTCAAGCTCAATTGGATAAAATTAGTAGAGAGATGAAGAAGCGTGACGAAAAAGTGTATGCTGCCCAAATTGGATGTGAAAAATGTGAAGGACCTCACTACACTAAAGATTGCCCGAATAAGAATGAAAGTGAGACATTTGAAGAAGCATATTACACCCAATTTGGACAACCATTCCGACCTTCTGGAAGATTTAGGGAAGCTACTCCGGGATTCTATCAAAAGAACAACTTTAATCCCACTTATCAAGAAAGGAGGCAGACTTTAGATGACACTCTAAAGAAAATTATGGCCGACGCTGCTAAAAGACATGAGGAGAATACTGCTATGATCATAGAAATCCGAGCTTCAACGGACACTATTACAAGAAATCAAGGAGCTTTGATCAAAGCATTGGAACAACAAATTGGACAAATGAGCAAAGTTCTTCAAGAAAGGGGATATGGAAGTTTACCTAGCTCAACTGAAACCAACCCAAGAGATCATGTCAAGGCCATAAGCACCACTGAAGAAGTCACTCCTAACATTCCTTTTCCTAGAAGACTGATGAATGGTAATGATGGTGCAAGACCCGAATTTTTCTTTAATTCTTCAATCAGTTTAAGGAGACTACTCAAAGAGAAGACAAAGATTGAAGAGGAGATCAAGGCTACAATGAAAGAAGAGAGCTCTGCAACAGACTTACATGCCTTGCCTCATAAAGAAAAAGACCCAGGAAGTTTTACTTTACCTTGTTCGTTTAATGATATATCTTTCAATAATGTGTTAGCTGACTTAGGAGCTAGCGTTAGTGTAATGCCCCTTAAGACATTCACTACCCTAGGACTAGGAAAATTAGCACCAACTAAGTTGCTTATTGAATTGGCTGATAAAACGGTAAAACGACCTGAAGGGATTGCTAATAATGTGCTAGTTAAGATTGAGAAATTTGTTTTCCCTGTAGACTTTGTTATATTAGATATGCCTGAGGATGTTAAGATTCCTTTAATCCTTGGAAGACCTTTCTTGTCTACCGCCCATGCTAAGATTGATGTGTTTAAAAGAAAAATCTCATTAAGGGTAGGGAATAATAAACTAGTCTATAAGTGTCAGGATCCTGTTAAAAGCATAATTAGAGGCGTCTATGCGCTAGGATTAAGAGAGCGTATGGACCTCGATCTTGAAGCTAGGCTTATGGGAGAAACATTGATTCAAAACAACTCAACTAATCCTAATCATGAGAACTTTGAGGAATTTATTGACCTTAATGTACCTACCGAACTTAGGCGCGATATTATTGATGATTCTGATGATGAGTGGTATGATTGCGTAGTGATTAACAAACGTAGGAGGATAGTTGAGCATACAAATTTGAATAATGATGTGTTTATTGAACTACCACCCCACCTTGCTTATTTATGCCTTTATGATAATAAGAATTTCCCGTCTATCATTTTGTCATCTCTGCCCGAAAGGGACAGAACTTTATTTATACAGATATTAAAGAAGAACGGCGTGGAAATTAAGGACGAGCAAGGAATGTTCAATATTACTGAATTGGCGATGAGGGAGCGCGATGCTTCCGACACCTTCAATGATCGATATTAAAGAGCTGAACGTGAGTCTAACTTGAAGACTCTGGAATAAAGACAAATGATGACCGGGAGACAACCCGGATAAAATTTTTACTATTCTGTTCTGTGTCGAGTCAGTCAGGCCCGCAGAGGATACGGCGCATCTCCATCCCAAGATGCGACGCATCTCCTGCACTGGTCATATCTTACTTTATTTTTCTGCATTTTTATTTTACTTTTGACTTTAAAACTTTTTGTCAGTTTATTTTAATGCGGCGCATCCCTGGTTAAGGATGCGACGCATCTTCTATTCTGATCTGTATTTATTCCAGGCTCGATACGGCGTATCTTCTTACATAAGATACGGCGCATCGACTGACCTGATGATTTTCATTTTAATTTTTATGTTTTATTTTTACTAACTACTAATGTATTATGCAAGTTTGAACCTTCTTAATTTAGGTGTGTTAAAGTCTTGGTGGTATTATAGATTCCTGCATTTCCTGTGGATACATCAAATATGAAGCTTAAACGTTCTAATCCACAAGAAAGATGATTTTTGCTCTTATACAAATAATGGAGGATCATACCGAGCAAATCTCAGGGGAGTTTTTCTGTTCTAATTCTTTTATTTTTCCAGTTTTTAATCTTTGATACAAACAACGAGGACGTTGTTTAACTTAAGTGGGGAGATTGGAGAATTAGAACACTTACTTGTCCTAAACTTTTCAAAATATGCTTAAAATGTGCTTAATATATCAAAATTAAATTTTTTTTAGCATGTTTTTGTTTAAAGTCTAAGTTGCATAGCTGCACACATGACGTTATTTTCAAAAATTGTGATTTTTCAAAATTCACAAATCTATGAGTGTGCCGGTGACTTGTAAACTTTAGAACTTGGCTTGTATACTATTCGAGACCACCATAATAAGTATTATTTATATAATTGGAATGACTTGTCTAAATTGGTAAAATTCTAGGATTACACCCAAATAGCCTTTATATGTTATGTGTTATTAGCTAACTACACTGGTTAGTTAACCCCCGTATAAACCCTTTTGTTACTCTCACTTTTAGAGTAAGATACCCCTAGAAAAACACTCAGAGCCATTCCTTTCGTTTCTTACACCTTTGTTATAATGTTTCGTTACACCCTTACACCTTAGCTTACTCTGTAGATTAAAATCCGTGGTTGGTTAATTGCTTTAGGCAAAGTGTGTTTCCTTACATTACCTGTGTTCGCGTGCGTAATTCATTATCTTTGGTTAGGTCGGGAAATTGCACAATGCAATTGGAGTGAAAGTAAATATTGTATATCTTTAAGTTTATTTTTCGTGTGTTTACTACTTTCGCTATTACCGTTATTTCTGAAAGTCATGAAAAGTATGGAAAAATTATCTAGAGTTATCATTATAGTGAAGTTGTGAAATTTTACACATCTATGTTTATGTTTCAAGTAAAAAAAAAAAAAAAAAAAAAAAAAAAAAAAAAAAAAAAAAAAATAGAAAAGAAAAAGAAAAAAAAAGAAGAGTTGGATGTTTGTTTTAACCAACTTATGTAAAGTTTTGTATTAAGTGGTTGATATCACCACTAGTTGTTGTATATTATATCTATGGATTGAATGGGAGTTGAACGTTATTGGAACGTCAACTAAAGGTTATTCTTTGATTGAGATCTTGTTGAGTATAATTCGTGTCTACCTAAAGCGTGTGTTTTCAAGTGTTAAAGCGTGAGTTATTCTATGATATGAGTCTTATTCATCGGATGGTTGGGATAGTGATTAACCACACTTAGGATTTTAATTTATTTGTTTCGTTTATTTTTCATTTTACACCAATTTGTATCCCAAATATTATCCATACCCTATATTATTCTTTATCCAAACCTTTGATTTATTGAGATTAGGGATTTGAGCAATCTTAAGTATCGTAGTCGTGGATTCGGCTATGTATTTATGATTTTGTCGCCCTTTTTGATATAATATTATTGGTAAAGATTACTTGATCCTATCTTTAGCCTATTCGAGTTAAGGATTTGAGCAATTGCAAGTATCGTGTTCGTGGATTCGATCATGTATTTGTGATTTTGTCGCCTTTTCTGGAATTTGAGATCGATAGAGATTAAGGAGAATGATTAACCCTTAACCTACAAACCCTTTTTACCGCTTTAGACTTGTTATTCCTTGGCTTTAGTGGGGGAGATGTGTATACTTGCCAAGCCTATGATAGAATATTCGTCACGACTGGACAGTTAAACGATTAGATTTGCTTTTATCGAATTATTTTATTTTACTTCTAATTCGTTAAGTGTTTAGTTGTGTGATTATGACAAAAATGAATACATGCTTAAATATAAAAATAAATCCTAATATCCTTTAGGATACATTTACATAAGTTTAATTCTAAGGTTTACTTGGGGACAAGTAAAGTTCAAGTGGGGGGATATTTGATGAACTCAAATAAGTACATTTTATTACCATCATTTATCCTATTTATTTAACTTGTTTTATTATATTATCTGTGAGAACTGATACGTTAATGTTTACTTTTGTAATTCTCAGGTAAAAACAAGCATTTGGTGAAACTTGGCGATTTTGGACTAATTATGGAGCAAAACAAGCAAGAAGTTAAGAGTCTACTGAAATGTACAAGATCAAGACATTTTGCTCCAGATGCGCCGCATTATACTTCTTACATATGGCGCATCACTATCAAGATTTCACAAGATACGATCCAAGACAGCAAGGACATGCGCCGCATCTAAGAATGGAGTTACGCCGCATCTTCTGGCGGTGTACGAATATTCCTGAATATATTAATCTTGGACCCCACGCGAAGTTAAGTCAATGCACCGCATCTACTTATTAGATGCGCCACATCTAGCCCTCAGACAGAAAATATAAATACCCCAAGACCAGACGAATTTGAGAGGTTGGAAAGTTCGACATTTAGCTAAGTACGAGAAGGCAGAAACCCTAGGACGAATTCAGTCGAAGTAGCAGCACAAGACACACCTTGAACGAAGATACAAGAGCTGTAAGAAGGTCCTGCATGTATTCAATTCATTAAGTAGTTTTGTTTTATTGTGTTAGTAAAGTTTAATTCATCAGGATTGGTGGCTTGTGTAATGTGACAACGGAAGGGTTGCACTCCCTTAAAACTGCTTTCCCATTAATTAAAGTTTATATGTTGGTGTCTTTGGTGACTTTTATTAGTGCATTGATAACCTCTGTGTCTAGCTGAGCGTTGATCGGGTCGCCATGCCTCTGCCCTCGCCTATTTATTTTATCACCTATGCATTCTATCGTCTGTAGAAAAGTAGGAAGAAAGATAAATAGGATAGTCATAAGTAATCATTAAGGGTTTACTCACCGATAAGATTAGAACCAACGAGAAAGGACTTAATCTCGGTGCGTTGCATCGAACTATACACTTCATATAAAACTAGCAATAAAACAAGTGACAAGCTACTTAACTATCAGGACAGGTCTTCTTATTGTCTCGAGTATTTATCTGTGTACGTGTGTGCTATTCGCTGATTCGTGCCTATTAGTTTAGTTTATAATTAATCACAACCAAACCGTGCCAGTCTCTCAGGCTGAACCCCCCTTGCGTTAGATTAGGTTGTATAGCTAACTTAAGATATTAAAATACTGATTAGGATAACTAGATAGTACGTTCCACTCTTAGTGATCGACACTCTACTTACCATTATATTCATACTGACCGGGTACACTGCTCGTTAAAGTGTGTGTTTTATTGATAAGTCGGCTAAATATAAATTTAAAACTTGAATACTGCTAAAACCACAACGACATACCGTGGGTATAAATTAGAGCATACGCACAAGACACATCAAGTTTTTGGCACCGCAGCCGGGGAGTGAATTGTTATTATCTGTTAATTTGATTAGTATTTTAATTAGGTTTTTTCTTTTTAATTTTTAATCTAACCGCTAACCGTGTTGTGTATTAGGTTAATTTGCATTCATTGTATTATTTGCATATTTTCTGTTTTTGTGTGTTTTTATTTTCTTTTATTTGTGTTTATTTTGGTTTGTTTTTATTTGATTTTATTTTTCGTATTTTCTGTATTCTGCTATCGTTGTACTGAGCTTATTCAAACGATACGGCGCATCTATTTCCATAGATACGGCGTATTGCGTTTAATTTTGATAAAAATACAACGCGTTTAATTAATTCGATACGACGCATCTTTCCCCAAGATACGGCGTATCTGTTTTTAATTTAAAAAAAAAATTTCTAAACGTTAACGCCATACGACGCATCTGCTTTTGCAGATACGGCGTATCTATTATTTTAATTAAAAATAGTTTTCGAATTATTAAACAGATACGACGCATCGATTTTTATCGATACGGCGCATCTTTCTGAATCAAAAATCTTGTATTTTGAAACGTAACGAAAATACGGCGCATTAACTTTTGTTAATACGACGCATTTAATTTTAATAAGTATATCGATTTTTGATAATTAAAACTGATACGGCGCATTCTAATTATAAGCGGCGTATCTATTTTCTGAATAAAGTCTGATTAAATTTTAACGTAATAAGATACGGCGTATCCAACTTTTTGGATACGGCGCATCGTCTGCAGATATCAGTAACTTTAATTTTTCGTATTCCGTTTTCGTTGTTGATTTTCAGATATATTACTTTCTTGAACATACCCTACTGATGCTTTTGTGATAGTTTCAGGAAGTGCATGACCAGGAGTTCTACGAAGAACTTGATTCAACCTTTCGAAGATCCTGAATGAGCCTTTCATTCGCTAAAAAGGCTTTTCAACACAAAAAGCTTTGATATTTCAAGTTCATTCGAGCTTGATTATTTTTCTGAAGAGAAAGAGGAAGAAGAAACAGAAGCAATGGGCGAAAACACAACTATGGAGGAATACATGAACAGTACCCGTGCTGATTACAGTCCAGGAGTTGCTAGACCAAAGTTTGATGAAAAGTCAAAATTTGAGTTGAAGGGTCAGTTTCTCAAGGAGCTAAGAGAAAATGCTTTCAGTGGGACAGAACATGAAGATGCTAATGAACATGTTGAAAAGATCCTCGAGATTGCAGATTTGTTTACTACGGAAGGAGTCACTGACGATCAACTCATGCTGAGAATCTTTCCAATTTCACTTAAAGGAGCTGCTAATAAGTGGCTAAGGAATAAACCTGCAAGTTCAATCACAACGTGGGAAGATTTGAAGAGCAAATTCCTGAAAAGATATTGTCCACCTGCTAAGACTGCTAAAAAGATGGAGGCTATCAACAGTTTCAAGCAAGAGCCTGATGAAACTCTTTATCAAGCTTGGGAACGATTTAAAGACTTACTGGTGAAATGTCCTCAACACTATCTAACCCCAATGCAGGAGATAATATTGTTTTATCAAGGATTAGACGTGCCTACTAGACAAATCTTGGATGCTAAGGGAGCTGTGCCTCAAATGAGTGCAGCCAATGCTAGGAAAGCTATCCAAGAAGCTGCTGATCATTCTCAAAAATGGCACGATGGAACCTCTACTAGATCTAAGAGCAGCACTAATTTTGACGGGTTTGCTGCTATTCAAGCTCAATTGGATAAAATTAGTAGAGAGATGAAGAAGCGTGACGAAAAAGTGTATGCTGCCCAAGTTGGATGTGAAAAATGTGAAGGACCTCACTACACTAAAGATTGCCCGAATAAGAATGAAAGTGAGACATTTGAAGAAGCATATTACACCCAATTTGGACAACCATTCCGACCTTCTGGAAGATTTAGGGAAGCTACTCCGGGATTCTATCAAAAGAACAACTTTAATCCCACTTATCAAGAAAGGAGGCAGACTTTAGATGACACTCTAAAGCAAATTATGGCCGACGCTGCTAAAAGACATGAGGAGAATACTGCTATGATCAAAGAAATCCGAGCTTCAACGGACACTATTACAAGAAATCAAGGAGCTTCGATCAAAGCATTGGAACAACAAATTGGACAAATGAGCAAAGTTCTTCAAGAAAGGGGATATGGAAGTTTACCTAGCTCAACTGAAACCAACCCAAGAGATCATGTCAAGGCCATAAGCACCACTGAAGAAGTCACTCCTAACATTCCTTTTCCTAGAAGACTGATGAATGGTAATGATGGTGCAAGACCCGAATTTTTCTTTAATTCTTCAATCAGTTTAAGGAGACTACTCAAAGAGAAGACAAAGATTGAAGAGGAGATCAAGGCTACAATGAAAGAAGAGAGCTCTGCAACAGACTTACATGCCTTGCCTCATAAAGAAAAGGACCCAGGAAGTTTTACTTTACCTTGTTCGATTAATGATATATCTTTCAATAATGTGTTAGCTGACTTAGGAGCTAGCGTTAGTGTAATGCCCCTTAAGACATTCACTACCCTAGGACTAGGAAAATTAGCACCAACTAAGTTGCTTATTGAATTGGCTGATAAAACGGTAAAACGACCTGAAGGGATTGCTAATAATGTGCTAGTTAAGATTGAGAAATTTGTTTTCCCTGTAGACTTTGTTATATTAGATATGCCCGAGGATGTTAAGATTCCTTTAATTCTTGGAAGACCTTTCTTGTCTACCGCCCATGCTAAGATGGATGTGTTTAAAAGAAAAATCTCATTAAGGGTAGGGAATAATAAACTAGTTTATAAGTGTCGGGATCCTGTTAAAAGCATAATTAGAGGCGTCTATGCGCTAGGATTAAGAGAGCGTATGGACCTCGATCTTGAAGCTAGGCTTATGGGAGAAACATTGATTCAAAACAACTCAACTAATCCTAATCATGAGAACTTTGAGGAATTTATTGACCTTAATGTACCTACCGAACTTAGGCGTGATATTATTGATGATTCTGATGATGAGTGGTATGATTGCGTAGTGATTAACAAACGTAGGAGGATAGTTGAGCATACAAATTTGAATAATGATGTGTTTATTGAACTACCACCCCACCTTGCTTATTTATGCCTTTATGATAATAAGAATTTCCCGTCTATCATTTTGTCATCTCTGCCCGAAAGGGACAGAACTTTATTTATACAGATATTAAAGAAGAACGGCGTGGAAATTAAGGACGAGCAAGGAATGTTCAATATTACTGAATTGGCGATGAGGGAGCGTGATGCTTCTGACTCCTTCAATGATCGATATTAAAGAGCTGAACGTGAGTCTAACTTGAAGACTCTGGAATAAAGACAAGTGATGACCGGGAGACAACCCGGATAAAATTTTTACTATTCTGTTCTGTGTCGAGTCAGTCAGGCCCGCAGAGGATACGGCGCATCTCCATCCCAATATGCGACGCATCTCCTGCACTGGTCATATCTTACTTTATTTTTCTGCATTTTTATTTTACTTTTGACTTTAAAACTTTTTGTCAGTTTATTTTAATGCGGCGCATCCCTGGTTAAGGATGCGACGCATCTTCTATTCTGATCTGTATTTATTCCAGGCTCGATACGGCGTATCTTCTTACATAAGATACGGCGCATCGACTGACCTGATGATTTTCATTTTAATTTTTATGTTTTATTTTTACTAACTACTAATGTATTATGCAAGTTTGAACCTTCTTAATTTAGGTGTGTTAAAGTCTTGGTGGTATTATAGATTCCTGCATTTCTTGTGGATACATCAAATATGAAGTTTAAACGTTCTAACCCACAAGAAAGATGATTTTTGCTCTTATACAAATAATGGAGGATCATACCGAGCAAATCTCAGGGGAGTTTTTCTGTTCTAATTCTTTTATTTTTCCAGTTTTTAATCTTAGATACAAACAACGAGGACGTTGTTTAACTTAAATGGGGAGATTGGAGAATTAGAACACTTACTTGTCATAAACTTTTCAAAATATGCTTAAAATGTGCTTAATATATAAAAATTAAAATTTTTTTAGCATGTTTTTGTTTAAAGTCTAAGTTGCATAGCTGCACACATGACGTTATTTCCAAAAATTGTGATTTTTCAAAATTCACAAATCTATGAGTGTGCCGGTGACTTGTAAACTTTAGAACTTGGCTTGTATACTATTCGAGACCACCATAATAAGTATTATTTATATAATTGGAATGACTTGTCTAAATTGGTAAAATTCTAGGATTACACCCAAATAGCCTTTATATGTTATGTGTTATTAGCTAACTACACTGGTTAGTTAACCCCCGTATAAACCCTTTTGTTACTCTCACTTTTAGAGTAAGATACCCCTAGAAAAACACTCAGAGCCATTCCTTTCGTTTCTTACACCTTTGTTATAATGTTTCGTTACACCCTTACACCTTAGCTTACCCTGTAGATTAAAATCCGTGGTTGGTTAATTGCTTTAGGCAAAGTGTGTTTCCTTACATTACCTGTGTTCGCGTGCGTAATTCATTATCTTTGGTTAGGTCGGGAAATTGCACAATGCAATTGGAGTGAAAGTAAATATTCTATATCTTTAAGTTTATTTTTCGTGTGTTTACTACTTTCGCTATTACCGTTATTTCTGAAAGTCATGAAAAGTATGGAAAATTATCCAGAGTTATCATTATAGTGAAGTTGTGAAATTTTACACATCTATGTTTATGTTTCAAGTAAAAAAAAAAAAAAAAAAAAAAAAAAATAGAAAAGAAAAGGAAAAAAAAAGAAGAGTTGGATGTTTGTTTTAACCAACTTATGTAAAGTTTTGTATTAAGTGGTTGATATCACCACTAGTTGTTGTATATTATATCTATGGATTGAATGGGAGTTGAACGTTATTGGAACGTCAACTAAAGGTTATTCTTTGATTGAGATCTTGTTGAGTATAATTCGTGTCTACCTAAAGCGTGTGTTTCAAGTGTTAAAGCGTGAGTTATTCTATGATATGAGTCTTATTCATCGGATGGTTGGGATAGTGATTAACCACACTTAGGATTTTAATTTATTTGTTTCGTTTATTTTTCATTTTACACCAATTTGTATCCCAAATATTATCCATACCCTATATTATTCTTTATCCAAACCTTTGATTTATTGAGATTAGGGATTTGAGCAATCTTAAGTATCGTAGTCGTGGATTCGGCTATGTATTTATGATTTTGTCGCCCTTTTTGATATAATATTATTGGTAAAGATTACTTGATCCTATCTTTAGCCTATTCGAGTTAAGGATGTGAGCAATTGCAAGTATCGTGTTCGTGGATTCGATCATGTATTTGTGATTTTGTCGCCTTTTCTGGAATTTGAGATCGATAGAGATTAAGGAGAATGATTAACCCTTAACCTACAAACCCTTTTTACCGCTTTAGACTTGTTATTCCTTGGCTTTAGTGGGGGAGATGTGTATACTTGCCAAGCCTATGATAGAATATTCGTCACGACTGGACAGTTAAACGATTAGATTTGCTTTTATCGAATTATTTTATTTTACTTCTAATTCGTTAAGTGTTTAGTTGTGTGATTATGACAAAAATGAATACATGCTTAAATATAAAAATAAATCCTAATATCTTTTAGGATACATTTTCATAAGATTAATTCTAAGGTTTACTTGGGGACAAGTAAAGTTCAAGTGGGGGGATATTTGATGAACTCAAATAAGTACATTTTATTACCATCATTTATCCTATTTATTTGACTTGTTTTATTATATTATCTGTGAGAATTGATACGTTAATGTTTACTTTTGTAATTCTCAGGTAAAAACAAGTATTATGTGAAACTTGGCGATTTTGGACTAATTATGGAGCAAAACAAGCAAGAAGTTAAGAGTCTACTGAAATGTACAAGATCAAGACATTCTGCTCCAGATGCGTCGCATTATACTTCTTACATCACTATCAAGATTTCACAAGATACGATCCAAGACAGCAAGGACATGCGCCGCATCTAAGAATGGAGTTACGCCGCATCTTCTGGCGGTGTACGAATATTCCTGAATATATTAATCTTGGACCCCACGCGAAGTTAAGTCAATGCGC
The DNA here is from genome assembly GCA_021014915.2 of Artemisia tridentata subsp. tridentata. Taxonomy (NCBI): domain Eukaryota; kingdom Viridiplantae; phylum Streptophyta; class Magnoliopsida; order Asterales; family Asteraceae; genus Artemisia; species Artemisia tridentata. Next base: position 379,788,851 of record CP139505.1, read on the forward strand.
CGCATCTACTTATTAGATGCGCCGCATCTAACCCTCAGACAGAAACTATAAATACCCCAAGACCAGACGAATTTGAGAGGTTGGAAAGTTCGACATTTAGCTAAGTACGAGAAGGCAGAAACCCTAGGACGAATTCAGTCGAAGTAGCAGCACAAGACACACCTTGAACGAAGATACAAGAGTTGTAAGAAGGTCCTGCATGTATTCAATTCATTAAGTAGTTTTGTTTTATTGTGTTAGTAAACTTTAATTCATCAGGATTGGTGGCTTGTGTAATGTGACAACGGAAAGGTTGCACTCCCTTAAAACTGCTTTCCCATTAATTAAAGTTTATATGTTGATGTCTTTGGTGACTTTTATTAGTGCATTGATAACCTCTGTGTCTAGCTGAGCGTTGATCGGGTCGCCATGCCTCTGCCCTCGCCTATTTATTTTATCACCTATGCATTCTATCGTCTGTAGAAAAGTAGGAAGAAAGATAAATAGGATAGTCATAAGTAATCATTAAGGGTTTACTCGCCGATAAGATTAGAACCAACGAGAAAGGACTTAATCTCGGTGCGTTGCATCGAACTATACACTTCATATAAAACTAGCAATAAAACAAGTGACAAGCTACTTAACTATCAGGACAGGTTTTCTTATTGTCTCGAGTATTTATCTGTGTACGTGTGTGCTATTCGCTGATTCGTGCCTATTAGTTTAGTTTATAATTAATCACAACCAAACCGTGCCAGTCTCTCAGGCTGAACCCCCTTTGCGTTAGATTAGGTTGTATAGCTAACTTAAGATATTAAAATACTGATTAGGATAACTAGATAATACGTTCCACTCTTAGTGATCGACACTCTACTTACCATTATATTCATACTGACCGGGTACACTGCTCGTTAAAGTGTGTGTGTTATTGATAAGTCGGCTAAATATAAATTTAAAACTTGAATACTGCTAAAACCACAACGACATACCGTGGGTATAAATTAGAGCATACGCACACGACACATCAATAATCTTAAAACACTGTGTGATGAACAACTGCAACAAATAGGTGATCAGGAAGCCAAAATACTTGCTTATACTAATGCTGTTAAGACTTTAAAAGCTCAAATAGTCACCTATCAAAAACAACAACTCACTTTAAATGAAAAGCTTACATTTCAAGCAAATGAGATATATGAAAAAGATGAAAAGCTTAAAAGATATAGAAGAATTGGAATGAAAATTGTAAAAGATAGGGATGAATTGCAGAAAAGAATAGACACATGGAATCATTCTTCTAAAAATCTGTTTAGACTAGTCGATTCTGGTATGAGCTCAACTTGTAAAATTGGCTTAGGTTATGAAATAAAATCTGATAGTGAGATTCTAAGCTATGAGGAAGAAATGGAGAGAAAAGTGTTCATTAGTACAGATGATGATTTTGCTAATAAACCTGCATACAATAGATTCATAAAAACTAATGACTTTAAAGGAGTTCCACCTCCATTAAATGGAGATTACACTCCTCAACAAAAGGAAGAGCTTGATGAGTCTTTGTTTGTGTATGGTAAGAAGGGACCTCAAATACCTGAAACTATTAACTTAGATGACAAATCCAGTGAATATTCTACTTGTCAATCTGATGACAATGAAGGATCCATTGGAAATGACTCTGAGCATTCTGAACCTGAACCAGAAAGTGTTCCAACAGAGGTGTCTAAGCCTAAACCAATTCAGACTAGTAAACCAGTTGTGTCTGCACCAAAACCCAAAACAGTTGAACCTAGTTGTGTCTCACACATAAAAACTCCTAGGCAACATGTTAAAAGCCAAGAATCATCTAGGGTTGGTAAAGTGAAAAGATGTTTTGTTTGTGGAAGCCTTAGTCATTTAATCAAAGATTGTGATTTTCATGAAAAGAGAATGGCTAGAGAGGCTGAGCTTAAGAAACAGAGAAGTGTTAATACTGGTAATATGATGGCCAAACCAGTGTGGAATAATGTAAACAGAGTTAATCATGCTATCAATTTGCTCCTAGACCAGTACAACTTAATACTGGTAGACCATATGTTAATTCTGTTAGGCCAAATGTTAATTCTGTTAGGCCAAATGTTAATTCTGTTAGGCAAAATTTTAATGCTGGTAGGAAGAATGTTAATTCTGTGTATGTTAATCAAGTTAGGCCCAGACAACCAGTTATCAATAGACCACAGGTGAACAGAACTAATCAAAGAAACCATTTTGCTAAATCACACTCACCTGTAAGGAGACCCATTGTAAAGGGGCATGGGGGTCTGCTGTTAAGGCCTTAGCATGTTGGTCTTGGGATCCATTTCAGAATGAACTTACCTATAAATCCCAAAGCAACAGTGGATCATGTTCATACAAGACATTCAAATATGTTGATCCACAAGGCAGACCCAAGCCTGAACAGGCCTGGGTCCTTAAGAGAAACTAATTTCACTTCTTTATGTGCAGGATCATCCACTCAAGAACATGGGAGATAGAGGCATATTTGATAGTGGATGCCCAGGGCACATGTCTGGTAACAAGGATCACCTAAAGGATTTTGAAGAATTCAAAGGAGGTTCTGTTACTTTTGGAGGTAGCAAAGGCTACATTACTGGTAAAGGTAGAATTATTGTTGGCAATCTAGAATTTGATAATGTGTCTTTTGTTAAAGAACTTGGGCAGTTTAATCTTTTCTCTATATCACAAATTTGTGATAAGCAGCATAAGGTTCTTTTTACTGAAACTGAATGTTTTGTGTTGACTTCAGACTTTAAGATGCCCGATGAAAATCAGATACTCTTAAAAGTCCCTAGACAACACAATATGTACAGCTTTGATATGAAGCAACCTGATCCTGCAAAAGGTTTTTCCTGTTTGATTGCAAAAGCCACTATTGATGAATCTAAATTGTGGCACAGAAGGCTTGGTCACATCAACTTTAAGAACCTGAACAAACTTGTGAAGAATAATCTTGTTAGAGGGTTACCTTCCAAGGTTTTTAAGAATGACCATACATGTGTTGCATGCCATAAGGGTAAACAGCATAGGGCTTCATGTAAGGCTAAATTAGAAAGGTTCATCACTAAGCCTTTACACACCTTGCATATGGATCTTTTTTGCCCTACTTCTGTGCAGAGTATAAATCATGCTAGTTATTGTCTTGTCATTACTGATGATTGCACTAGGTTTTGTTGGGTGTTCTTTATGTCTAAAAAGGATGAAACTACTGGCTTAATTCAAACTTTCATTAGGCATATAGAAAACCAGCTTAATCATAGGGTTAAGATTATTAGATCAGACAATGGCACATAGTTTAAGAATAGAAGCATGCTTGAATTTTGTGGTAACAAGGGAATAAAACAAGAGTATAGTAGTGCTAGAACTCCACAACAAAATGGAGTTGCTGAAAGAATGAACATGACTCTCATCGAGGCAGCTAGGACTATGCTAGCAGACTCACTCTTACCAACCACTTTTTGGGCTGAAGCAGTCAATACTGCTTGCTACATTTTTAATAGGGTGAGAGTGACTAAACCTCAGAACAAGACTCCTTATGAGCTTTTATTTGGCCATAAACCAGTTATTAGTTACATAAGACCTTTTGGGTGCCATGTTACCATTCTAGATACTCTTAGTGTGCTTGGCAAGTTTGAAGGAAAATCTGATGAGGGGTTCTTAGTAGGATATTCACTGAGTAGTAAAGCCTTTAGGGTATATAACTTAGTGACAAAAAGGGTAGTAGAGACTCTTCATGTTGACTTTCTTGAGGAGAAACCCAATGTGAAAGGAATAGGTTATAGGTGGATGTTTGATATTGATTATCTAACTGACTCTATGAATTATATTCCTATTTCTATTGAGAATCAAGCTAACCCTCATGCAGGTTCCATAGAAGTAACTAACAATGCAGGTACTTAAGTTACTTCTGATGCAGATGCTTCTAAGCAAGAAGAGGAGATTGAGGAGCTTATTTTTGTTCCCACAACTGTAGTCAAACATGATGCAGCTCATGAAGGCACAAAGAAGTCTTCTACAACCTCTAAGAAGAAGGAGACAGTTACCAAGCCTCAAGCACAAGAAAAAGAGGCTTCTCCTACAAAGGTTTCAGAAGATATTCCCTCATTCAGAGATGAAATGAATGCACTGGCTGACAAGCACCTTGGAAAGCAGTCTACCAGTACTTCCACACTTAAGTCTGGTAGTGATGTTGTTAATTCTGCTGAGCCTGATCCTACTCCACCTGATGATTTTGATAATTCTGAGATGCCAGAACTTGAGTTATTTGACAAGCCAAATGAAGGAATTTTTTATGGAACTTCTTATGATGATGAAGGAGTAATCACTGATTTCAACAACTTAACCACAGAAGTGGATGTAAGTCCATCTCCTACACTCAGGATTCACAATATTCATCCAAAAAGTCAAATAATTGGTGATCCTAAGTCAGCAGTTCAAACTAGAAGCAAAGTGCAGAAACAACCTGAAGCTCATGCACTTTTGAGTTTTGTTAAGAAGCAGCAAAGGATCAACCACAAAGATCAACAACATTGTCTGTTTGCATGTTTCCTTTCTCAAAAGGAACCTACCAAGGTTTCTGAAGCATTAGAAGATGAGAGTTGGGTGGAAGCAATGCAGGAAGAGTTGTTGCAGTTTAAGTTGCAAAAAGTATGGGTTCTTGTAGATCTACCATCTGGAGCAAAAGTCATTGGCACAAGGGTACAGACAAGAGGAAGGGATAGACTATGATGAGGTTTTTGCACCTGTAGCTAGAATTGAAGCTATCAGGTTATTTTTGGCCTTTGCATCCTACATGGGATTCATAGTTTATCAAATGGATGTCAAGAGTGCTTTTCTGTATGGCACTATAGAAGAAGAGGTGTATGTTCATCAGCCTCCTGGTTTTGTTGATCCTGCTCATCCCAAGAAGGTGTACAAAGTCATCAAAGCTTTGTATGGATTACATCAAGCTCCCAGAGCTTGGTATGCTACACTCTCAACCTTTCTAGAAGAGCATGGATACAAGAGGGGTGTTATTGACAAGACCTTGTTCATTAAAAGGAACAAGAAGGATATCATTCTAGTGCAAGTTTATGTAGATGATATCATTTTTGGTTCCACAAAAAGGTCTTGGTGTGAAGAATTTGAGGCATTGATGAAAGGAAGATTTCAGATGAGTTCAATGGGTGAGCTCACATTCTTCCTTGGACTGCAAGTGAAACAAAAGGAAGATGGACTTTTCATTTCTCAAGACAAGTATGTTGCTGAGATTTTGAAGAAGTTTGATCTTGCAAGTGTGAAGACAACAGTCACACCAATGGAGAACAAGGTGCCATTAACAAAAGATGAGGATGCTGATGATGTGGTTGTGCACCTATACAGATCCATGATAGGTTCTCTTATGTATCTAACTACTTCTAGGCCTGATATTATGTATGCAGTTTGTGCTTGTTCTCGTATTCAGGTTACTCCCAAGACTTCACATCTTCATGCTGTGAAGAGAATCTTTAGGTATCTAAAGGGCAAACCCAATTTGGGCCTTTGGTTTCCTAGAGAGTCATCTTTTAACCTGGAAGCCTATTCAGATAGTGACTATGCTGGAGCAAGTCTTGACAGAAAATCCACAACTGGAGGTTGTCAATTTCTTGGTAGGAGATTGATTTCCTGGCAATGCAAGAAGCAGACCATTGTGGCTACATCAACAACTAAAGCTGAATATGTAGCTGCTGTAAATTGCTGTGGACAAGTCTTGTGGATTCAGAATCAGATGCTGGATTATGGTTTGAACTTTATGAATACTATAATTCACATTGATAATGAAAGTACTATCTGTATAGTTAAGAACCCAGTGTATCACTCTAAAACTAAACACATAGAAATAAGGCATTACTTTATAAGGGATTGCTTTGAAAAGAAGTTGATTAGGGTGGAAAAGATACACACAGACTTTAATGTGGCTGACCTATTAACCAAAGCTTTTGATGGACCTAGGTTTAATTACTTAGTGGTTAATATTGGAATGGTAAACTCATAGCTACATTTAAGGGGAGGTTACATTTAAGGGGAGGTTAAATGTATAGTTTGTAAAGTAGAACCAGTACTTAGTAGTTTTAATTCTGGTAGAAGTTAAATCTGGTAGCTTTAGAGTTAATTCTGGTAGTTAGTATGTGTTAGTTCTGCTTGCACCAACATAGGATTGTATATTTTCTTGGTTTTTAGATTAATTTTTCCAGGAAAAACATGGATTGTTGATCTTTAGAAGCTTTGCTAGTGATCTTTTTGTGTGTTTATCTGATGTTTTTGTTAAATCTGGTGAATTGATGGTTAAGTCTGGTTGACCTTTGTTAAGTCTGGTAGTGTTAAAATGTAATTAATTTATTACAGTTAGGTCTGGTCGTACAATTAATGAATTTTCCTGTTTAAATAATAACGTTACTATTTTTTCGGGAAAAAAGGGGTATATAAGGATAATATTTGATTCATTTTTCATCTTTATCCATTATTTACTTTCTCTTTCACAATTTTTATTCTCGACCAAGATTTACTCTGTTTTTAACAACCAGTATTCAAAACCCTAACACGTCTGTCAACCAGTACTTACAAACCATCATTCAATGGCTCAAATGAAATATTGTGATAAGCATAATCAAGTAGGTTTCTTGAAGAAACCTAACAAGAGTGAAGGCTTCATACAGATAGTTGATTTTTTGAAAGGCTCTCATCTCAGGTATGCCTTAACACATAATCCAACTATCTATGATTCCCTAGTCAAACAGTTTTGGGGGACTGCTACCTCGAAACACTTGCTGATGGGACTCAAAATTTAAGGGCAACCATTGATAACCATGAATTTTCCATCTCTGAAGCATCTATTAGAAGTAGTCTTAAATTAGATGATGCTTCAGGGGAAACAATGTTATCAAATAATATGATTTTAGAGGGTATGAAAAATATAGGATACCCCACTGATGGTACATTCACATTTTGGAAAAGTTTTTTCTCACCTCAGTGGAAGTTTTTAATTCACCATTTGCTACACTGCCTAAGTCCCAAGAGTGGAGGATGGGATCAATTTGGAAGCAATATTGCTTCTGCATTGGTCTGTCTTTCACTTGGAAAGACTTTCAACTTTTCAAAACTAATCTTTGATGGCATGGTAGCAAATGTAAACAGTAAGCACAAATTTTTAATGTACCCTCGTTTTATGCAAATGGTGCTAAATATTGAAACTGAAAACAAATTGCAGACTTACATGTGTGTGCTATTTAAAGATAAAATTTTTGCAAACATGAAAAGGGGTTTTACTGGGGCTCATAGACCTTTATTGCCTGCTATGTTGCCTGCTTCTTCTAACATTGCAGGTACATCATCTACTGGAGGAGTTGCCCCATCACCCACACCTGAGGAGCAAACCCATGAAGTCCCAAGATACCCTACACCACAACCAAGATCACCCACACCACAACCACCATCACCAACATCTCCACCACCTTCACCTGAGCAGCAAACCCAAGTTCCAATTCCAACTCATGAGGAGGAATCAGCTCCTATGATTGTGGAAGCTCTCTTACAGCTGGTTCCTACATTGGTTCAAAGGATATCTGTTTTGGAGAAGGCAAATACAACCATGGGTAAAGCTATTGTGACCTTGGTCAGAAAGGTCAAGAAGATGGAAAGGGTTATGAAGGACAAAGGGGTTGCTTTCAGTGATACAGAAGGGGCTGCAGAAGAAAATTCTTCCAAACAGGGGAGGAATTTGGATGAAGAACAAGTTTTTCAGACTCCAGCTCAAGCAAAACCAACTGGAGATACAGAGATAAGTCCTGAAGGAATGGAAGCAGCAGAAACCTTAGCCCAGACTCTTAGTCAAATTCAAGAGAAGACTAAGAAGGAAATTGGTGTCTGATGAGGTTAATTCTGATGAGGATGTAGTTAAGTCTGCTGAAGTTGTTAAGTCTGGTGATGATGAGTCTGAGAAGGTTAAGTCTGATGTTAAGTCTGCTGGTGAAAAAGATAAATCTGGTGATCAAGAAGATAAGTCTGCTGAAACTCAAAGGGAAGGGAAGCATATACTTGAAGGAACTTATCAGGCTAAGAAATCAAAGAAGCAACAAAGAGAAGAAGAAGCAAGCTTAGCTGAGATTGCAAGGATTCAGGCTGAGGAAGCAGCTGAAAGGGACAAACTTGAAGAGATTAAGAAAAGAGATGAACTTTTTGCAAAGAAGCTGCAAGAAGAATTCAATGATGATACATATATGTCTCTGATTGAAGATGATGATGAGCTCAAGGCAAAGATGGAAGAACTCAAAGCTGATACAAGTCTGACAGTTGATGAGAGGGAAACAAAACTTGCAGATTTCATGAATGCAAGAATGGAGACAGATACTCTTGGAGGTTTGATGGAGAAAATTAAAAAGACACAAAAGAGAAAGAGTACTACCAAGAAGCTCACAAAACAACAAAAGATGTCTGAAATGAAGATTTATTTGAAGAATATGATGCATTCTAGTTTTGAAAAGATGAGAGGAATGTCTTATGAAGAAATTGAAAGTTTGTACCTCAGAGCATATGAAAGAGATCACAAGTACAAGCCTACTGACTATGAGGATTCTATTAGAAGAAGTTTCAAAAGGCAAAAGGTGTCTGAGGTAGAAAAAGAAACTGAAAAGGTATATGAGGTTGTAAAGGAAGAGACAGAAGTCAAAAAGCCCATTATAACCTGGACTAGAAGAAAGAGAGCAGCTAGGAAGGGAAAATTAGGTTCTAAAGAGGAGGTACAAGAGGAAGAAGAACCCTCTTCTGAGGAATTCACCATGGGTTCAATTCCAGAAAGTTTAGCTCAGCCTGCCAAGGTTGTAAATTGGCAGATCATCAAAACAGGTAAGAAAGGAGCATATAAGATAATCAGGGAAGATTACACAGAAGTTGTCTATGTCAACTTTCCAGGGTTATTGAATGATCTGAGCAGAGATGATCTTAGGGAGCTATACAAATTGATGATGATTAAATATGGGGATAAAAGACCTGAAGAAGAATTTGAAATAGTTCTTTGGGGAGATTTAAAGACAATGTTTGATCCACCATCAAGAACAGATAAGGTTTGGAAGCTGCCATTTCAACAGGAAATAGTAAGATGGATATATTTTGATAGTTTCCAGGTTCATTGTTTGACTTTGCAGAGTGCTTACATATACATGCTAGCAGAGGTTGAATATCCTCTGCATCCAAGGGTCTGTAAGACAATGCTTGAGAAGAAGTTGTTGGGTTATAAGTATGATGAGGTATGTAATCAGCTTTTGGAGTTAATTAAAATGCAATCTCAAAAGGAAGATGTTTGGGGTGTTTGAAAGAATTTTCAAGTTGATAAGTGAGATTAATGGAACTTCTCACTTGGTGAAGGTGCTTTGCACTAACACAACAAATGGTTATCAGTCCACCATGTCTAATCCACATAAGGACTGGCTAATCCATGAGCAAACGGCTCTGGTAAAGATATCTCAAATCCGTTTGTGGCTGACAATTTGCCAAAAAATGTATGGTAATCAACTCACCATATTTGTGATAGTGAAGAGTTGACTAGCCCACAAGAGTATGGCTTGTGGTAAAGGCTGTGGAAATCCATAACTGGTTATCAATTCACCAAGGTGAGGTGCATTCCACTAAAGAATTGGCTAGTCCAAAAGCAAACGGATTTTGGTAAAGACAAAACAAATCCATTGATAGCTGATGATTTGCTAAAAATCATATGGTATTTCAACTCACCATGTTTCATGTACAAAGAGTTGAAATGGTTATCAATGTACCATGGTTTTACACCAAACATTGGCTACTCCAGAGTTAATGGCTAACTGGTAAAGAGACATCAAATCCATTAAATTTTCAATGATTAACCTCTCACAGGAGTTCACACACCTGGAAGTGATGAGAATAGTATGAAACTTTAAGAATTGATGTACAAATAGTCATTGTTGCTGCAAAGATCAGATGATGAAAAGATTGTTGAAGTAAAAGTTGCTGCACAAGATCAGTGTGATGATTTGAAGAGTTAGAGTTCAAGATAATTCCAAAAGATTAAAGTTCAATCCTCAGGAAGCTTATCAAGAAAGAAACTTGAAGTTCATGGAGCATGAAGATCAAGTTAGGGGAGGATTGTTGGGAATTATTAGAAGAACAGACTTAAGTCTGCTGAAGTTACTCGTTAAGTCTGTTAGTGTTAGTTAGTCATAGTTAAGTCTGTTAGTACAAAGTTAAGTCTGGCAAGACATAGTTACATAGTTAAGTCTGGTAGAGTTGTAATAGTTAAGTCTGTTTATGTTTAATAGCAGATTTAGTTAGCTATAAGTTAGGAAAGGATACGGATGAATTAGTTATCTTATTAGAAGATATGTTTATCCTTTCACACGTTTTGTAACATTAGGGTTTGCTAAGAGTATAAAGGAACCCTAAGGTGTTAGTTTAATGTACGTCAATAGTGACAAAAGATTAATAGAATTACGAAGTTAGTAAATTGTGTTCTTCATTGTTATTGTTAAGATTCCGCATTAACAGTTAACAAACAGTTAAGAGTTTCTCACATAGATCAATTTGGATTTATTCAAGTTGTCTATTAAGTAACACATGCTACTTAGATCCATAACTTTGGACCTACAATCTTCCTTTTCAACCTACTAAGAAGACTTGGGATACATTTCTAATACACTCGTACAGTAGTTCGATAGTTAATCTAATACATTTATGAGCTCATTACTCATAGCTCTGTAAACCTCTTAGAAAACATTAATAAACCACCTATATTCTGAGCATCACCAATTTTATCTAATTTGGATGCTATGTCATCAGTGGAACACAAACAGCTATAGCATAAATGTGATAGTATTGGTTTGTGCACAGTAAGATGTAGACCTCAAATCATATGAAAAAGGTACACCATAAAAACTGTAACAAAAGTTGAAATTGAAACCTGATTGTAAAAAAAACATGCATTCCAATGACATAAACACGGCGCGATAGTAAAGCAACTAAAAAATTCGTATTCACCTTGATTTTCAGCGTTGCTTGATCCTACATGTTCAGTCTCCGCAACACCGCTGAATAAAGGGCTGGTCACGCTCTGTGTGTTGCAACTGATCAAGACGCCTTTGCACAGATGCATCGGATGCTTGTGCGTCGTTTTTTATACATTCCTTATAAAAACAAAGGCAAAAGTTAAAAGCGAAACATGTTGCAACTTTTTTTTTTTTTTTTTTTTTTTTTTTTTTGCGTATTCTTTTGCAAAGTGTCGCTCTATTATGTAATTCATTATTAGACTTGAAAATAACAGAAACACAGTCGCAAAGTGTGTTAGCTTAAGCCAGATTACAAATAAAAGGCAGCACATGACAGATGTTAGTACCTTAACCTGATGGCACAGCTTCTAGGACTTATAAACAGCACCATTTGGCACAATAGGTTATCAAGTATTTAGTCAGAGGTCATGAAGAAATAATAGGAATGTAATTTTCATATAAGTGATTTTAGGAAAGCCTACTCTGCTGTGACAAATGGTAATTTTCCTGATTAATTAATAATAAGAATATATGTATTATTTATTTTCTGACTTTTAAAAATGAGAAGTTATCTCATAATGATTAGTTATTACGCTATAATAACTTAAAAACATATATACGTGACATAATAAACTGGAACGAGCTCAAACGCAGACCCCGATGGATCAAACGTACTCATTAAACGCCAAACGGACCCTTAAATATATTTTGGCCTATTACTATTCACGGCCCAACTCAATACAAGCCCAAACCTTTATTTTTCTTTTATTACTAGTCGACCTAAAGTATATACAATTGGTCTCATTTAAATATAATTTCGACACGCAAGAATATCATCTATTTTACATAACTTGATTTTCTATACACCCAAGACTCGAGAGTGATAAATATCACATTTTATTTTTAACTTTTGTGTTATGAACGAGACTTAAAGTAAACCTAATATACTATATAATCTATACAATATTTCTTTTAAACTATATATATATATATATATATATATATATATATATATATATATATATATATATATATATATATTACGTACTACTCTTAGACCACTTACATCAAGCAAGTTAAACTTGCGTTAAAGAGGGATTTTTTGCACTTTAACGTGCGTTAACGTGAGTTAGTTGATGTGTGTTGTTGCGTTAATGATGCGTGGTTTTGCGACCTTACAACAGGTTTTACCTCTCGAGGGATCTCAAGAGGCTTGCAATCCCCACCAGGCAGTGTACCTGACCGATGTAGTATAGTGTAGTGGCAAGTACCGGGGGATTGATCGTTCTCTAGGGGAATAGTGTCGTTAGGATTGAAAAACTACTCTAATAGGTCTAAGGGTGAGGGAAGATTCTTTTTGTATTTTTTATATTTTTATAAAAGCAAGTAAAATCTCGGGTTTGAAGGAGTGGGCGGAATTAGTTGCTAGTCAACTAACCCAAATAACTGCAATTGCAAATAAAATAAAATAACTGAAAATAAAAAGGTCGTGGAACTTATATGGAGAGAAATGTGTTTACTTAGATTTCCTTACTCCCTAACTATCTTTTACCGGTTGATTAGTGTGTATTAATTGCGTGGATGACGGGTGTATTCCTTAATACCAATCGTGGGGTGGCGTACGTACTTCCCCAACTCTACAAGCTCCTACTTCACTCCTATGTCGAGCCGGCTAAGAAGCTCCTAACATGGGATCATTAGAATTCGCTCATGCATTAAATACAACCATAATAACCTTAGTACGCATTGGTTCATGTTTCTTAAGACGTTCAAGCAAGTTACCGTATAGGAGGTTAGCCAGTTTTCTTAAGCCTAACATCGATAAACAATCATCCAATACAATTAATAACACACCAACAACTAATAATCAATAGTTAGGTTTCATTAGATCTAAGCAAACACAAGATAAATCTAGCCTAGCATGTTAATTAAAAGACAAGAACAAGATATAATCAAACAACACATAGACATATTGAATGATTAATTGATTACTTATCTTCAATTAAACATGGGAGATCCAAGGGTATGAAACCCTTAAAAATGGCAGAAAATTCGTCTTAGGGTTTCTCCTCACAAAGTTGCACACTAATGACAAAAAATTGCAAAACTATATATAGAACTTAGTGGCTGACGGCGTCACGTTGTAGATCTTGACGCCGTCACCTCGCCGTGTCTAGGGTTCCCGGATGGTCTTCCTGACGCCGTCCCTCTTTAATCCTCCAAAATCCTCCCTGGCTTATCAAGGCTTGACGCCGTCTCTCTTTAACATAAACCGTGATGGCCTTGATCACCTTAAAGGGTGACGCCGTCAGACTTCCTTTGTAAAACTCCCTGGCTTATCATGTGTATTTTTCATATCCACCTCTTTTGCCAAGCCATGACGCCGTTAGGAGCAATCCTTGACGCCGTCAAGTGTACTTTTCCAGCAGCTTTGGAGACTTTGTCGTTTTCTTCACTTTTATGCTCCAAAAACGTCCAAAATGCTTCCTTTTCCAGATTTCTTCTCCAAAGTACCTAAAATGACAAAAGGAACGATTTAGGGCAATATTTGATCAAATAAATACGATTTAGGGCTTAAATGACCCCCTAAAAGCGGTACACTTTTCGCTTCATCAAATACCCTTACACTTGAGATTTGCTTGTCCTCAAGCAAATGCGCTTTTATTCTAATCAAAATACAAGTTAGGGGTCATTTAACGCTAATATAAAAGTAATTACAACAAATAGTCGTTCCACTTTAATCATAATAAGCACGGAGATTACAAACTAGCACCTCACAAGTAGTGTTTAGATACTCACATCTCTCAGGTGTCATAAAAGTATATCTCATACATGAAAACGGATAATATCTCTCACTACCTGTCATAGCAAATAGATTACCATAGGCTTGGGAAAGGATCAAAAACCTTCTCCACTAGGCGTAAGCACCTAAGATAAACTATCAAAGAGGGCTTTTACATGGGTTATAACGTGAGGTGTAGGGATATGACAAACACGGTTTTGTTGGATAAGGGATATTTTACTGGTGGCGAGTTAAAGATCTTGATTAATTACATGTACAATATGGCGTTGCTAAGCCAAGACTAGACTCGACTTAAGCTAAAAACAAAATAACAAAAACATAAAATGAAACGGGATGGTAGTCCGTATGTTTTTTCTACTTTTCTTTTTCTCATTTTTTTGTATTTTTCTTGATTTTTTTGATTTTTTTTTTCATACACTCTTGCCCTACCATCCAAAATAATACATCATAGGGGCGTTGCATTCCCCTTACACTTGAACTTTTACATAACTTTACAAATAACTATTCTAATGACTCGAATTAAGATAATCGAAACACTTGGAGTACTTTTAAAATATGTAGCACATATGGGGGTAATAATGTTGTTCTTCCCCATTACTCCATTACACTAGTACTTTACCCATGAGTCCCAATCGTCCCAAAACAATATGTACAAGGATATGACTCGACTTAGCAACCATGTAATCAATTAGATAATTAACTAAGGGTTTAAACAAATGTTGTCACAATAATGCACTAAAAATGAGTGCATACAAGGTAGGCTAAGGCGATTTGGGTGTACATTTAAGTGGGGTGTAACAAATTCTTCCTTTAAGTAAAATGCTTAAAGTTAGAAACGAAAAGATAGGCTCTGAGGGGTGTACTAGGGGTATCGTGTACTAAAAATGAGTACAACGCAAAGGGTGTGGGAGAATTACTTGACCAATGTAGCCAACGTAATTATAACAAAAACACAGGTGTAAAACAATGGGTTAATCCTAATGCCTCTTATCATGTAGTAAATCTAACTACACGAATGTAGTCTCACTTGTGGCCTCGGAATGGTCCTAACGCAAGTTCTAGAATCTAAGTGCTACCGGTACACACATCATAGCATAAATGCTTTTCCTACCAATTCTAGGGGCGAACCTCACACATTTGGGGGTGGAAAATTTTTTAGTGGTACGGTTTTTGTGCTAGTCATATAACTCCTATCCATGAGACGCTCATTAAGATCAAAGTTTCACTCCTAAATGTTGTAAAAAAATTTAAATTTGGCACTAAAATTGCCCTAACAGGTATTTCTCTCAGTTTTATTACACATCTACTATTAAACAAACAAAAATCAAGCGTAATAGCATTCTCTAAAGTATCGTACTTTTATCCCCCCCCCTTACACTTAAGATGAACATTGTCCCCAATGTTCAAATAACAAGATGTAAAAGTAAATAAGGTAAAAGAATGAAATCAAATACTCCCCTGATTCGTTCGGTGGATAAAGAGGTAACATGGTTAGATCTTCTTCCAAGGTAATGTAGAAGCTCCAAGACTAATGCATCGCCAAAAGCTAGGTTCCACATACATCTCCTTGTCCAAAATAACCTGTTAAACCTGAGAAAACAAACACGAAAACCTGCATAACATCGGCGGGATAAATCTATATATAAGGATATAATGCTTGTGGAATGATTATTTTGCAGATTTCTCGAGTTTATAAGTTAGAGATTTAATAAAAACTTTTTATGAAAACAAATCTTTCAAAAATTTCAGAAAATTAAAACCTGACGCCGTCAGGTGGTAAAGCCTGACGCCGTCAGAAATGATCTGACAGAATTCTCATGTTAAGTTTCCGGAAATTTTTTGGAAAAACCTATACCTTACTTCCTGGAAATCCTGCAAAATATCATTATGACTCGATACAAGCATTTGACTCAAACAATTACTAATATGTATGTTAATTTATTATTGTTACGATTCATGTTCATTTGTTCTAATAAACCGATTTGGATTTCCCTTACACTTAACTTTTGCAAAATACCTTTATATGTAGTTAAGACGAAGTTAAAAACAAGATAAAGCATTTTCACAATTTAGTTTTTAAACATGAATCAATAATAATAAAAATTAAACACACATACGGAAACAAATAAAATCAAACAAACAAATAAATAAACACACAAAGCAAATAAAGCTTGGGTTGCCTCCCAAGAAGCGCTTTTCTTTGTTAACGAGTCTTGTAGCTAGACTCAAAGTCCTTCTACCCTATGTAAGTGAGCTCGTCATCGAGGACGTATTTAGGGTTAAGCTTGGATTGAAGTTTCCTATTGGTCCGCTTAGTACAATATATCTTTTCAAACTTCTCTCCATCCGGGTCATACAATGTCATCTTAATATGCCATGACCCATCTCCATCTTTGGGTGATTTGTCCCATTACCACTTATGATCATCGTCCTCACAAGTCCACTTATTCATCCCTAGGTTAATTGGCAAAACTCCTAGAAAATCAATCATCTTCCTAAAAACTAGAGGGTCTTCAAATGGATCCAATTCGGTGTCCCTAGCCAAGAGTTGCTCTACCGCATGTGTTCGGTTCACAAAGTCCTCTTCTAGGTAAAATGGGCGTTGGGGTCCTATGAAGTCTCTATCGATCCAAGGTCCATATCTAGATGGTCTCCTATTTAATTCTAACCAATGGGGTGTTGGTTCCTCACTAGTATCATAAGCATGTTTCTTCACATCATAGACTGACCAAGTATCACCTTCTCCTACCGCTATCTTAGATTCCTTACAATCAATCATAGCACTAGCGGTCGCCAAAAATCCTCTACCTATCAACAAGGGGCATGTAGGGTCGCTAACCATATCAAGGACGTGGAAATCGGCTAAAATGGTTAGTTTTCCTATGTGTACTAACACGTCCTTGACTACTCCAACCGGGTAAGCAACACTTCCATCCGCTAAGCCTATTATCACCTCGGTTTCTTCAAGTTTTCCTAGTTTTAGAGAGGTGTAGAGAGGTAACGGAAGTAGGTTAAGGCTTGATCCAAGATCGGCTAATGTGTCATAAGCCTCCGAATTACCGATCTTGCAAGGTAGAACAAATAAGCCCGGATCATCTAACTTCTTAGGTAGCTTGTTTTGAACAAAGGCGGTCCCTTTTTCGCCTAACTTGAGCTTCTTCTCTTCCAACACATCAATAACCGGACTTTCAAGGTGGAGCTCCTTGAATTCACTGTCAAGGTTTTGAGTGGGAGGTGTCTCAACTATGTTGTTGACCAATTTGGGTATCATAACTTCTTGGTCATTTTGAACGACTTGGGTTTGTTTGAAACACGTGCTCATGGAATTGACCGAATAATATTGTGGACAAGAACTAGGAGACGAAACCGACGAGATGGCGTTGACGTTTAGTTTCGGTTTCTTGACTGTGTTGCTAGGGAGTGCTCCCATTTCTCGGTCATTGAGGGCTTTCAACAAAGTGCCAATCTTATTGGTCATCTCGCTTTGTTTTTGTTTGAAATCGACTTCAAACTTGGCCAAACGAGCTTCTTGAGATGCCATAAATTGGGACATTGATGCGCGTGATGTGTCGTTGCGGTTTAGCAGTTTTAATGCCTAATCAAGTTTTAAATTTATATTTAGCCGACTTATCAATAACACACACACCTAACGAGCAGTGTACCCGGTCAGTATGAATATAATGGTAAGTAGAGTGTCGATCACTAAGAGTGGAACGTATTATCTAGTTATTCTAATCAGTATTTTAATATATTAAGTTAGCTATACAATCTAGTCTAACGCAAGGGGGTTCAGCCTGAGAGACTGGCACGATTTTGTTGCAATTAAATAATAAACTAAACCAATAGGCACGAATCAGCAAGTAGCACACACGTACACAGATAAATACTCGAGACAATAAGAGGGCTGTCCTTATGATAAGTAGTTTGTCACTTGTTTTATTGCTAGTGTTATATGAAGTGTATAGTTCGATGCAACGCACCGAGATTAAGTCCTTTCTCGTTGGTTCTAATCTTACCGGCGAGTAAACCCTTAATGATTACTTATGACTATTCCGTTTATCTTTCTCCTACTTTTCTACAGACCATAGAATACATAGGCATCTAATAAACAGGCGAGGGCAGAGGCATGGCGACCCGATCAACGCTCAGCTAGCCACAGAGGTTATCAATGCACTAATAAAAGTCACCAATGACACAAACATATAAACTTTAATTGATGAGAAAGCAGTTTTAAGGGAGTGAAACCTTTTCGTTGTCACGTTACACAAGCCACCAATCTTGATGAATTAAAGTTTACTAACACAATAAAACAAAACTACTTAATGAATTAAACATATGCAGCACCTTCTTACAGCTCTTGTATCTTTGATTTGGGTGTGTCTTGTGCTGCTACCTTGACTGAATTCGTCCTTGGTTTCTGTCCTTCGGTCTTCGGTTCGCAACTTCTAGCCTTTTTTAATTCGTCTGGTCTTTGGGGTATTTATAGTTACCGTCTGAAGGTAGGATGCGGCACATCTAGTAAGTAGATGCGGCGCATGTACTTAACTTCGCGTGGGGTCCAAGATTATAATATTCAGGAATATTCGTACACCGCCAGAAGATGCGGCGTATCTCCATCTTTGGATGCGGTGCATGTCCTCTTGTATCTTGGATCGTATCTGGTGAGAACTTGATAGTGATGCGGCGCATGTAACGAGTGAGATGCGGCGCATCTGGAGCAGATTAGTCTTGATCTTGTCCATTTCAGTAGACTCTTCACTTTATGCACGTTTTGCTCCATAATTAGTCCAAAATCGCCAAGTTTCACCAAATGCTTGTTTTCAACTGAGAATTACAAAAGTAAACGATTAAGTATCAATCCTCATACATAATATAGTAAAACAAGTCAAATTAATAGGATAAATGATAGTAATAAAATGTACTTATTTGAGTTCATCAAATATCCCCCCACTTGAACTTTACTTGTCCCCAAGTAAACCTTAGATTAAAACTTATGAAAATGTATCCTAAAAGACATTAGGATGTATTTTTATATTTAAGCATGTATTCGTTTTATCATAATCACACAACTAAACACTTAACGAATTAGAAGAAAAATAAAATAATCTGATAAAAGCAAATCTAATCGTTTAACTGTCCAGTCGCGACGAATATTCTTTCATAAGCTTGGCAAGTATACACATCTCCACCACTAAAGCTAAGGAATAACAAGTCTAAAGCGGTAAAAAGGGTTTTTAGGCTTAAGGGTTAATTATTCTTATTCACCATCGATCTTAAATTCCAGAAAAGGCGACAAAATCACAAATACATGATCGAATCCACGAACACGATACTTGCAATTGCTCAAATCCTTAACTCGAATAGGCTAAAGATGGGTCCAAACTTCACCAATAATAATATATCAAAAAGGGCGACAAAATCATAAATACATAGCCGAATCCACGACTACGATACTTAAGATTGCTCAAATCCCTAATCTCAATAAATCAAAGGTTTGGTTGGATAAAGAATAGTATAGGGCATGGATAAATTTTGGGATATAAATTGGTGTAAAAATAAAAATAAACAAAACAAATAAATTAAAATCCTAAGTGTGGTTAATCACTATCCCAACCATCCCATGAATAAGACTCATATCATTGAATAACTCACGCTTTAACACTTGAAACACACGCTTTAGGTAGACACGAATTATACTCAACAAGATCTTAATCAAAGAATAAACCTTAGTTGACGTTCCCATAACTGCCAACTCCCATTCAATCATAGATAATATACAACAACTAGTGGTGATATCGACCACTTACATAACTTTACATCGTTGGTTAAAAACAAACATCCAACTCTTCTTTTTTTTTCTTTTTCTTTTCTCATTTTTTTTTCCATTTTTTTTTTTTTTTTTTTTTTAACATAACATAGACATAGATGTGTAAAATTTTACCACATCACTATAATGATAATTCTGGATAATTTTTCCATACTTTTCATAACTTCAGAAATAACGGTAATAGTGAAAGTAGTAAACACACGAAAAATAAACTCAAAAATATACAATATTTACTTTCACTCCAATTGCATTGTGCAATTTCCCGACCTAACCATAGATAATGAATTACGCACACGAACACAGGTAATGTAAGGAAACTCACTTTGCCTATAGCAATTAACCAACCACGGATTCTAATCTACAGGGTAGGCTAAGGTGTAAGGGTGTAACGAAACATTTAAACATAGGTGTATGAAACGAAAGGAATGGCTCTGAGTGTTTTTCTAGGGGTATCTTACTCTAAAAATGAGAGTAACAAAAGGGTTATACGGGGGTTAACTAACCAGTGTAGTTAGCTAATAACACATAATATATAAAGGCTATTTGGGTGTAATCCTAGAAATTTACCAATTTAGACAAGTCATTCCAATTATATAAATAATACTTATTATGGTGGTCTCGAATAGTATACAAGCCAAGTTCTAAAGTTTACAAGTCACCGGCACACTCATAGATTTGTGAATTTTGAAAAATCACAATTTTCGAAAATAACGTCATGTGTGCAGCTATGCAACTTAGATCTTAAACAAAAACATGCTAAAAAATTTTAAATTTTGATATATTAAGCACTTTTTAAGCATATTTTGAAAAGTTTAAGGACAAGTAAATGTTAAGTTGTTCTAATTCGCCAATCCCCCCACTTAAGTTAAACAACGTCCTCGTTGTTTGTATTAAAGGTTAAAAACTGGAAAATAAAAGAATTAGAACAGAATAACTCCCCTGAGATTTGCTCGGTATGATCCTCCATTTGTATTAGAGCAAAAATCATCTTCCTTGGGGATTAGAACGTTTAAGCTTCATAATTATGTTCCACAGGAAATGCAGGAATCTATAATACCACCAAGGCTTCAAAACACACCTAAGGTAAGAAAGGTTCAACTTGCATAACACATTAGTAGTTAGGTAAAAATAAAACATAAAAATTAAAAATGAAAATCATCAGGTCAGTCGATGCGCCGTATCTTATGGAAGAAGATACGCCGTATCGAGCCTGGAATAATTACGGATCAGAATAAAAGATGCGCCGCATCCTTAACCAGGGATGCGCCGCATTAAAATAAACTGATAAAAAGTTTTAAATTCGAAAAATATAAAATGCAGAAAAATAAAGATATGACCATTGCAGGAGATGCGTCGCATCTCAGGATGGAGATGCGCCGTATCCTCGGCGGCCTGACTGACTCGACACATAAACAGAATAATAAAAAGATAAATCCGGGTTGTCTCCCGGTAAGCACTTGTCTTTATTCCAGAGTCTTCAAGTTAGACTCACGTTCAGCTCTTCATTCCAATATGTCAGGTTCAAACTCCACCACCTCGTTCTCATTATCCTCAATTTTATTATCAAAGTATTTCTTCACACGTTGCCCGTTTACTTTGAATATATAACCATTTTTATCGCATATTTCAATAGTTCCATATGGATACACTTTCTTGACAACGAACGGACCTGTCCATCTTGATTTAAGTTTACCAGGATACATCTTTAATCTAGAATTAAATAGTAGCACTTTCTCTCCAATAGTAAACGTTTTATCTCCACGTAACCTCGAGTCATGCCATCTTTTAGTTCTTTCTTTGTAGATCTTAGTATTTTTGTAGGCCTCATCTCTTAGTTCATAGAGTTCATTAAGTTCCATAAAACGGTTCTTCGTTGCAGCTTCCATATCCATATTACAATTAGTCAAAGCCCAATATGCACTTTGTTCAATTTCGACCGGTAGGTGGCATGCTTTTCCGTATACAAGACGAAATGGAGTACATCCCGTTGGTGTCTTATAGGCAGTACGGAATGCCCATAAAGCATCATTTAACTTGTCAGACCACCCTTTAGGATTATATCCAGTCGTTTTTTCAAGAATTCGCTTAATAGCCCTATTGGTTACTTCAGTTTGCCCATTGGATTGAGGATGGTACGCGGTGGAAACCCTATGATATACTCCATATTTTTGCAAGGCTCTTCCCAGATGATGATTACAAAAGTGTGTCCCCCTATCACTAATCAATGCTTTAGGAATTCCAAATCTAGAGAACAAACTTTGTAAAAACTTAAGTACTACCTTGCTGTCGTTTGTTGGTAATGCTTGCGCTTCGACCCATTTTGATACGTAATCAACAGCGACCAAAATATATTTATTACCTTTAGATTCAGGAAACGGTCCCATGAAGTCCAATCCCCATATGTCGAAAACTTCACACACATGGATATAATTTTGTGGCATTTCGTTTCTTGATGTTATATTCCCGGATCGTTGACACGCATCACATCCTTTTATATAATCTTTTGCATCATCCAACATAGTGGGCCAATAAAATCCCGCATCAAGGATCTTTCTTCTTATGACGACTGCACCGTGATGTCCCCCCGTTGGCCCTGAATGGCAATGTGCCAATATTGCTGGGATGTCATCACCATCTACGCATCTTCGTATAATATTGTCAGGACATAATTTAAAGGCATAAGGTTCATCCCAAATATACTCGCTAGCACGAGTTAGAAACCTTCTTTTCTCATCGGATGTTAGCCCTTTTGGAATTTCATTTACAACAATAAAGTTTATATAGTCGGCATACCATGGTCCATTATTATTGCTCTTAATTCCTACCATCATGAGGTGTTCATCAGGAAAGTCATCGGCTATTTCCCGTTCGTCAAGCACCTCCATATTAGGGTTTTCAAGTCTAGATAAGTGGTCAGCGGCTAGATTCTCGGCACCCTTTTTATCTTTAATTTCAATATCGAATCCTTGGAGCAATAAAACCCACCTAATAAGCCTCGGCTTGGCATCCTGTTTATTGAACAAATACTTCAAAGCAGAATGGTCAGTGTAAACCATAGTTTTTGACAGTATAAGATATGATCTAAATTTATCGAATGCAAAAACTACTGCTAAAAGTTCTTTTTCCGTGGTGGTGTAGTGTTCTTGGGCATTATTCAATGTTTTGCTAGCATAATAAATTGGCTTAAATTTCTTATCTATCTTTTGACCAAGTACAGCTCCAACAGCATAATCACTAGCATCACACATTAGTTCAAAAGGCAAATTCCAATCCGGCGAAATTATAATAGGTGCGGAAGTTAGTTTTTCTTTAAGTATATTAAATGCCTTTTTGCAATCTTCAGAAAAATTAAACTTCGCATCTTTTAGCAATAACTGGGTCATAGGCCTAGATATCATTGAAAAATCCTTTATGAACCTACGATAAAATCCCGCATGCCCTAAAAAACTTCTAACACCTTTTACATTAGTGGGGTAAGGTAGTTTAGCAATTACATCAATTTTAGCTTTATCGACTTCTATACCTTTCCCAGAAATCTTATGTCCTAACACAATTCCCTCTCTAACCATAAAGTGACATTTTTCCCAATTAAGAACAAGGTTAGTTTCTTCACACCTAGCAAGCATTTTATCAAGTTTAAAGAGACAATCACTAAATGAGTTACCGAACACCGAGAAGTCGTCCATGAAGACTTCCATAAAGTCTTCTACCATATCATGGAAGATAGCCGTCATACAACGTTGGAAAGTAGCAGGGGCGTTGCATAGTCCGAACGGCATTCTCCTATAGGCGAAGGTTCCATAAGGGCAGGTGAAAGTCGTCTTCTCTTGATCCTCAGGGTCAATTGGTATTTGGAAGAAACCTGAAAAACCATCTAAAAAACAATAATAATCATGACCAGATAGTCTTTCTAACATTTGATCAATAAATGGAAGAGGGAAGTGATCTTTTCGCGTGGCATCATTGAGTTTGCGGTAGTCGATGCAAACTCTCCATCCGGTAACAGTTCTTGAGGGAATTAGTTCATTATCGTCATTGAGTACTACCGTCATTCCTCCTTTTTTGGTACGACGTGGATAGGACTGACCCACGAGCTGTCAGAAATTGGGTAGATAAGTCCGGAGTCCAGTAATTTCACAATTTCATTTTTCACCACATCTTGGACTTTTGGATTCAAGCGCCTTTGAGGTTGGATAGTTGGCTTGAATTCATCTTCCATAAGGATTTTATGCGTACAAAATGACGGGCTAATTCCCTTAATATCAGACATACTCCATGCTAATGCTCCTTTTCGTTTATATAGTACCTACAAAAGTGATTCCTTTTCCTTTGGCGTTAAATCAGATGCAATAATAACGGGCGAATTAGTGTTCCCATTTAAGTAGGCATATTCCAAAGTTGAAGGGAGATCCTTAAGCACAGGTTTAACAATATCAATTTCAGTAGCACTAGCGGAATAAACTTGTTCTTTAACAATATCGCTGCTGTCATCAGATAGATGCGCCGCATCGATATTTTCGATGCGCCGCATGGCGTTAAATGCAGCAGAATCAGCAGCTAAATCATTATCAATAGTGTTTTCATCAACTTGATCTTCTATAGCAATTGTGTTTTCTAAATTTTTAAGCAGAAAAGAATCAAGCAAATTACTTTTTAACAATTTCTGAGTAAATTGATTAATCGTGTCATCAGAAACATCGATATTATAGCATTCATCGTCATCGGAATTATCTTTACTCATAGATTGTTCCATGTTAAACTCAACCTCATCTTTTCCTATGGTAAGAGTTATCTTTTTATTAAAAACATCAATTATGGCCCTAGCAGTGGCTAAAAATGGTCGTCCTAATATTATAGGAGTTCTAGAATTTTCAGGCATATCGAGGATAACAAAGTCGATAGGTAATTCAAATTTATCAACTTTTATTAATATATTTTCAGCTATTCCTAATGGGTATTGTATGGACCTATCAGCTAGTTCTAAGCACATCCTAGTAGGTTTTGGTTCACCAAGACCTAATTTATCATACATAGAAGAGGGCATAAGACTTATACTAGCTCCTAGGTCGGCTAAAGCATTTTCAATATGCAAATTTTTAATTTGACAAGGAATAGTGAAACTCCCTGGATCTTTTTCTTTAGACGGAAGTTTGTTGAGCAATGCAGCTGAGCTTCTTTTCCCCATTGTTATTGTGCAAGCCTCTTCAAGTTTAGACTTGTTTGTAAGCAAGCTCTTCAGATATTTAGCATATTTTGGCATTTGCACCAGGGCTTCCATAAATGGTATGCTTAGCTGCAGCTGCTTGAGATTCTCCAGGAATTTCTTTTGATAGGCATCTTCTTTCTCTTTCCTTACCCTATGTGGGAAAGGTAGTGTTGATCGCTTAGGCTCAACAGAAGGTTCTTTTCTGATTACAGGTTCCGGATCAGTCTCTTTTGGTTGCTCTTGTTCAGGTGATAAAGATTCAGGGGAAATCTTGTTTGTACCGTCATCCTCGGGTGTCTCTCCGATCTGAAAGGTTGACTTACCGCCTCTAGTAGTAATCCCTTTCAAGTCATGCCTTACCAAAAGAACCCTGTTAAGCACCGTTGACAATTGGTGCACTTCAATTGCCAATCCATAAATCATGTTGTTTTGTTCCTTTAGTAACAGCTCATGACTGCCTTTGAATTCATTAATAAAGTTTCTTGCTTCATGATGTTCTTTTTCGTTGGTTTGAGCGATTAGTAGTGCAAACTCTTCCATGGTAAGATTTCTTCGGGGTCTTCCGAACAAGTTGGGGAAAATATCGAACATTGTTCCTGAAAATCAAAGAGAGGTAGATATCAAAGTAAAAGTTTCCAGGTATAAGGGTCAGAGTATTTTCCGTTCGGAGATAAGAAAAATAAAAGTTACTGATAACAGCAGACGATGCGCCGTATCCAAAAAGTTGGATACGCCGTATCTTATAATCGTTAAAATTTAATCAGACTTTATTCAGAAAATTAGATACGCCGCTTTAGAAATTAGAATGCGCCGTATCTGTTTTAATTATCAAAAATCCATATACTTATAAAAATTAAATGCGTCGTATTAACAAAAGTTAATGCGCCGTATTTTCGTTACGTTTCAAAATATAAGATTTTTGATTCAGAGGATGCGCCGTATCGATAGAAATCGATACGCCGTATCTGTTTAATAATTCGCAAACTGTTTTTAATTAAAATAATAGATACGCCGTATCTGCTAAAGCAGATGCGTCGTATCGCGTTAACGTTTAGAAAAATTTTTATTAAAAACAGATACGCCGTATCTTGGGGAAAAGATGCGTCGTATCACTTTATCGCTTAGAAAAATTTTCTTATTAAAAACAGATACGCCGTATCTTGGGGAAAAGATGCGTCGTATCGAATTAATTAAACGCGTTGTATTTTATAAAAATTGAACGCAATACGCCGTATCTGAAAAATCAGATGCGCCGTATCGTTCGATTTAGCTCAGTACAACGATAGCAGAACACAAAAAAGTACAAAAAATAAAACAAATAAAAACACACGAAAATAAACACAAAGAAAAGCAAACAAAAAGCACACAAAAACAGAAAATATGCAAAATAGTACAATGAATGCAAATTAAACTAATACACAACAAAATTAGCGGTTAGATAAAAAAATTAAAAACCTAATTAAAATACTAATCAAATTAACAGATAATAACAATTCACTCCCCGGCAGCGGCGCCAAAAACTTGATGCGCGTGATGTGTCGTTGCGGTTTAGCAGTTTTAATGCCTAATCAAGTTTTAAATTTATATTTAGCCGACTTATCAATAACACACACACCTAACGAGCAGTGTACCCGGTCAGTATGAATATAATGGTAAGTAGAGTGTCGATCACTAAGAGTGGAACGTATTATCTAGTTATTCTAATCAGTATTTTAATATATTAAGTTAGCTATACAATCTAGTCTAACGCAAGGGGGTTCAGCCTGAGAGACTGGCACGATTTTGTTGCAATTAAATAATAAACTAAACCAATAGGCACGAATCAGCAAGTAGCACACACGTACACAGATAAATACTCGAGACAATAAGAGGGCTGTCCTTATGATAAGTAGTTTGTCACTTGTTTTATTGCTAGTGTTATATGAAGTGTATAGTTCGATGCAACGCACCGAGATTAAGTCATTTCTCGTTGGTTCTAATCTTATCGGCGAGTAAACCCTTAATGATTACTTATGACTATTCCGTTTATCTTTCTCCTACTTTTCTACAGACCATAGAATACATAGGCATCTAATAAACAGGCGAGGGCAGAGGCATGGCGACCCGATCAACGCTCAGCTAGCCACAGAGGTTATCAATGCACTAATAAAAGTCACCAATGACACAAACATATAAACTTTAATTGATGAGAAAGCAGTTTTAAGGGAGTGCAACCTTTCCGTTGTCACGTTACACAAGCCACCAATCTTGATGAATTAAAGTTTACTAACACAATAAAACAAAACTACTTAATGAATTAAACATATGCAGCACCTTCTTACAGCTCTTGTATCTTTGATTTGGGTGTGTCTTGTGCTGCTACCTTGACTGAATTCGTCCTTGGTTTCTGTCCTTCGGTCTTCGGTTCGGAACTTCTAGCCTTTTTTAATTCGTCTGGTCTTTGGGGTATTTATAGTTACCGTCTGAGGGTAGGATGCGGCGCATCTAGTAAGTAGATGCGGCGCATGTACTTAACTTCGCGTGGGGTCCAAGATTATAATATTCAGGAATATTCGTACACCGCCAGAAGATGCGGCGTATCTCCATCTTTGGATGCGGCGCATGTCCTCTTGTATCTTGGATCGTATCTGGTGAGAACTTGATAGTGATGCGGCGCATGTAACGAGTGAGATGCGGCGCATCTGGAGCAGATTAGTCTTGATCTTGTCCATTTCAGTAGACTCTTCACTTTATGCACGTTTTGCTCCATAATTAGTCCAAAATCGCCAAGTTTCACCAAATGCTTGTTTTCAACTGAGAATTACAAAAGTAAACGACTAAGTATCAATCCTCATACATAATATAGTAAAACAAGTCAAATTAATAGGATAAATGATAGTAATAAAATGTACTTATTTGAGTTCATCAGACATCAATCCTTCAAAGTTATCGGTACTACCATTGCTGGAAGGATTGTTGTTGAAAGTACGGTTCAAGTTGGAACCGCTTGATTGGAAACGATTAGGTGGGTTGGAAGAATTGGTTTGTTGTGCGTTTTGGTTTTGTTTCCACCTAAGGTTTGGGTGATTTTTTGATGCGTGGTTTTGCGACCTTACAACAGGTTTTACCTCTCAAGGGATCTTGAGAAGTTTGCAATCCCCACCAGGCAGTGTACCTGACCGTTGTAGTATAGTGAAGTGGCAAGTACCGGGGATTGATCGTTCAACTCAAAGAATAGTGTTCGTTAGGATTGAAATTAATCTAACTAGGTCTAAAGGTGAGGGATGATTCTTTTTTTATTTTTATATTTTATGGAAAGCAAGTAAAAATCTCTGGTTTTGGAAAAAGGGGCGGAATTAGTTGCTAATCAACTAACCCAAAAGCTACTAATTAAACTAATGTGCAGGAAAGTAAACTAGGGTTCTACAAGGGAAGTGAAGTGTATCTACCTATGATGTATTACTCCTTGCTAGCTATCCAATTCTACCTATTGAATTGTCACACCTTGTTTTAATTGACGGGTTGTATTCCTTAATACCATTCGTGGGGTGGCGTACGTACTTCCCCAACTCTATAAGCTCCTACTTCACTCCTATGTCGAGCCGGCTAAGAAGCTCCTAACATGGGATCACTAGAATTCGCTCATGCATTAAATACAACCAAATAAACCTAGTACGCATTGGTTCATGTTTCTTAAGACGTTCAAGCAAGTTACCGTATAGGAGGTTAGCCAGTTTTCTTAAGCCTAACATCGATATCACCCAATCAAACAAGAGACAATAGGAAACAAGAATTATAAGCTAAACCAATTAGATCTATTGAAGTGTCACACCTTTATTGATGACGATAGACACATACATCAACAAGGAATCAATAAGATCTAATTAATTATATACAAGTTTCACACAATCATAAGTAGACACAAGGTGAATTAGCAAAGCATGATCAATGAAGGGCAAACAACCACAATAATGAAAGACATAATTAAGTTAGAATCAACAAACCAATATTTGATGTTTATGAAATGATTGAAACCCTCTAAGTTGCTGGAAAAACACCTACCTAAACCCTAGAATCGGACTTAGGGTTTAGGGCTTACAAAAAGTGAAGTTGTGATGTTGTATTTATAGCTGATTTTCTGTCCGCATCGATCTGACGGCGTCAGCCTTTACAAGTGACGGCGTCAGCTCCCCTTTTTCACTAAATTGTAGATCTTTTCGTCCCGATTCCGTGGCCTCTTGAATCACCTAAATCCGAGTTCGTATGAAGATTTTATGGCCAAAACAGTGACAGCTACTCCGCGCGTGAGTTATGATTGGTTTGATTAACTTGTGACGACTTTTCTTCTTGTGCAAGTTGTCATTTTGACGTCGTCACTCTATGGCATCTGACGTCGTCAGGATGAGTCCTGACGCCGTCACCTTCAAAAATCCTCTGGCCCGTCTCTTTTTAACTTAACACTTGACGGCCTACATCCATTAACACGTGACGCCGTCACAAAACCTTCTGGCGCGTCACGTGTAAATTCATATTCATCCTTTTTCCAGTACGTGACACCGTCACCTACAAAGCGTGACGCCGTCAAGCTCTGTTTCCAGCTTGATTTTTGGAGACTTTGCCGTTTTCTTCACTTTTCGCTCCAAAAACGTCCAAAATGCTTCCTTTTCCAGATTTCTTCTCCAAAGTACCTAAAATGACAAAAGGAACGATTTAGGGCAATATTTGATCAAATAATCACGAATTAGGGCTTAAATGACCCCCTAAAAGCGGTACACTTTTCGTCTCATCAAATATCCCTACACTTGGGATTTGCTTGTCCTCAAGCAAATGAGCTTTTCCACCAATCAAAATACAAGTTAGGGGTCATTTAACATTAATATAAAAGTAATTACAACAAATGATCGTTCCACCTTAGTCAAAACAAGCACGGAAATTATACACTAGCACCTCACATTAAGTGTTTGGATACTCTCATCTCTCGGGTGTTGTAAATATATATATATGAAAATGGAGAAATATCACTCATTACCTGTCATAGCAAATAGATTACCATAGGCTTGGGAAAGGATCAAAACCTCCACCACATTGGCGTAAGCACCTAGGATAAACTATCAAAGAGGTCTTTTAAGGGTTGTAACGTTAGGTGTAGGGATAAGGAAAACACGGTTTGTTGGATAAGGATATTTTTACTGGTGGCAAGTCAATCATCTTGGTCAATTACATGTAGAATGAGGCGTTGCTAAGCCAAGACTCGACTCAACTTAAACTAATCACGAACTAATAAACATAGAACAAAACAAAACATAAATAAAAGATAGAGGCGGATGGTAGTCCGTATGCTTTTTCTTCACTTTTTTTTTTTTTTTTTTTTTTTTTTTGCATACACTCTTGCCCTACCATCCAAAACAATACATCACTAGGGATTCTTTGTACCATCCCTACACTTGAACTTTTACATACTTTACATAAAATTATTCTAATGACTCGAATCAAGATAATCGAAACATTTGGAGTACTTTAAAATATTAACGTACATATGGGGGTAATAAATGATGTTCTTCCCCATTACTCCATTACACTAGTACTTTACCCATAAGTCCCAATCGTCCCAAAACAATATGTACAAGGATATGACTTGACTTAGCAACCATATAATCAATTAGATAATTAACTAAGGGTTTAAACAAATGTTGTCACAATAATGCACTAAAGATGAGTGCACACAAGGTAGGCTAAGGCGATTTGGGTGTACATTTAAGTGGGGTGTAAACAAATTCTTCCTTTAAGTAAAATGCTTAAAGGTCGAAACGAAAAGATAGGCTCTGAGGGGTGTACTAGGGGTATCGTGTACCAAAAATGGGTACAACGCAAAGGGTGTGGGAGAATTACTTGACCAATGTAGCCAAAGTAATTATAACAAAAACACAGGTGTAAAACAATGGGTTAATCCTAATGCCTCTTATCATGTAGTCAATCCTAACTACACGAATGTAGTCTCACTAGCGGTCTCGGTATGCATCACAAACGCAAGTTCTAGAATCTATAAACTACCGGTACACTCATAAGCACCAACAATGAATGCTTTTTCCTAAAGATCTAAAGGCGAACCTCACATATTTGGGGTGGAAATTTTTGAGTGGTATGGTTTTTGTGCTAGTTATACAATTCCCTATCCATGAGACACTTATTAAAATCAAAGTTTCACTCCTATATGTTGTAAAAAATTTTAAATTTGGTGCTAAAATTGCCCTAACCAATATTTCTCTTGGCTTTATTACACATTCACTATTAAACAAAACAAAAATCAAGCGAAGTTGTAGTTTCTAAGGCATCCTAATTTACCCCCCCTACACTTAATCCGAACATTGTCCCCAATGTTCTAGACAAAAGATGTAAAAGTAAAAATAAATGAGAATGGAAGAAACTAATACTCCCCTGATTCGCTCGGTATGGATGATGTGATAATATGGTTAAATCTCCCTCCAAGAGAATGAACATGATAAGCTTCACTCCAGAAATATAATCATCCTCTTGATGTGTTGCACGTACATCTTCTTATCCAATAATACCTGTAACCAACAAACATAAAAACCAAAGCATCAAACCGAACAAAGAAAAACCACAACTAGACGTATTTCCAGACTTAGAAATAAAAACAAAACGAGGCAATAAAAGGATAGGATACTTGCGGGATGACTTACAAATAGGGACTCATAAAACATGTCCACAAGTATTGACACATAAACAAGATAGAATACATGCTAATCATGAATTGTGAATTTTCCATGTTCGAATTTTGTTCTTTTTAACAAAATATAAACTTTCCTACACTTATCTTTTTTTTTTGTAAAATACCTTTATATGCAATTAAGACGAGGTTAAAAACAAAATAAAGCATTTTCACAAATTATTCGAAACATGAAAATTTAACAATTATGATTAAGCATATATGACACAAACAAACAAATAAAATAAAAAACATCAAACAATTAAAAACATGGGTTGCCTCCCAAGAAGCGCTTGTTTTTGTTCGAGTCACGAGCCTGACTCTGCCCTTATTTAATGGATAAAGGAGAGGTTTTCCCTACACTTAGGATTAAGTGCGGGTGAAAGTAGCGATACACACCCTTAGGGTGGAAATATGTCACGTGAGGTGAAGGGGGTGAGTGAATGGCTTCCTTCATCCTAAAACTACCCGGATAATAAGGGTTGATGGGTGGGTCGGTTCCTCTTTTGTCTCCTAGAAATATATCTAAGGATGGAAAGTTGTGTAAAGGTTGAGGTTCCGGTTCATCAACACTAGGAAATTCCCTGGAACTAAGAGTAAGGTTATCATTACAAGTATTCAAACCTATATCCTCTAGTGGTGCTTGTTCCAAGGGTTCTACCTCCATCGGAATTCCTAAAGTTTCTTCTACATCTTCCGGGTAAGTCACGGGCGGTGTGTGTGCCTCAAATGATGGTAGGACTTGTGGGGTATTTAGCGGGCTTATGTTACTTACCTCATCATTCCTTGTGTCAAGATCACCTATGTGTTCATCCTGTAGTAGGGTAGTGCCTAACCATGACATGCAACTAGGTGGCTCAACTCTACCCTCATCCCCAAACAAACATGTTTCATGATCCTTGAAATTTGTGGTCAATAGACTTGTACTAACGTTTGTTGGGTTGTCTACTCTATAATAATATTGGGCACAATCTTCTATGGTATCCCATGCTTCTTCAGCATTTAATTCCCTAAGGTCCCTATTGGCAAAATCGTTAATGCACATTTGGTCATATCGGTCGACACGATCGTAAAAGATTTGGGTTAGGGATGCTAAATCGAAGCTATGATGAGGGACTATTCGGAGTAAGTTTTTAAAACGAGTCCATGCATCATATATGGGTTCATCTCGATATTGGTTGAACATCAAGATGTCATTAGGGGCAAATGGAATTCGTGGTGGGTAGTATGGTGGATTCGCGTACTCCATAATGGTGAACGGAAGAGTCAATGGAATGGTTTTTACGAACAAAGACACAAAGAAAAGATAGACTACGGGAAAGCTAATAAAAAGAAAATAAAAATCTCACTAAGATAGGAATCTAATGAGTAGACCTAATAAAAATAAAATTTCAACCTAAGCAATAACTACTCCCCGGGCTGCGGCGCCAAAAACTTGATGCGTGGTTTTGCGACCTTACAACAGGTTTTACCTCTCAAGGGATCTTGAGAAGTTTGCAATCCCCACCAGGCAGTGTACCTGACCGTTGTAGTATAGTGAAGTGGCAAGTACCGGGGATTGATCGTTCAACTCAAAGAATAGTGTTCGTTAGGATTGAAATTAATCTAACTAGGTCTAAAGGTGAGGGATGATTCTTTTTGTATTTTTATATTTTATGGAAAGCAAGTAAAAATCTCTGGTTTTGGAAAAAGGGGCGGAATTAGTTGCTAATCAACTAACCCAAAAGCTACTAATTAAACTAATGTGCAGGAAAGTAAACTAGGGTTCTACAAGGGAAGTGAAGTGTATCTACCTATGATGTATTACTCCTTGCTAGCTATCCAATTCTACCTATTGAATTGTCACACCTTGTTTTAATTGACGGGTTGTATTCCTTAATACCATTCGTGGGGTGGCGTACGTACTTCCCCAACTCTATAAGCTCCTACTTCACTCCTATGTCGAGCCGGCTAAGAAGCTCCTAACATGGGATCACTAGAATTCGCTCATGCATTAAATACAACCAAATAAACCTAGTACGCATTGGTTCATGTTTCTTAAGACGTTCAAGCAAGTTACCGTATAGGAGGTTAGCCAGTTTTCTTAAGCCTAACATCGATATCACCCAATCAAACAAGAGACAATAGGAAACAAGAATTATAAGCTAAACCAATTAGATCTATTGAAGTGTCACACCTTTATTGATGACGATAGACACATACATCAACAAGGAATCAATAAGATCTAATTAATTATATACAAGTTTCACACAATCATAAGTAGACACAAGGTGAATTAGCAAAGCATGATCAATGAAGGGCAAACAACCACAATAATGAAAGACATAATTAAGTTAGAATCAACAAACCAATATTTGATGTTTATGAAATGATTGAAACCCTCTAAGTTGCTGGAAAAAACACCTACCTAAACCCTAGAATCGGACTTAGGGTTTAGGGCTTACAAAAAGTGAAGTTGTGATGTTGTATTTATAGCTGATTTTCTGTCCGCATCGATCTGACGGCGTCAGCCTTTACAAGTGACGGCGTCAGCTCCCCTTTTTCACTAAATTGTAGATCTTTTCGTCCCGATTCCGTGGCCTCTTGAATCACCTAAATCCGAGTTCGTATGAAGATTTTATGGCCAAAACAGTGACAGCTACTCCGCGCGTGAGTTATGATTGGTTTGATTAACTTGTGACGACTTTTCTTCTTGTGCAAGTTGTCATTTTGACGTCGTCACTCTATGGCATCTGACGTCGTCAGGATGAGTCCTGACGCCGTCACCTTCAAAAATCCTCTGGCCCGTCTCTTTTTAACTTAACACTTGACGGCCTACATCCATTAACACGTGACGCCGTCACAAAACCTTCTGGCGCGTCACGTGTAAATTCATATTCATCCTTTTTCCAGTACGTGACACCGTCACCTACAAAGCGTGACGCCGTCAAGCTCTGTTTCCAGCTTGATTTTTGGAGACTTTGCCGTTTTCTTCACTTTTCGCTCCAAAAACGTCCAAAATGCTTCCTTTTCCAGATTTCTTCTCCAAAGTACCTAAAATGACAAAAGGAACGATTTAGGGCAATATTTGATCAAATAAATACGATTTAGGGCTTAAATGACCCCCTAAAAGCGGTACACTTTTCGTCTCATCATTTTTCCATGAGGGGTTGTATGAATCACCGTAGGGGTTTGGCTCGGGTTTGAAAGTGTACCACTTGTCTCCCGCTCCGTCGGTACGCGAGGATGCGTAGTCCGCAAAAGCTTGTTCAGGGAGTTCCACGCAATCACGAGTGTCGTGGGGACCACTACATAATTCACATGAAGAAGTGATTTTGTTCACTTGGCTTGAAGGTTTAGGAGCCTCGTAGGATTTCATAAGAAACTTGACTTGGTCTTCAAGTTCTATGATCCTACGGTCGGAAGTGCTTGAATTGTTCGAAGGCAAAGATATTGCCTTGACCGTTTTATTCAAATCACGGGGATCACTCCAACTTTCGTTGTCATAAAGAGCAAGATCTTCTAGGAGAGCCCATGATTGTTCCGCACTTAGATCACGTAGCTTACCACCAGCCGATTGGTCAATGGTTTGCCTCGTGGAGAGATTGATATGGTCATAGAAGATTTGAACTTGGAGCTAAAGTTCTATGCCATGGTGAGGGACTTTTTGGAGTAAGTCCTTGAATCGAGTCCATGCCTCGTAGAGGGTTTCGCCTTGACGTTG
Source organism: Artemisia tridentata subsp. tridentata (assembly GCA_021014915.2). NCBI lineage: Eukaryota > Viridiplantae > Streptophyta > Magnoliopsida > Asterales > Asteraceae > Artemisia > Artemisia tridentata. The sequence goes on from CP139505.1 coordinate 379,824,129, forward strand.
TTGGAACATCAAGATATCATTCCTTAGCTTGGTAGTTCTTCCTGGTGGGAAAAACTGAGCAAGGAAACGAGTGGTGAGATCATCCCAAGAGGTGATGGATCCTGCGGGTAGACGCTCTAGCCATTGACTAGCTTGGTCCCGCAGAGAGAATTAAAAGAGACGCAGTCGGGTTGTCTCTCGAGTGGCAACATCAAGGTCTATGGAATCAACAATTTTGAGAAAGTCCTTGAGATGTTGATTAGGATCTTCGGAACGAAGTCCATGGAATGCGCATCCGCTTTGCACCAACCGAATGGTGTCGGATCGCAAGGGAGTGACATTGGCTCCTTGAGTGAGCTCAATGGTGTTTCGATAGCCATGGTGGCTAGGACGAGAGTAGTCTCCTAAGGTACGGGCTCTAGGAGGTGGGTGTTGTTGTGGTGGTGGGTTGTTGGGATCAAGGATATTACCACCTTCCATGATGTCGGATGGTAATGGTTACGAACAAAGAAACGAAGAAAAAAGATAGACTAAAGAAATCCTAGAAAAATAAAATAAAAATCTCACTAGAAAGGAATCTAGTGAGTAGACCTAATAAAATAAAAATTCAACCTAAACAATAACTATTCCCCGGCAGCGGCGCCAAAAACTTGATGCATGGTTTTGCGACCTTACAACAGGTTTTACCTCTCGAGGGATCTCAAGAGGCTTGCAATCCCCACCAGGCAGTGTACCTGACCGATGTAGTATAGTGTAGTGGCAAGTACCGGGGGATTGATCGTTCTCTAGGGGAATAGTGTCGTTAGGATTGAAAAACTACTCTAATAGGTCTAAGGGTGAGGGAAGATTCTTTTTGTATTTTTATAAAAGCAAGTAAAATCTCGGGTTTGAAGGAGTGGGCGGAATTAGTTGCTAGTCAACTAACCCAAATAACTACAATTGCAAATAAAATAAAATAACTGAAAATAAAAAGGTTGTGGAACTTATATGGAGAGAAATGTGTTTACTTAGATTTCCTTACTCCCTAACTATCTTTTACCGGTTGATTAGTGTGTATTAATTGCGTGGATGACGGGTGTATTCCTTAATACCAATCGTGGGGTGGCGTACGTACTTCCCCAACTCTACAAGCTCCTACTTCACTCCTATGTCGAGCCGGCTAAGAAGCTCCTAACATGGGATCATTAGAATTCGCTCATGCATTAAATACAACCATAATAACCTTAGTACGCATTGGTTCATGTTTCTTAAGACGTTCAAGCAAGTTACCGTATAGGAGGTTAGCCAGTTTTCTTAAGCCTAACATCGATAAACAATCATCCAATACAATTAATAACACACCAACAACTAATAATCAATAGTTAGGTTTCATTAGATCTAAGCAAACACAAGATAAATCTAGCCTATCATGTTAAATAAAAGACAAGAACAAGATATAATCAAACAACACATAGACATATTGAATGATTAATTGATTACTTATCTTCAATTGAACATGGGAGATCCAAGGGTATGAAACCCTTAAAAATGGCAGAAAAATCGTCTTAGGGTTTCTCCTCACAAAGTTGCACACTAATGACAAAAAATTGCAAAACTATATATAGAACTTAGTGGCTGACGGCGTCACGTTGTAGATCTTGACGCCGTCACCTCGCCGTGTCTAGGGTTCCCGGATGGTCTTCCTGACGCCGTTCCTCTTTAATCCTCCAAAATCCTCCCTGGCTTATCAAGGCTTGACGCCGTCAGAATAAAGCTTGACGCCGTCTCTCTTTAACATAAACCGTGATGGCCTTGATCACCTTAAAGGGTGACGCCGTCAGACTTCCTTTGTAAAACTCCCTGGCTTATCATGTGTATTTTTCATATCCACCTCTTTTGCCAAGCCATGACGCCGTCAGGAGCAATCCTTGACGCCGTCAAGTGCATTTTTCCAGCAGCTTTGGAGACTTTGTCGTTTTCTTCACTTTTATGCTCCAAAAACGTCCAAAATGCTTCCTTTTCCAGATTTCTTCTCCAAAGTACCTAAAATGACAAAAGGAACGATTTAGGGCAATATTTGATCAAATAAATACGATTTAGGGCTTAAATGACCCCCTAAAAGCGGTACACTTTTCGCTTCATCAGTTAACGTGGCGTTAAGGTGTTGCGTTAGTACCTTAACGTCACGTTAAGGGTGTCTTTTGTAAAAAAAAAAAAAAAAAAAAAAAAAAAAAACTTTTTTCGTCACTTTTGGCCCTTGTGCTTTGTTTATAAAAGGTTTTGTTTTTTGTCAATTCCCCCCCCCCCCCCCCCCCCCCCATGTTTAGTTTTTTTGTTTTAATCTCTAAGTGTTTTTATATAAATTACATGAAACTCTAGATTCGGAAATTAGAATACAATAAACATCAACTACGAATACATTAAACAACAAATATAAATTACATTAAACTAATTAACGGAAATTAATGAAAAGTATCATCTGAATCTGGGGAACCATCTTCAGATGATTCGGAAGCCGTGTAAATACCACACTCCCACATTTCCCTGCGTTCTTCAGCCTCTTTTGCTTCCCGCTCCAAACGAGCCCTTTCCTCTTCTCTTTCATTATATTCCATTTCCAGCAAGACATGCATGTCTTGATCCATTAGGCGAAGTTGTTCATCAGTTAACCCATACGGATTTGGGTCTTCGTTGGCAACCGGTGGATTGTGCACCGGTTCATTATGTTCCATTTCCCACAAGACCTGCATGTCTTGATCTATTTGGCGAAGTTCTTCATCAGTTAACCCATACGGTTCATTTTCCGGTGGATTGTTCACCGGAAAGGTATGCTCTGGGGGAGTATGGAATTCTTCATTATCACAAGGTGGACTTGGAAACTTGTAACGCCCCGTACCCGTTTAGACTGAAATTTAAAACTTTTTGCGGAAACGACTTAACTTTAATGGACCTTTTGTTACTCTTTTACAAACTGGCGATGTTACATTATAAATCAACCCATGAAACCACTTTTAAAAGATACTAGACTCAATTACCTTTAAAACGGTAGGTGGTACAACAACCAACGACTTACGGTTTGTTTTGTACGACATTTAGAAAATTTCCAAAACTGTTGGATAGATGCGCCATATCTCAAAAAGAGATATGCCATATTACATGATACGCCGTATCCTTTTGAGGGATACGCCGCATCAAGGCTAAGAGGCCATACGCCGTATCAACCTGAAGTGATACGCTGCATCTCCTTTCTGATACGCCGCATCTAATATATTAGATACGCCGTATCTACCCATCCGATACAGAACATCAGCAGAAAGACCTACATAAACCCAAATACTCACCCACAACTCAATACAACACTATAACTTGTATCAAAACGCTCACTTTACATTCAAAACCATAACAAACTGTAATACACGGCAATTGACCCGTTTACAACCCAAAATGGGTACAAACACATTTAAATCCAAACGCCCCTTAAACATTTACCAAAAATACTTAAAACACATTTGACAACTCGTTAGACTCACAAACCGTTACCCGACTTTGACATACTTTATACGACTCATAAAATAGACTCTCGGGGTACAACTTTGACTCGAGCTTGATATTCTACCTAACTCCTAATGCTTGTTATCTTCCAAATTCATTCCAAATCCTCATGCTACAATCCAAGCCTTCCATTCCGCCGCACTTAAGCCTACAAAAACATTAACAACTAAAGAATAAGCTTACGCTTAGTAAGTAACCCGTCATAAAACATATATCATACACATTTTCTCACATAAGCGTCATAATCGCATAAAAGCCTCTAAACTACCACATATCACTCATATCATTCACAACTTCATAATAAAACCACATTCATTCATCACAACCATAACCAACAACATACCTTAACTAATCCAAAGCCGATAACTAACATACTCCTATCCAAGGTCACTAGCCATCCATCCTTAGCTTACAACCATACTAACCCATCTCTTATACACTTATACAACCACAATACATACATGATAATAACACATATAACACATGTTTTAGGGAGAGTTACTTACCTTAGCTCCACGCTAAGCAGATAATTAATATCATCATCATCTATATCATCAACATCATCATCATCCTCATAAGCATCCTAAAACACATAATCATACATAACATATAATACATAATCATTAACTATAAACATGGTTAATACAACCTTAACTAACCTCTAAACACTTCTAATCATCATATAATCATATATTGATTATATGATACTCAATCCCATCATTTACTAACTTAAACCCATTATAAACTCATCACATAATCATCATTACCTCTTAATTATCTTAAAAACACCATTTACCCTTTAATCCCAAGTTAGGGTTCACAAACCCTAATTCCTTAATTCATAAATTAACACTAATTAAGCATCATTACTTACTTGATAAACATGCTAGGAACAAGCTATAGACTTAACCCTTGAATTATCACCATTAAACCATCATCATTTCATCATCTTTCCCTCTCTTTCTCTTTTGGTTCGACACCCACAGAAAACACACTCACTTTTACAGGAGAGTGTGAAAACTTATAGATAAATGGGGAAGTTTTTAGCTACAAGGGCAATTCTGTCAATTCTGCTTATTTAAGGTCGATGCGCCGTATCTATCTGCATAGATACGCCGCATCCATGCTACCCCTTATATACGCCGTATCTCTTTCTCCAATACGGCGCATGGACTATAACAAGTCGGTTCTACTTTCCATTCTACCATATGCCGCATGTAACTTCTTGGATGCGCCGCATCTAGGCTATAACAGACTAACACTTAACACTATAACCATTTACCCTTAGACATTCACATACTCTTAGTCAAACATACTTAGGCTCGAGTCAACTTCATCTAGGGTGGGGTCCCAATACCCGGGAAACGGGTCTAACAAAACTGTTGTCCAAAATCCCTTTTGCGAGGTGGGCTTGGAAATTGTTGCCCGAAGTCTTTTCTGTAAGACATTATGAATTAGAGATGTTTGGATCTAGAGTATTTGAGAAGTTTGGAATGTGTTTTTGTGTGTGACATGTGCTTCAGAAGCATGGGTATTTATAGGGTACAAATGCACACGTTTTTTTTAACGTGACTTTGAATTTTAATTGTTGTGACTAAGATGCGTTAACGCAGCGTTATTATGGTGTACTTTAGTTTACGTTTGAATTTGAATAATACTCAACCTTAACGCAGCGTTAACGCTACTTCAACGACTACTTTAACGGCTACTTTAACGACTATAAAAACCACCTTCACAAGACTTCATTTTCTCACACTAATTTAAACACAAACACCATGGCTAACGAACCAGCAGAGGTGCAAAGGGCTATCCTCAACCGATTACGAACAGAACAAGAAAAAGAACTCAAACTTATTAACAGTTTGTTCGGCGAGATAACTCGTATTATGCTACAAATGCATAATCGTGCTCTAGAGATCGAAAGGTTGCGTGAGTTGCCTCAAGACCATCCAGCTATCAGGGTCGGTCTAGAAACTCTACAAAGAACTAATGAAACAGATCTAGAACTTCAGGTCGCATTGAAGATGGTTAGGGAGCAGGTGTTACAAGTGTGGGAGGAGAAATCTGATCTTATCGACAATTACAACTCTATATAAAATTTCGTATCGTATTTTAATGTTTTTTTTTTTTTTTTAATTTCGTTGTAATTTTATTTTATTAAGTATGTAATGTTATGTTTTTTAATGAATGCTATGTTTTTAAAAAATGAAGTAATTTATAAGTTAGGGGTTGAATTTAAAAATTTGTGTGTAAAGTTGAGTTAAGGTGTGTTAAAGCTGAGTTATTGATGTGTGAGTTAAAACTGAGTTAAGTTAAAGGGTGAAAAAGCTGACGTGGCATACCTTAAAATTTAAAGCTGAGTTAACTGATGTGAGTGGCATTATATGCAATTTCAAAAAGGACAAGATCACATGCATATCCGAATAATATGGTTCCTGACACATCCAATTCGATAATTAACAAAGTGCCATCCAATTTACTATTAAATATGCAATCTTTCTCTATATATACTGTACGACACAGATAGATAGAAAACACATTCTTTTTTTTTTCATTATCTCAAATACTCTACTGCCGAAACATGTTAGTAAATTTGAATCATTATTCGAGCCAAGTCCTACTTGGTTACTCTCTCATTTCTATCACTTGTCGATTATTCTAACGAAAGAAGTACCGCTTGATCAATTTTTTATATCATTTCGAACGGATAAACTCCGCCATTTTTAGGTGTCGTAAGCTCTTCAAATTCATTTCCTACTCATATATATATATATCAATCTCAATATATCATGCATCGTACTTCTATTTATTTTAAATCGTATATCATTTTCATTACATTTATACGCTTTACATTTTATTTATTTTACGTTCCATGCAATGACCTTCTCAATGGATGGCTAAGAACTTGCGTTTATTCTATATTCGACACTTACATACTCGTACATTTACTTATCGCATTAATTTTTATTTATTTCAATACTTCTATTTATTTTAAATCGTATATCATTTTTATTTCGTTTATACGCTTTTCATTTAATTTTTTTTTTACGTTTCATGCAATGACCTCCTCAATGGATAGCTAAGAACTTGCTTTTATTCTATATTCAACACTTACATACTCGTACATTTACTTATCGCGTTAATTTTTATTTATTTCAATCGCATATCATTTTTTTATTTTTTTTATTTTACGCTTTATTATCATTTAATTTTACGTATTGACCTCCTTCATGGATGGCTAGAATAACGAGTACTACTTTATTTGGCGTTTATATATTCATATTAACACATATCGAGCATCATTTTTATTTTGTATGTTTTGGACTAAAAATGCAACGCATTTTACTATTAGGGGGCAAAAGTGTAACTTTCAGGAAATAAAGTTCAAAACAGTCATTTCTATAAATATTGGGTAGAAAAAGTTAAGACATTAATTATAGACCATAAAATGACAAATTGGAACCTTTTTATACCAGCCAAGGACTAACGGTGCAAAACTTACACCGTTAGGGTAAAAAGTGTAAATTCTGTAAAAGACCAAGGACTGAACAGTAACATTATTTACAAATCATTTCTATTGTTTATTTCTACTTATGTTTTGCATATCTCATTTGCATACGTACATTTATTATTCGTTTCAGTACATATTTATTATTCGTTACGTTTATATTTATTTAACGTACTATTTAACGAATAAACTTAAACACGTTATTCAATGACACTCGAGGAAACGATGATTATGGAATCAAAAACATAAAACAAGATAATATTATGTATAATATTATTTTTGAACTTTAAGCATTTTAAGCATATCAAACTCACACATCACAAACCAAACCATTGTCCGTTACTCATTTTCACACACATCATTCGTATTAAACCAAAACTGTAAAAACTCATACTTTACTATTAATTCAGGTCGTGTGTTGGAGCCGTTCCCATAACTTGCTTAATTTCATATTTCACCTTGATGATATTACTCAAGGTGAGTCATAGCCCCACTTTTACTTTAATACTTGTTTTAAACTACTTGGGGTGAGAAACATGCTTACTTTTATGGATCATTGAAAACAATGCTTTGTTTGTAAAACTATTACCTGCTAGTCTAAGTGCTTTATTATTGCCCACGAATATGTACCGATTAATTCCCTGCTGGGAAGCACGAGTGATATAAATAGATCTATTGAGGGTGACACCTCAATCTGTGTTGAGATTCAACAGTCCAGATTGGACAAGCGGATGTATACCATATCGAATTACAAGTGACTAGAATTAGCTCACTTGTCGGGTATTGATAGCATGTGCACATTTCATGCAAATTATAACATGAACTCACTTCATGCACACTGTCGTAGCTTCGGTGACATGAAACTTAGGGCAGCGTAGTAGACTTTCGTATAACATTGTGCACATTATAATGTTAACTCGTAAACGTAATGATCCAACTTTACTACTTTATGTAAACCTATGAACTCACCAACCTTTGTGTTGACACTTTAGCATGTTTTTCTCAGGTGTTTAGCTGTATACTATATGATGATGCAAGGCAGTGCGTGGCAGGGGCATATGCACACTTTTGGAGTGTACACATAACACTCATGACCAGGGTTTTTGTACTATGGGACAACTAATAACAATAATGGGCCTTGTTTTCCGCATTTAAATTATGAAAAACTTATGTTTTATTTAATAAAGCTTTTAAAACAAATTTCATAAATTCGTTCTCT